>BEDZ01000002.1:740716-1306318 GCA_002335625.1 Cutaneotrichosporon cyanovorans | reverse complement strand
GCGAGGGGCGCGTCGGCGGAAGCAGATGTAACGGAGATCTCGGTATCTCCGAGCGGAGATCCTATCTTCTGCCGCTAATGGAGCATTAGCTTACACTTTGTAATGCCATTACGAAATGTTGCTAATCGAATTTGTCCCCGCTTTAAATAGGGTACGTTGATAAAACAAATCGGTGCTGAAAATTGGCACCCCTAATGGGCCAAGCCAATCTACTGTACAATGGTATAGTGCGAGGCGTCAAGGGATGTGAACGCCAGAGCTCTGTCTTGCTTGTGCAGGAGCAATGCATGCGACTACGAGGAGGGGTGTACGGAGTGTGAACATGCAATGCCAACAGTAGCAGTGCATGCACTGGAGGCCAGCAGGACAGTAGGACAGTGTGTTTGTTCCCAATGGGTAGCCCAGCGACGATCATCAAGATCTTGAGACTGCAAATGAGGTTGGTTATTCGGCACCTGCGGCACCTGCTCGAGACCAGATATCACGTAGAGCGAGCTGTATGAATCTGCCAGATTCAGATTCACACTCCCATATGATATGCAGATGGGTGATACGCACGCACGCTCCCATGGACACTGATCAAAGTACGATATATGCGACGCGCGATGCGGATGTGCGATGTGAACGGGGGCCGACAGAGTGGACGCTTTCGTTTGCTCCCCTCTGCGTTGTCGATGATATTCACTGTCCTGCTTGCCCAGTGAGTGCGAGAGTCCAGAACATGTACACAACGACGCAGACTCGGATCCTCACTTGCCCGCTATTCAAGGTTCGCAGATGAGATCTGGCTGGGATAATATGATAAGAATAGCATACTGCAATAATCGCAATAGAGATCAACAAATGATGCTTACAGAGCAAACCGTAATGACTTGTACAAATGCTACTGTAAGTATTCTCACGGATCACCCATTAGCCTGGCGAGTAGAATAGCTATTGGAATTCAACTGCGTCACCATATTAACCAAGACACGGGAAGTTATTCAACACCCATGCCGTTACTACTGATGCGTTTTCCGGAACCACCGCCCCCACTCTGTCACGAGCAGCACACTGTACATACGCTTCTGCCTGGCCACCACCTGCCCACCTGAAGCCACTACTACTGTCGATCCCATTCAGTCATTAGCAGCAAGATTCGACAGCACGGAAGCCGTTCGCAAGTCGATAGCTGCCACGATCGCGTCGACATTGGGCGGTAACACACCTCTTCTGCACATCGTGCTCGCATACTTTACAGTGCAGGACGGACTATCGACTTCAGTACTACAGTACAATTGTCAAGTCAATTGCAGTTGATGTCCGCCCCTCTTGACAGCATTGCGCGACCGCTGTCTCTTTCCGTCTATATCTACTTGCATAGTGCACTTCATTGCAATTCGTATCTGAAATGCTCTTCTCCAGGTCCAAGGCCTTTGAGTCCCCGGAGACCCGATTCCCGTCACAAACTCACTGTGGGTCTTCCAGCGCGTACAGTAGCACTGCCACAGGCAATCCCTGCGACCATCGGTGGTACAATAGCTTGTCAAATGTCATGCTGCTGAACTTCCCTACTCTCATCCTGGTAGAACCAATGCAGAACCGCAGGTAGGCCGATCGTGAAAAGGTAAATCGCTATCGATGAGTGTAGGCTCCTGAACAGACAGGAGTCAGCACGAGGGTAGGCAGTGCGGCAGCGATCAGCCAGTGTGAGGGAGGTGGAATCGTGGCACAAGTCTTCCTCGAGCAAAGGTCCACTCCACCTGTATACAGCGACGATGACCCAGCAGATTAATCAGCGTCTATCTGCGCCCAGGTATGCTGTGTGTAGATCCTGGCGTCTGGGGTCTGTACGATGTTTATCTCAGCGTGTGGCCACTCCACCTTCCTTCTCCTTGCAACTTGTCCCACCTTCCCTTTCGCTGGCATCGTACTGTAGCGCTTTCTCTCTTTCTTCCTACTGTAACTCTTCATTATCCTTTGCTTGCATTCTCACATACACTGCCATTCACCTCTCGATACGCGCTTCCATTGTCATACCCAATTTCTGCTGTCAGTATTGCAAACCTACTTACGATGCTGACACTCTCAAAAATGCTGACGTCGGGAGAAACAGTGATCCGAGGTTGAGGTGCACTGCCTTCCCTTCCACGATTACACCAGAACCTGGTGCTGGTTGTTCTCGCTCATCAGCAGCCTGCGAGATCAATCTGAGGTAGATCGTGAGTCACGATCATATGCTTTGTGGGTCACGGAAGGCTACATCACACCACTTCAGTCCGGGTTTCTTCAGCAGCTTCCCGCCGTCATTCGTTCCTTCCTCGTGCGTCTCGTCTCACCAAGAAGTCAATGTGAGAAGGTGATATCGTCGTCAGCAACGTGAGAACTATCAGTTGAAGCATGCTTCCTCAATTGACGTTCGCACTAGTCTAACTCGTCTTCCTCGCAGTGCGATGTTGCCAACGTTAGACGTCCGCTGCCCAAGCAAAGCAAAAGCACAAGCAGTAGCGTATCACGAGGACCGCATCCACTACCACGATCACTACAGCATGTTTACTATACGAATACGAACCATCTCCTTAAGTGCACTAATGAGCGATCCTATTCCCCTCATCCGCTCACGTGACCTCGGCTACGCCCTTGCACCCAGCCCCGCTCCCTCTAACTCCCCCACTCGGCCGGGCCAAGAAACAGCCGGCAAGTGCACCTCGAGCCGAGCGACGAGCTGTCCATTTACCCGGATCTTGCCATCTGCGCCATCTGCTGCTCGTGAGCGCAGCGAGCGAGCGACGAGCCAGAATACCATGCAGCAGAGCAAAGCAAAGCATATTCCTCTGCGACGAGCACATGCCATTGGGGTAGCGCCCAGGCTCACAGAATAGGAGTAATACACGCGGACGCGGGAGAGCGGGGGACCGCGTCTACCTGATACCTCATACCCACCGCTCTTATAAGTCCACCCGTGTCCATCGGCTACTCCCTACTTGACCACTGCTCTCACCACCACCGAGAGACGACCACCGCTCACTACTACTCACCACTCTTACTTTCCACTCTTCGCCAACACCAACTTCTCCGCCATGCCCCCCGCCCCCTCGCGTGCCGCCGTCGTGCGCCTGATGCAGGCGACCGCGAGCGCCGGATGCCGTGGCTGTGGCCGCTCGCACTCGGCCGCCCACTCGTGTGGGACGCATGCTCATGGCGCGAGCAACACTGCAAAGCGCGGCATGGCGACGCCTGTTGATCTTCCTGGCCCCGGGAACGGGAACACCGACTATGCTTTCGAGGTGGGTACCAGTGGAACTCAGAGGGGTGGAAAGGAGAGGTGTGGGGGGTCGCTTGTCATTTAGCCGAACTCCGAGGTCCGGGCAGTGGATGTTCGCGGCGGCGATATGGCCAGTGACGGGGCGTCGGGGAGTGGTGAGGAGTGGTATCGGAGCAGCGAGGAGGGTACAGGCGTGCGGAGGAGCATGCATGGGCAGCTGTGAAAACTGGCACCTGGCAAGCTGGGCAAGCCCCTCGGCATCTGCTGGTCACTGGCCCGAGCTGAAATGCTGGCACCTGCCGAGGTGCTTGGGCCTGCTTCGGGTCAGGCTCGCTACTGCTTGACGGGCTCTGCATGATGAGCAGTCAGCAGATCGGGCATCAGCCTATCTTGCAGTTTGGGCATTGTGCAGCAGCACGTCGCATGCAGCACGAGCAGTTGGGGACCACTTCCGCTCCTGCACTCATGTTGCTCCCTGCTCAGGTTGCTCCTTGCCCATTGCTCCATGCCAAGCTCTTGTGCAGATGAGCTGCGTATGGAGTGGTATGCAGGTGGTCGTGCTATGTGGGCACTATGGATTTGGCGTTCAGAAGTGGGCGTCGTCTGCGAGTGGGCACCGCGTACATTGGCGTTCTGCGGGTCTCTTGCAGATGGCATCTGCGGGCACAGGGATGTGTTCACCTCGAGGTGTGCACCCGCAGGTGGTCACAGATGGCGCTCGCAGTGTGGCAGGGAGCAGATGAGCTCTCTGGCATCCGCTATGCTGTCCTGCCTACGCAGGGCCATCGCCATGCATGGAGACAGCTCGGCATCTGCAGTATGATTAGTCGTGGGAGCATGCTGGGGGTGGACTTCTTGTTGCGACCTCAGCATGCTCGTTTGGATTGCGGACTGCTGGCCAGGGCAACAGGAGAGCAATGGGCTGCACTGCAGTTTGCAAACTGGACAGTCGCAAACAATCAGAGAGCGAAGGGGGGGCAGGACAAGCAGTCTGCAGACATGCATCAAGCAGCACGAGCCTCACGCAGGACGAGCGGCCATCCCAAGCCCTGCGATCTCGAGCAGGCTGGGTGGTACGGAAGGAATAGCAGAGCCTCTGGCACCAAGAGTGACAGGGGAGGGTCATGGAAGCCAAGCGATTGCGCTCGCTGGGCTCTCCTGCTACTGTCGGAGACTGCTCGCGTGTGCTCTCGCTATGCTCTGGCTATGAGACATGGCTCAAAGACCCAGCAATGACGGTGCTGTGGCCGGTATGCTGCTTTCGCTCAGGTGGTTGTGGCATTCTGGCGCGTGGCAGCCCAATGTGGCAGTTGCAGAGAGGCAGTCGCACAGAGGCAGTGGTCGACAGCTTCGCTACCTGACTGGTGCTGCGCTTGCTGCTGCTGCTTTGCTACTGCTCGGCTGCTCACGTGCTCTTCCGGTCCTCTACTGCTCCCATTCGGCTTTCTGCTGCCTGTTCGTCTGCTCGCTTGGTGGTCTGCTTGTGTGCTCATTGCTCGGATTGCTTGTCTGCTTGTTCGCTCGCCGACTCGTCTGCCTCTGCTCTTTGCCTGCGATGTCTGGCTGCGCGATAGCCGTTCTTGCTTGCTTTGTGCTGCTACTGCAGACTGCTCTGCTGGTCGGTCCTCTGGACTTCGTCTGCAGTCTCCTGCTCTTGAGCCCGACAGCTCTGCGCTGGTTTCGGTGTTGCTTGATTGCTCAGCGCCCTGTTGGCCTAGCTCTGGGCCGAAACTATTCTTCGCAGCCTGCTGCAGCTATCTGCAGATGCTGCTGTGTCCCGCTCCTCGCTGCTGCTCTGCCTGCACGTGTATTCGGTGCTCTGCCTGGCCGTCACTCTTCATAGCACTACTCCTCCGTGCTGCTCCATCTCTCGCTCCCTACCACGCCCCTCTCATGTTGTGCCCCAACGTCGCCTGACCAGTGCTAATCCCTTTAGATGGCCGCATCCACCCTCCGCTTCGGCACCGGTGTCACCCAGGAGGTCGGCAAGGACGTGTCCAACATGCTTGCCCGCCTCTCGCCCGCCGAGCGCGCCAAGGCCAAGATCGCCGTCTTCACCGACCCCAACATCTCCAAGCTCCCCGTGATGGAGACTGTCTCGCAGTCGCTCAAGTCCGAGGGCCACGACTTTGTCGTGTTCGACAACGTCTCCGTCGAGCCCACCGAGGACTCGTGGACGACCGCGATCGACTGGACGCGCAACAACGACATCACCCACTTCCTCGCTGTCGGCGGTGGCTCCACCATGGACACGGCCAAGGCGGCCAACCTGCTCTCGTGCTACCCCGAGGCGAGCATGTACGACTTTATCAACGCCCCCGTCGGCAAGGGCACCCCGATCGACAAGCAGCTCAAGCCCATCATCGCCGTCCCCACCACGGCCGGTACTGGCTCCGAGACGACCGGCACTGCCATCCTCGACATCCCCTCGAAGCGCTTCAAGACGGGTATCGCCTCGCGTGCGCTCAAGCCCACCCTCGGCATTGTCGACACGCTCAACACGGCCACCTGCCCCCGCGAGGTCGCCGTCGCGGCCGGCCTCGACGTCCTCTTCCACTCGCTCGAGTCGTACACTGCCATCCCGTACTGGCAGCGCTCGCCCCGCCCCGACAACCCGATCAAGCGCCCGGCGTACCAGGGCTCCAACCCCGTCTCGGACATCTTCTCCAAGTGGGCCCTCGAGCAGACAATCAAGTACCTCCCCCGCATCTTCCGTGACCCCCACGGCGACGAGGAGGCGCGCGCACAGATGCTCCTGGCTTCCTCGACCGCCGGTATCGGTTTCGGCAACGCCGGTGTCCACCTCTGCCACGCGGGCTCGTACCCTATCAGCTCGCTGAACAAGGCCCGCCCCAAGGAGGCGCAGTACCACCACCCCTCGTACAACCCCGAGATCCCCCTCATCCCCCACGGTATCGCGGTCTCGCTCACCGCCCCCGCGGTCTTCAAGTTCACCGCGCCCTCCGACCCCGAGCGCCACCGCACCGCCGCCGCCATCTTCATGGGCAAGGACCGTGCGCACGAGCTCGACAAGGTGTCTGACGCGGACATTGGTGCCGTTCTCCACGACGAGATCCAGAAGTTCCTCGACGGGTTGGCCGTGCCTCGTGGTCTCACCCAGGTGGGCTACAGCACGAGCGACATCGAGACGCTCGCCAAGGGTATGCTCCCCCAGAGGCGTGTGCTGGACCTGGCGCCGCTTCTGGTCAAGGACAACCAGAGCGAGGAGCTCGACCAGCTGTCGCACATTCTCGAGGGGTCGATGAAGTGGTAAGCCCGAGCGAACCCGCGAGCACGAGCGCAGCGAGTGCTTGCGGGTGAGCGAGGCGGCTCGAGTCTCGGTTTGTGCTCGCGACAACGAGTGCGGCGAGGCGAGAGTTGGAGGAGTTAGTCAAATCAGGTTCTGGACGTGTTGTTTTCCGAGGAGAACCAGTGTTAGCATAGTAAAACGGCAGCAAGCAGCAATGGCATGCAATGAGCAGTGCACGAGCGAGCGAGCGAGCGCCGCGCGGTGCGAGCGTCCTTCGGTCAATGTGTTATACTACTGACGCAACTCCTTCAAAGGGCAGTGTCGCGCTTCTGCCACGACCGGTGACACTGATCAGAGGCACTGAGGCGAGGTGGCAGAGCGAAGCAACGCAGAACTGTCATGATATAATGTATGCAACGCGCTACATCTACAACCCATCCACAACATAGACCATCTGCTCACCATCCCCGACAACATCGCACATCACATCGCCTCCGTCAACATCGCTCTCCTACATCACATCGTACAGCAACCTCGAACACCCACACCCTCGAGCTCGAGCCGAGAATCGAGCCGAGTGTCCCAATCCCACAGCGGGGAGCGGCCCCGCACATCACCGCCGCTGCTCCCCACCCCGAGTAGTCTCCACCGCTTCTCCACCGTCTCCACCAGCACCTCCGCGGCCACGGGAGCGCGCACGGCGAAATGAGCGTCAAGAGACGCCGTCGTCGTCGACAGAGAGCCGATGTCAACAGCCGATAATAAGCTAATAAGTAAGACGAGGTAGGAACAGGAACAGGAAACGACACTTAGGAGATCAAACCATCTCCGTGGAGACGACTGTGATGGCTACCGTGCTACCGTGGGAGATTGCTCCTGCGACACGTCTCGTCGTCACCATGGCATGCAGCATCCACACCGACCGACATCAAGAAGCTCATCAACACTATCCATTCGACCAGGTGCCATGCTCGGAATCCGCGCAGGGATTATCGCGCTTCTTGCCGCGGCGTGCGTTGACGCACGGTTGGGGATCAGGAATGCCAAGGTTGCGGTCACGAGTGGGACGGGGAGCTCGGATACGATTCAGTGAGTACTAGGATATGGACCGAGGAACGGAAGGCCTGCGGGGTGGAGAGTGATTAATGGGGGTGAACCGGAGGTCGGCATAGACTGGAACAGGGCAGAGGTGTGAAGAAGGCAGTTGTTGCTGAGCACCAAGCGAGCTGGACGTCTGTCTGCTGAGCATCTGAGCCTCTCGGCGTGCAGCATGAGACGCCGACCTTGCAAGTGGTCAATTCGGCGTTAGAGTGTTGGTCAACCTGTGCGGCACCGAGATTTCGAGAGTCTGAACAGAATGCATGCGAAGGAGAGAGCTGCAGAACATGAGGTGGTATTGAGGCATGGAACTTTGGGGTGGAGATGTGTGCGAAGAGATGAGGTCGAGACGCCGAGGAGAATTGAAGATGCTGAGCGGGAGGGGAAAAAGGTGTCTCGGTTTGCAGAGCTGAAGCTGGGGCGTGGCTGCATAGAGCTCGATTGTGCGACCAAGGACACGATCGTGGTCTGCAACTCAGCCTTGACCACCCACTGTAACGCCTGATTGTCACCCATGGCTCAGCAGTGTGTTGCTCTCCTCCAGCACTCGCTGCCGCTCGCGCTTGCTTGGCTAACCCCAGGCTCAAAGACAACACCCTCCCACAACCCATCGAGCTCCCCGAGGCAGCAACATTCAAGCTCTCCTTCAACGTCCAGGATGGATCTGAGGGTGTGGCCCCGCAGCAGGCATTCATCGTCTTCACCGACACGGAGCGGGACGAGGACGTGACGCTGCAGCTTGGCGTGAAGGAGACTGGGAGGGCGACGTTCTTCCTCGTGAGTGAGCGCGACACGTAGTGTCGTGTGCGAGTGGGCAGAAGTCATGAGCACTGGTCTGCAGCGCACGGGCAAGCTGTGAGCAATGACATGGGCTTCACAGGCCACAGATCTTGGCCAAGACTCAGCTGGAGCCGTGAGCTGCGGTCTATGAGCTTCGGGTTTTGAGCTTCCAATTGTGAGCTGTGAGCTAGAGCCATGTGCCATGAGGTGCATGGTGAGCTGCAATTGATGAGCTGCCAGCCAAAATCCAGGAGCTGAACGGACCACGCTGGCACTCACAGACTACGCCCATAGACAGGGGCAGAAACATATCCACAACACGGTCGGGCTTGCCCATGTGAGCGGCTAGACGCCCTTGCCTCTCACGATTTTCAAGGATCTCGTCAATCCTTGTCCTGCCCTGCACTTCAAACTGCTCTCTGACTCCGCCCGACTCGCCCGGCTTCGTCGCCCTCGCCGACCTCGCCGCTGACCCCAGGACACTGCCCGCCCCCACCCCTCCCTCTCCGCCACCTCCGGCAAGCTCTTCGCCTCCCTCGTTCTCAGCACCGGCGCCGACGGCTTCCGCACCAAGCTGGGCTCGATCACCCTCCCCAAGTCCGCACTCACCACTCCCGCACGGAGGCGGCACGACCTGCCCCCGCGTGCTGGTGAGCCGGCCTTCGCCCCTCTGCCAGAGATCACGCACACCTTCCAGCCCGACGCGAAGACCATCGCCGCGCCAAAGGCCATCCTCGGCGCTGCGGCCGTGCTTGCCCCGTGGCTTACGCTCCTTGGTCTCGTAAGTGAAGACGGCCTTGCTCCCGCTCACGCCAGATCTCCAACGTCTACCCCAGTCTCGCTATCCGCGCGACCACGTCCGCGGGCTACGCATGGTTCTCTCTCATTGTCGCGATGGAGGGGCTGATCCTCTCGTACTGGATCGGACTGAAGCTGTACCAGCTCCTGCCTGCTTTCATCGGGCTTGGGGCTGTGACGGCGTATGTCGGCACTGTGGCGCTGCGCCAGGCGCGGGCGGCGCGTCTGAGCCAGGGCGGGAAGCCGTGACGCGCTTCATAGGTAGTAAGATGCAGTAGACATAGAGCACGGCCCATCGTCGAGCAATCACAAACGTACTCTCTAACTCTGACGACTCTGACCAACTTTCCCAGTCCCCAGCCAGACCTGAGACGTCGAGCAAGTCGAGTACGGTGTTGACACTCCCTGATCCATGGCCAGAAAGCGTGAACATACATGCATTGCAGCTTGAGGTTGCTTCAGAGAGACAAACGCTCATTCATCTCATAGCATGAGCTCTTGACGCGTCCCATGTGGACTCGTGGCGCCACACCCCGCATTCCGCCCCCACCCTCCACCCTGGCAGCGACCACTTGCCGACCACAACCGCACCCTCATCTTGCACTCAACACTCACCGCCATGCGGCTCCTGCTCGTTGTCCTGCTGCTGTTCGCAGCCCTCGCGGGCGCGGTCAAGCGCGAAGACTTCAAGGAGTGCGCGCAGACGTCGTTCTGCCGGCGCCTGCGTGCCATCGCGACAAAGCAAGAACTCGCCCCGGACACCTTCACGTCGCCGTACTCACTTGGCAAGCCGTCCAAGGCCGGCGAGGGCTCGTGGGTCTTCCCGCTCGCGTCGTCGCTGTACCCGGATATCAAGTTTACTTTGCGTGTTGACGTGCTCGAGGGTGGAGTTGTGCGCGTGCGCGCGGACGAGGTCGACTCGCCGTCACCATGGCGGAGGTACAACGAGACGGCCAAGTGGGCACTCGACGGCGAGCCGAAGTCGGCCCCAGCGACGATCAAGACCAAGGCGGGCGTCAGCACGATCACCTACGGCGACGACGGGCTGAGCGTCGAGGTCCAGGCGTCGCCGCTGCGCATTGCGATGAAGCGCGACGGCGTCGAGACGGTCGTGTTCAACGAGCGCGCCCTGTTCCACATGGAGCACTTCCGGACCAAGGAGATCGAGGAGATCGAGGAGGTCAAAGCGGAGGGTGCCGATGCAGGAGCCGAGGGCGAGGGCGATGGCGAACACAGCGCGCAGAAGGCGTTCGTCGCCGAGGCAGACAAGCCTGTCAAGATGGACCGCTCGTGGTTTGAAGACGAGGACAAGGACGCGTTCGAGGAGACGTGGAAGCGCTGGCGGGATTCCAAGCCGAAGGGTGAGTGTCGGCGCAGCAGCTGGTCTGCTGCGACTACACTTTAGATACTGTCATGCTGACTTCAGGCCCCGAGGGCTTCTCTGTCGACCTGACGTTCCCCGGCGCGAAGCACGTCTACGGCTTGCCCGAGCACGCATCGCCGCTCTCCCTCCCGGCCACTACTGGCGAGGGGGCCTACTACTCCGAACCCTACCGCCTCTTCAACGTCGACATCTTCGAATACCTCGCAGACAGCCCGATGGCGCTGTACGGCGCTGTGCCGCTGCTGCACGCGCACGGCAAGGGCGGCAGCGTCGGCGTGCTCAACCTTGTCGGCTCGGAGACCTGGGTGGATGTGAAGCACACCGACGACGCGGTCAAGACGCACTGGGTGTCCGAATCGGGCATTGTCGACGTCCTCTTCCTGCCCGGGCCCAAGCCGGTCGACCTGTTCGAGCAGTACGCCGCTCTGACCGGCCCGGCACAGCTCCCTCCGCAGTTTGCAACCGCCTACCACCAGTGCAGGTGGAACTACAACACGCAGGACGAGGTCATCGAGGTGCAGAACAAGTTCGACGACGCAGACATGCCCCTTGATGTAACCTGGCTCGACATCGAGTACGCGCCCGACCACCGCTACTTCGAGTGGAAGGAGAAGATGTTCCCCGACCCAGTGAAGATGCTCGATGACGTCGCGTCAAAGGGGCGCAAGATGGTCGCCATTGTCGACCCGCACGTGAAGCGCGTCGACGACTACCGGGTCTACAACGACGCCAAGGACCTCGACATCATCATCAAGAACAAGGACGGCACCAACTTTGACGGCTGGTGCTGGCCCGGGTCGTCGGTCTGGGTCGACTTCTTCAACCCCACCTCGTGGGACTGGTGGACACGCATGTTCTCGTACAAGGTCTGGCCGCAGAGCACCAAGGCCCTCCACATCTGGAACGATATGAACGAGCCGTCGATCTTTGACGGGCCAGAGATCTCGCTCGTGCGCGACGCAGTCCACGCCGGCGGGTGGGAGCACCGCGACGTGCACAACATCTACGGCATGCTGTTCCACAACCAGACGCAGCGGGCGATTGCTCAGCGCGGCGACAACCTCCGCCCGTTCGTGCTCTCGCGCGCCTTCTTCGCCGGCTCGCACCGCTACGGCGCAGTCTGGACCGGCGACAACCTCGGCACATGGGACCACCTGGCCGGCGAGGCCGCAATGTTCCTCAGCAACAGTGTCGCGGGCATCTCGTTCGTCGGCGCTGATGTCGGCGGCTTCTTCGGTAACCCCACCCCAGAGCTCCTGGTCCGGTGGTACCAGGCCGGCGCGTTCATGCCCTTCTTCCGCGCCCACGCGCACATCGACACGAAGCGCCGTGAGCCGTACCTCTTTGACGAGCCTATCCGCTCGTACCTCCGCGACGCGCTGCGCCTGCGCTACTCCCTCTTGCCGATGTGGTACACTGCCTTCCACGACGCTGCGACAAAGGGCTACCCCGTCATCTGGCCGCACTACGCCATGCACCCCGAGGACGAGAAGGGCTGGGCTGTCGACGACCAATACTACGTTGGCCGCAGCGGCCTCCTCTTCAAGCCGGTCGTCACTGAGGGCGCGACAGAGGCACACGTCTATCTCCCCGCCAAGGAGCCGTACTACGAGTACTTCTCGCACCGGGTGCACAACGGTCCTGCCAACATCACCATCCCGACCCCGCTGGACACCTTCCCGCTCCTCTTGGAGGGTGGGCACATCCTCGCTACGCGTGAGCGCGTCCGCCGCGCCTCGACCCTCATGTGGCAGGACCCGTTTACGCTCACTGTTGGGCTTGCGCGCGACGGCACGGCCACGGGCGAGCTCTACATCGACGACGGGGAGAGCTTCGCGTACCAGCAGGGAGAGTTTGTGCACCGCGAGTTCGGGTACAAGGCGGGCGTGCTTTCCTCGGCGCTCAAGAGCGGCACGAGCAAAAATGCCTACGCTGAGAGGATCGCGCATGTCGGCGTGGAGCGTATCGTTGTGCTCGGGGCGAAGAAGCCCAAGGCCGTCACTGTCGCGGGCGAGGCTGTCGAGTGGGAGTTTACGCCGGCCAACAAGGTCGAGGGCACGGCGTCGGTCCTGGTCGTGAAGAACCCGGGGGTGAAGATTGTCGCCGACTGGGAGGTGGTGATTGCCTAGCACGCTAGCTGCGTCAATGCGCACAACTCTCATTGTCTCGTTCTCGACATAAAAGCATAAGGATAGACATGATGTACATAGATTCTACATGCACTGCTGTGCAACCTCTGCCCACTCCCTGCGCTACCTCCACCCTCACCTCGCTCGCGACACCGCCTCCCCTTGCTGCCCAGTGTACACGAAGCTGTAGCTCTCTGCCCTCTCCCTCCCCTCCTTGCTGTCCCCCTGCTTCCCTTTCTCCGCCTTCTCATCCGGACTCCTGCTCCTGCTCCTGCTCCCGTCTGCCCTGCGAGCCCGCCGCCTTGGGCTCGTCGGCGGGCTCGGGCTATGTCCCCGCGGAGTGCTCACTCGCGGGGGCACACCACTCGCCACACCCGGCGCCCCCACTCCCCCTCCAGCACCGCCCAGCAACCTCCGCCACCAGGGGAACGCCTTCGCCTCCTCTCTTGCGCGCTCTTCGCGCCGCCGCTCAAATGCGGCGCGGTAGCGCTTGTACCCCTCCTCGAAGTGCTGGTCGACGCGGGAAGAGAAGATGAGCTCGCCACGGGGGTTGGTCGACGGCGGGATCTGCGCCATGACGGTGCTGGGCCCGCCGGAGTGCGATACGCGCCGCTTGGCGGCCTTGTATGGGCCGCCGGAGGAGCGGAACGGGAGCGCAAAGGTGCTCGGCCGCCTGACGTTGAGGTACATGTTTAGTGGACGGAGGGCCTTGTTCGAGTGGTTGATGTACGAGTGGGCGTAGCGGATCTTCTCTTCGTGCATGCCTGAGGCAAAGAATAGCGCGAGGGTGATGAAGACCACGGCAACGACGGCTTGTAGGCCGCGGAGAAGGACGATGTTCTGCGGTCAGCAGAGGCGTCGAGGGGCCGTCAGGCGCCGAGCCGGGTCATCCTCAGTCGCAGGGGCAGAGGCATGTGTGTTTCGAAGGTGGTGACTTGGGCAGACACTCACCTCCGGCGGACGCGTGAACAAGCGGTACGACGACAGTGCGAAGACGAGGATGAACGCCCAGAGGAAGACTGTTGTTAGCATCGGAGCTCTGCAGACCCAAAGAAAAGACTGTCCGTACTGCCGGCTCGGATCAACTCCTCGACCATCGTATAGAGCACCGCACCTCCGGCCCACCACTCGTCCTCCGCCAGCCGCACTCACTCCTATACCGTCGTCGCCGCCGCCTCAGCATCTCGGCATTCATCTTCAACCTCTCCTCGAACAACAGAAGATCACGGTACGTGCTCGTATCCGCTGGCGGGTGGAACGGTGCCCCAGCATTCGGCCGCTTCGGCGTCGGCGGACGGGTGCCCAGCTTCGCCCGCGGGTCGCTCGGCGGCAGGTCGAGCACCGACGCACGCGGGTTGTCGAGCACCGAGGCGCGGGGGTTAACCTCGCCTGTGGGCGGGGTGGGTGGCATCGTTGTGAGGCCGGACAACGGTCAGGAGTAGAGGAGAGTGATGGAGTTGACCAAGTTCGAGCAGACGACAACATTGGGGGTGGAGGTTGTGGGGTGGATGTGGCGTGGCGGGGGCGGTGGCTCCGGGTGGCGGAGGGTCTCGGCGTCGGCTCATCGGCGCGTCGGCGCGTCGGCGTGTGTTTCGGCGTCGCGTCGAAGGCGGAGGTGATGGCAACGACATGAGAGGTAGTCTGTGAGCTTGCTGATGCGTTCTATGGTGTGCTCGGGGTGTAAAGTAGATGAAGATGCATCTCCTGTTCTCAAGAAATATGACCACTCGTAACCCACGAGACCCCAGCTCATTACAAACCATTCTAACAGACAATTCCTGCGCGCGCTACAGATCCTGGATCTGCACCTTAATAGCCCCCTGGGACGGGTCAGCAGCGACCTGGAATGCCCTCGGCGCCTGCTCGAGCGGGAAGCGGTGCGTGACCAGCGGCTTGACGTTGATGAGCCCGCCGGAGATGAGGCGGATGGCCTTGGGATACTGGTTTGCGTAGCGGTACTGGAACTGCAGGTCAATCTCGTTTGCAGAGCAATAGCCGAAGGGGTACTGCGGTCAGCGGTCCGGATTCTCCAGGTCGTCTCCCTACCTTTTGCTCTGATGGCCCGACGCCAATGACGAACACCTTGCCTCCAAACTGGACGGACTGAGGTCAGCTTATATCGAGTGTGTAGTACTGCGCGTTCAAAGCCACTCACATAGATCGCAGCAGTGATGGACGACTCAATGCCGGTGCAGTCCAGGGCCACACGCAACGGCATACCTGCCGCGTCCTTGATCTTCTCCGCCACAACCTCGGGCGAGTCACCACGCTGGATAGCCAAGGTCTGCACGCTCTGCACAAGGGACTTGGCGAACTCGAGGCGCGACTCGAACAGGTCGGTAATGACGATGGGAGAGCAGCCGGCTGCGCGAGCGGCGAGTAACGTTACCAGGCCGATGGGGCCGGCGCCACTGTATCGTTAGCGGCAGTGTTGATTGGGCTCAGGCTCCTCACCAGATGACAACCGGGTCGCCCAGACGCACACCAGCACGCTCCAGACCAGCGAGAGCAACGGCCAGCGGCTCACACAGCGAGCCCTCCTCGTACGACACATTGTCGGGCAGCTTGTGCAGCCACGCAGCGGGGTGTGCGTGGAAGCGGGTCAGAGTGCCGTGGTAGGGTGGGGTGGAGAAGAAGACGACGCGGGGGCCTGGGGTCAGCGAGCGAGGTCGGCGAGGTCGGCGAGGTGGGCCACTGGAGGATGGCTCGAGCCATGTCGATAAGCCAGCCCGATGCAAAATCGGGTGGTAGCTCATCATTCAGTGCAGTTGTTGACGACTTTGACTCCTGGAGCGGTCCGCTGCCATTGCGGACGGGTTGTCGTCGTCGTCCATCTCGATAACAAACACCTGGCATCTCCAGATCTTAGCCACACTCACATCCGTTGTACCTGCCAGTGCGGCAGGGGTCACAGTCCGGCTGGTGACACGGCAAGCCAGCCTCAATAGCTACCCGGTCGCCAACCTCCAGCGTCGTCACACCCTCGCCGAGCGCAATCACCTCGCCGGCCGACTCGTGGCCCGCGCCACACTCGTCCGTCACGATCATCGTCGGCCCTATCTGACCATGCTTCCAGAAGTGCACGTCCGAGCTGTGGTCTCAGCGCTGCCACCTGGCATTTCAATGCGATGTGGAGTAGTTCACTCACCCACAGATACCCGTCGACCGCACATGCACGATCACCTCACCCCTGCGCGGCTTGACATTCGGCTTCTGCACGAGGTGGATCTCATGCGCCGGGTTGTACGCGCAGGCAATGTTCGCGCTCTTATCCTTGAGCACGGGGTCGTTCTCCTCGTCCTTGATCACGCGGAACTCGGGCGCGCGCAGCACCCGCGCGGGGTCGTATGCCTCCTCGTAAAACGAGCGCTGGGGTCCAGGAGCGGCGGCGGCGGCGGCTGTCATCCTGAGTAGAGCTCACACTCACACTGGCAGTGATCAGTGTCGATGGTCAAAAGGCAGACCTCAAACTGTCACCGTCGCCGCCAGATATATCTCGCGCGCGGAATGCGATACGCGCGATGCGAGCACGGACGACCATGTGCTCGACGCTGAGCATCTGACTGGCAAGCTGGCAACAAGCTTCATGGCTGGGCTGGGCACGAGGACAGGACACAGCCGCTACGGACATATCCCGTCGGATCACGGCCCGTCGCTCCGTTGCTGTCGCTGTTGAGCGCGTTGGGCGCGTTTTCCGCAGGATCTTCTGCGCGGGCAGGGCAGACGGAGCATGCTGCTGTTGTGCTCGGTGCGATGCTCTAGGGATCGAGGATGGGAGATCGGGTCGCGGTGCATGGCGGCCGGGTGGGCTGGGTGGATGGAGGACACTTGGCGGGCAAGAAGCGGTAGATAACGTCGAAATGTCCGGCTATCTTCCGAGAGAGATCGGCGGCTGTCCGTGGCGGATCGAAAGGAGCAGCTGCATTCATATGGTATGGAATTCGAAGGCGACTCTCGATGGCAAGCTCGTTATAGTGTGAGCAGATGCTGTAGTGATACAGTGTTGCATAGCCAGATGCTCTATGTTCATAGCCAGATGCTCTATGTGGGCATAGCTAGATGCTCTTTGGGGGGCGTTGCCAGATGCTCGGTTGAGTGAGTGGCAGTGACAGATGCTCAGCTGAGTGGGCACTCCCAACATCAGCAGCCCACTCGTGTGGCATAGCCCGTTTGTCAGTTTGACCCACTGCAGAGAGCTCAGCGCTTGGTCTCATTCTTGGGGAAGAACGCCAAATCCGCAACGAGCTCCACACCATCCAGCTCCGCGGCCAGCGTCCACACCTCCTTCCTCTCCCCAGAGATAGCATATACTTCAATCCTGTCGTTGAGCGCACCGCCAACAGCCACAAAGTTGCCATCAGGCGACGCCTTCATCCCGCGGATAAAGTCGCACCCCGTAGTAATCTGGGCGATGAGCTTCGGAGTGGCACCCGCCGCGCTGACAGTGAAGATCGACACCGTGTCGCCCGTGGGGACCTCGAACGCCTCGTCCTCCTCCGCCAACGCCAGGACATTCCGGTTCGACGCATACAGCGTCGTGGGGACGGTGGGGTGTGCGATGATCTCTGCGGCGGCCATCACCTTGCTCTGCTCTTCCGACACGCCGTCGGGGATGATCGACGCTACTTCGTTCTTCGTGGCATCAGGCGTGACGTGGATGATGGCGTTGGACATCTCGCCAAGGGCGTACATGCTCTTCCCGTCGGGGGTGGCGATGTGGCGGGGCCCGAAGCCGGCGGGGAGGTTGTGCTCAGTGTCAAGGGCGAGCGTGCCGTTGTCGGCGGAGAAGGTCCAGACGCTGTCGGAGCCTAGGTCGGTGACCCAGAGGCGCCCGTCGTCGGTGCTGCCGATGCCGTGGGCGTGCGGGCCGTCCTGGTTCGGCAGTGGGGGTGTGCTGTTGTCGTACTTGTAGGGGAGCTGGAGGGCTGTGCGGTTGGCCCCGAGGGTTCGCCCGTTGTCCTCAAGCGGGATGTAGACGATCTCGCCGGTGGTATAGCACGAGACGAAGAGGGCGTCGGCGTGTTTGTGGACTGGCATCAGTATGGGGACACAGGGTCAATAAGAGATGGTAGGATCATGATGGACTTGAGCGTGGAACAGCGAGGCAAGGCAGGGGTAAAACAGGAGGACCACGGGTAGGACCACGGGTAGGAGTATCGGAAAGTATTGGGGAGGGGCATTGCGACTGTACAGATCACTGCAAGAAATCAATCACAAGGCGATGGCAGAGAGAAGGGAGTGGAAGTAGGGAGAGAAGTAGCGTGATAGAGTCAACTTGACACAAGAGATGGTGCACAGAGGCAGCGAGATCGGGACAGGGGATATGCAGAAGTGCAGAGGGGAGGGAGAAGCACCTAGGCATTGACTCTGAAGGCCAGATGAGGGTCAGGATTCAGTAGAGCATTCGAGGATGAGCAATGTGATCGATGATGTTTGTTGAGGAGTGGAAGAAAGAAGAAGAGTGAGAAGAATTCAAAGAAGCCCAGAGCGACCTTGGTCTGGCGAGGCTGACCTGGGTCGCGATCGCGATAGAAAAGGACACCTGATCATGACTACCCGAGCGCCGACTCACCATGCACCGGCCCCTCGCACGTAACCTCCGCCCCCGACACCTGCTTGGCACCACCCTCCCCATCCGGCTCGTACGAGTACACCACATTATCATTCTCCGAGAGCGTGTAGAACAGCCCCCCGTCCCCCGGCTCGACCCACGACGGCGCCGACCCAACAGTGGCGTTGCCCGTCACTGTGAGGTTCGATGCGCCGTCAAACTCCAGGATGGAGAGGGACGTGCCCCCACCATGGCCCGCGACGATGGTGTATAAGCCAGTGGTGGCATTGAGGGCGGCTGTGGCGGCTGTGGCGGCTGAGGCGATTGGGGCGGAGCAGGCTCGCTTCAAGCGCATGGTCGATGAGGGGTGCGTGAGCTCTGGTAGTACAACAGGTACAGTGTCCTACGTTGTGAGTTGAACAGGTGTATGAGTCGATCAATCCGGTGAAGGAGTCGAGCTAGCCGTAGCTGCCGTGTCATGAGTACGTGTTATACATGAGCATTACACAGATGCCATTGTAGTACTGTAGCAGACACCGCATGGTTTCATGACAATGGTGGATTGAGCTAGATCGGCATCACTGATGACACGGGGCAGTGGTGATGGAATGAGTGATGCG
This sequence comes from Cutaneotrichosporon cyanovorans, assembly GCA_002335625.1. Classification (NCBI taxonomy): domain Eukaryota; kingdom Fungi; phylum Basidiomycota; class Tremellomycetes; order Trichosporonales; family Trichosporonaceae; genus Cutaneotrichosporon; species Cutaneotrichosporon cyanovorans. The sequence continues at coordinate 1,287,464 of BEDZ01000002.1, read as the reverse complement.
ACCTGGGACAACAAATTCAGCAATAAATGGAAACGACTCCTGAATGGGCCGCGCGTCCCCTTTCTGCACTTGCAGTGATACGCTGTCAGTGATTCCATCAGTCTGCCGGGATGGTGTCCGGGATGGCGTCCGTCGCCTTCGGACGACCGGGATGGTTCCCCCTCGCAATCAGACAACCGGGGTGTGGGTGGGTCATAGCGACAATGAGCTCTTCGTGCCACACCAGTGCACTGCACATGAGCATTGCCTTCTGAACTCACATCGCCATGAACATCAGTATCCAGACACCACCATTTGTTGAACAGTGCCAAATGTCAGACTCCCGCGAGGTTAGTGCTCAATGCGCGGTTCAGACTTGATGCAATTGCTCCGAATCCACACGCCTCTCAGTCGTCCCCTCCCTCTCCCTCCCCCTGCCCTCCCTTGAGCCCTCTTATCTCCCAGCCGCAAACGAATTCTGTACCCATCTCTTCCCTCTTTCCCAGACAACGCCCGACTCTTTCCCAACCCTGCATCTAGAAACGGATGATGGTGCTCTCGCGAGCGGGGCCAGTGCCGATGTACTGCACCTTGACGCCGAGGTAGTTTTCGATAAACTCGACGTACTTCTGGCAGTTGGCAGGGAGCGCCTCGAACGTCTGGATCTTGGTGATGTCCTCCTTCCAGCCAGGGAGGGTCTCGTAGACCACCTCGACCTGGGCCAGACGGTCCAGGTCAGCAGGGAAGCCCTCGATGAGCTGCCCGTCAATCTTGTACCCGGTCGCAATCTTGATCTCGTCAAACGCATCAAGCACGTCCAGCTTGGTGAGGTTGATCGAGGTGTACCCGTTGATCAGGGTCGAGTACTTGCACACGACGAGGTCGAGCCAGCCGCAGCGGCGGCGGCGACCAGTCACAGTGCCGTACTCGGCGCCGACCTCCTGGAGCGTCTCGCCGACCTCGTTGAGCTGCTCGGTGGGGAAGGGCCCACCGCCCACGCGCGTAGTGTACGCCTTGATGACACCGACGGCCTTTTTGATCGCAAAGGGCGGGATGCCGAGGCCAGTGCACACACCGCCGATGGTCGTCGACGACGACGTGACGAACGGGTACGTGCCGTAGTCGATGTCGAGCATGAGCGCATTCGCACCCTCGACGAGGATGCGCTTGCCGGCCGCGAGGCGCTTGTGGAGCCAGGTGGGGCCGTCGACGACGTGCGGGCGGAGACGCTCGGCCAGGGCCTGGAGCTGCTGGATCTCGCCCTCGGTGTCAAACTCAAAGTGGCCGTAGCGCTTGAAGCGGCCCTCGACGAGCTTGCGGAACTTGTCAGGGAAGCTCGGGTCGTACAGGTGGTGCACGCGGAGGCCGGAGCGCGACGCCTTGGACGAGTACGCGGGTCCGATGCCCTTGCGGGTGGTGCCGATCGACGAGCCGCCGAGCTCGACCTCCTTGATGCCGTCGACGATCTGGTGGAAGCCCATCACGAGGTGTGCGCGGTCGGACACAAAGATGCGGTCCGCGACCTTGAGGCCTGGAAATGAGTATGAGTACAGCACTGTCATGTGTAAAAGCGTATAGACCCACCCTTGCGCTCGAGCGTGTCGAGCTCGTTGAAGAACGAGGGGACGTGGACGACGACGCCCGAGCCGATGAACGCCTCGACCTTGGAGTTGATGAGGCCTGGGGTTAGCATACAGGGTGCTAGATAGATCTGGCTAGGCGAGGGTGAGGTTGAGGTAGCAAGGTAGTGTGCAGAGGGGCAGCAACGTGGGTAGTAGGCAGCACAGTGAGGCAGCTAGATGATGGAATCAGGTCATGATAATTGGGCTCTCCTGACACTATTACTTGCCAGCACCATGACTGCCACTTCTCCCTACATCTCTTCCCACTGCCACCCACCCACCCACCCCCCGCCAGCTCCTCGCTTCGCTCGTAGCTGTCGGGTCACTCACCAGACGGCAGCAGGTTAAACGCATAAGTCGTCTTCTCGCCCTTGTCATTCTTCACCACGATCGTGTGGCCGGCATTGTTCCCACCCGCACAGCGAGCACACACATCCGCCTCGGCAGCAAGGATGTCGACGAGCTTGCCCTTGCCCTCGTCGCCCCACTGGGCACCGAGGCTGGCATTAGTTCTACTCTTTCATTACCACCTCCACCACACCAGGAGGCCAACGTACACGACAGAGACCCCTTCCGGAGCTGCCAGTCAGCTAACACTCCCAGCACCACAGGCATGCACACTCGCCTTGAGCCATTTGAGATTGCCGTCAGGTAGTGGACGGTGACGGAAAAGAAGCAGAAGCAAGACGAAGACGCTCTGAAGCGACTGATGGACAGACTACGGCCTGGCCTGTCGGCGAAGCGTGCACGGAGATGCGTCCGTCCGTTCTGCAATCTGGCTTCTGACTGCCACTGGACGACAGGGAGAGCTCCGATCACAGCGGCTGTCCGACTCAAAAGCACAACATTTCTGGATAATTGGGAATAAATAAGGGGAAATAGTAACTAAGAAGCCCTAAGGGTGAGTATTGAGTGGGATCTGAGATAAGACTAGGCAAATAAGGCAAATAGGGTGTTTCATGCATGGGGGATCTGGGTATGCTGTATCTGGAGTGCTTGGGCTCATGCAGCCAGCATGCAGCTCGACTGTATGCAGCATCTGTATGCTAACGTAGACGTCTGTGAACGATACTGCAGTGCATGATATCGTGTTTGGCGACTACTATGGCAGAGGCAATGATGGTACTATGGTCGTGTTGTAATGCCATTGATGCGGATTTTGAGTAGAGCAAAGCGAATGAAGGCAGATGACACCAGTATCGATGCCACTACGAACAGCGTCGATTGTAGCAACGTCGCCCTCGAGCATAGGCAGACTTATGAGTTAGAGTGCTGCTGAGGACGGGACTTCTGTTACTCCATGCTGTATGACACGAAACAAAGTTCACAAGATTGAGAGGCTCGGCAGTGTTAGGCTATTTCGTCTGATGCATTGCTATCTATCACAAGAGGAAAGCAGCCGTCACTCAACAAGTTAGATCAATTGCGGTCTTCAGCTGCCATCAAGTTCATGATTAGTACCTCAATCTGTCACTGCTCCTGACCATCTGTCAGTTCTCTTTCCAAAGCAGGCGCACTTCTCTACTCATGCATCACTGCTCTCACGCGCACGCCGCAGCGCCGCGCACCACGCACCACGCACCACGCACCACCTCCCCTCTTACTATGCAATATGCAATTTTCTATGCACCCCAGCATTAGAGCACACCCGCCGCCTTGAGCTTGCTGACCAGCTCCTGGACATTCTCGACCTTGCCGCCGCCCTGGCGCTTGGGGGGCTCGGTGACGGAGATGGTCTCGAGGCGGGGGGTGATGTCGATGCCGAGGTCCTCGGGCTTGAGGGTCTCGACCTTTTTCTTCTTGGCCTTCATGATGTTCGGGAGGGAGGCGTAGCGGGGTTCTGCTGTCAGCGACGCTCTGGCGAAGCGAAGCTCTGCCGCAGCGAGCGTAGCGAGCGGAGGCAGAGCGAAGCGGAGGCAGGGCGAGGATGACACTCGGAAATAGGCGAGGGTGAGAGCAGCAGCCCGGCTGCAACTCCAACGTAACTTGGGAAGGGAAGGAGGCGTAGTGACGAGGAGACGGAGGGTGAAGTGACAGAGACAAGAGGAAGAGCAACATGATAGGGGCACGATATCTGGCTTGCCATGGGACAAGCGTCCGAGAATGGAGAGCGAGACAGATGGCAGTGTAGTGTAGTGTGACAGCAACTTGGGAGAATGAAAGGGACACTAGTAGAAGTCTGTGGAGTCGAGTCACGCCAACCACGACCATACAGCCAAGGCCAAGGCAGATACAGCTGAGTGTACACCAATGGAGACTCCTCAGAGACAAATGGAAGTGTGAATGCCTGCTCGGAGCTACTACTCACCGTTGAGACGCAGGTCGGTCGTCACAATCAAGGGCAGCTTGGTCTCGATCTGCTCGAGACCACCGTCAATCTCACGCGTGACCTTGACAGCCCCGTCGCCCGACACCTCGAGCTTGGACGCAAACTGGCCCTGGGGCCAGTTGAGCAGACCAGCAAGGGTACCGCCCGTGCTGCCGAGGTCGTCGTCGATCGCCTGCTTGCCAAGGATGACAAGATCAGTCTTGTTGCCGTCCTTCTCGATCACCTTCTTGATCGCCTGCGCGACGGCCAGGGGCTCGACGACAGTCCCCTCGGGCACAGTAACGTGGATACCCTTGTCGGCGCCCATGGCGAGCGCGGTGCGGATCGTGTCGACCGCCTTGGGGGGCCCAAAGGAGAACGCGGTGATGCTCTCGACGAGCTTGGGGTCCTTCTCGCGCATGCGGACGGCCTCCTCGACGGCTAGAGAGGATGATTAGCACCTTGTCTCTACTCTGGCTCTTCTCGGCTATCCAGCTATCCACGCCCTGGTGCCGCAACTCACCGATCTCGTCGAAGGGGTTCTGCTATCAGCGCTGCTCTACAGTCATCCCTCCCAAGACGCAACTCACCATCGAGTGCTTCACGCTCGTGTCGACACCCTTGCCGTTCGACGCGACGCGGATCTTGCTGGGGGTTAGCAATGGCCCCAGCTCCAAGATGGCTCCAGACATCGGCCATCAGTCGAGCGAGACCTGGCGGCCCCGCTCTCCGCACTCACACAGCATAGTCGATCGCCCTCTTAACGGGAACAAGGATGTGGATGAGGTTCCTGCTTGTCGGGATCATAGCGTGTGCTGTCTGCTCGCTGTAAGAGATGAGTAGAGAGATGTAGAGGAGGAGGAGTAGCTCGCTCGACAACGACTATGGTGCCCAACGGTGTCCGGTGTCCCAGTGTCCCAGTGCCAGTGCCTCGAGTAAGATCCGAGTGAGCGGGGTCGATTGACGAGCGCCACTCTACTCCCACCTTCCTCAAGCCCCTCGCGCGCTGCCCGGTCCGAACCGAGACCGAATCCCGCGGTATACCCACCTGGTCAAAGGGTGATAAGCGGGGAGACAGAATGACACGTCAGGCTTCGCTTGCGGGCTTTAGCCGAGCCTGAGGCTGGGTATGGGTTCCACGTGCTTGCCACGTGTAGTATCGGCTGCTGCCACGTGGTGGTGTGAGTGCACGTGACTGTTATCCATGTGCTACCCACGTGGACACCTTCCCCTGCCAGACCCCCGGATACTCCCGCGCCTACCTTCCTCGGCGCCATAGGCCCGTGCAAATCCCTCCCCCCCCCGCCCAACCACATCTACTCGTTTCCGACGCTCACCTCTATTGTCCTCTCCTCACCACTCCAAGCAGCAACACAGTCAACATGGTCGCCCCTATCACTGGCATGGTGGGTGTCGGCGGGGAGGGGGAGTGCAGGGGGGACTGCAGCTGACGACAGATCCGTCGCCGTCTTTTCAAGGACCTCACCATCGGGTATGTCGAAGTTGGGGAAGGGGAACTACAGGAGGTAGTAGGAGGATGGAGACTGACAGACAGCATCGGTGGTGGTTTCCTTGCCGCTTCGTACTTCTGGTGAGTTGGTGTGTCTGTGGCATGGGACGGGGGCAGGGGGGGGGAGGAGAGAGCGAGAGGAGAGCGAGAGGAGAGGGGAGGGGGGGAAGGTGTGAGAGAGGCAAGGGGAACGGAGACAGATCAAGGGGGTAAAGAAGAACGATGGCCACAGACACGATACTGTGCAAGAACCCCGCTGACAGCAGGTACGGCATCCACATGCCTATCAGTACGTGTTATGCGTGTGTCGGAGCTCGCTCGCAGACACTCACAGATCGTTCGCAAGCTCGCGATCTGCTCGGATCTGCGCCGCTAACCCACAGTCCACAAGCGCGACGCCTACTACGCCAAGCTCGAGGCCACCAAGGACTACTAGGTGCCACGCGGTGTAGTCGACGGATAATTGCATGCAATCAATAGCTGGACGGACGGGGAGAGAAGGAAAGAGGATATGGGATGAGGCAGGGTGTGAGCGCAGTGGGGAGGATGAGAGGTGACGAGCTGGGAGCAATGTGCAATGCGCAGTTGCTATCCTACCGCTGCTGCGAGATGAGCATGCCTGGAGATCGTGTAGGGTTGCAGTGGTGGCCGAAGAGGATGCCGGATGAGTGGGTGGTGTGCGGCGGGCTCATGCTGGTGGAAACAATAGGCTTCGAGAGATACTTACTATCACCTTTACTGGCGATTGTCTACTCATTGGTGGGCTGCTGACTGATTTTGCTTATCTTCTTGTGCTTACGGACCATGTTGATCGAGACGGAGCATGCATGCTAACTACCCGACATCCACGCCCTATCTTGTTGCGAGTTCATGTGGATTAAGGCGATCGTACAGGATGTGCGCAATGTGTTGTGCTGACGATACATGCATCTCGCCTATTACCAGACAAGCAGCAGGCCTAACCAAAGTCATCAGCGACGGTATGCTATGGGCTCCATGTGTAGGAAGTTGCTTCCCAGCACTGACATCTACGGTGGAAGGCATGCAAGCCTCGACCTTACGAACGCAACCTGGCTGTTTCTGGTGGATTTCGCGACGCTGTCGAGAAAAGAGGAAGGTATAGTACAGCGAGGCTTACGATTGAATCAATCATGGGTCACTCACTGCTTTGGCCTCAGTAAATGCATGCTGTGCATTGAGATGCTGCGCGTTGCTCTCTGGCAAGCTTAAGCAAGTATACAATCTTCTCTCTCGGCGAAGAACTACATGTTGTACAGGTCGTTGTTCTTCAAGTACCGACTGTGCGGAAGACCACCATCTCGATCCCCGGTCGAGGCAAGTCCCGAGTGTCCCAAGATCGATTTCTTCTCGTTTTCCAACCTGTCGAGTGCACTCCAAGATCACCCAAGATTACCTGTCCATGATCATGGAGCACACTCCAAGATCGCCTTCGCCAAGCCTGCGGGTACATCTCAGAACAGCTGTGCTGCACTTCACTTGAGCTCAAACGGCGCCAAGTGATCTCACCTCAAAGACGCTAGGTCCTCGGAGTGGACGGATAAGCGATGTCATCCGTCTAAGGTTGTCCGACCTTCAAGGCCACTGCGCGAGCGACACAGGTTCAGCTGGACCACTGCGGATAGGATGAGACTATGCTCAGTCTGCTGAGCCGCAACTTATTCGAAGAAGAGCAATGTTTGACCATAACTACCTCAGCGATAGTGCACGAGGTCGTGCGCGTGCAAGCAAAGAGGCAAGGATTGGTGCCATATCCGAGATCAGAGATTGCAGCAGTGGCAAGCGAGCGCGCGCAAGTCTGCACGAGCGCTTGAAGAGTTGAGTGAGTGTCGATAGCGTCCCACGCACTCGGTAGAGGTTACAGCAAAGAGGGCAGATTCTGTCGTGCTGGAGTGCTGAGGAATGGCCATGAGTCGCAACATGCCGTATCGCTCATATTTCACACAGACGACTTCAACTCAACGATACAGCAACGCAGTGATTCGGTAACGAGACAGCCCAGTATGGCAGCAATACAACACACATACAGGCATACAACTATGTCTACATCAGATGGGATACAGTGACTCCCAATATGTTGCTCCTCCTTGCAGGCGTCATGCACTGGCATCGAGTTCACCAACAGACCCTACTCCAGACATCAGCCGTTGGCTCCTTGACTTACTTCAGACATCAACAGTTGGTTCCTTGACTTGCAACAGGTAACACTTGTGGCACACTCCCTCCGCACGCTACAGCCTCAGCCCCGCCCCCATCCGTTCCAACAACACCCCATCCACCGCCTCCTTCAACCTCTCCCATGCCTCTCCCCACGCTCCCCACGCTCCCCCACCCTTCTCCATTCCTACTCCACCCCTCCCCCTCGCCTCGACGCTCACCCGCATCCCCCTGAGCAACGCGCTCACATGCTCCACCCCTCCCAACCCACTAACCACACACTTACACAGATACCCCTGCACCTTCGCCACATCCCTCTCGGCGGGTGTATCCCTACTATCCACCCACTGCCCCAGGACCTTTGCGACGTCCCCAGGCTCCGTCGCGCCGAAGAGCGCAGGTTTGCTGACCCGATTAGCCACCGGCGGGGGCACGCTCGGTGTCGTGTCTCGCCTCTGGCCGCGCCCCTGTCCCCGGCGGGGTGTATTCCGCCCAAAGGTGACCGTACGCGCCCGCCGCTCACGCTGGGCAGTGACGCTCTCGAGCTGCAGATCAGCAGGGAGCGCAGCGAACACGTCGATGTCGATCCCGAGCTCGCGGAGTTCAGAGGGCGCGAATCCGCCAATCGGCGACTCGGGGAGGTCCGGAGAATGCGAGCGGGAGTGCCCTTCGACAGGTGGGGCGGGGGCGGCAGAGGCACTGCGTGAGCGGCGTGACCAGGCGTTGTAGAGTGGCAGCTCGGCGATGTCGGCGGCCGTAAGCTGGGTCTTTGTCTTAGGCCGGAGTTGCTTCGTGATGTGTGCGGCCGCGTTGCGCTCGCTTACCCGGCGAGGAGGGGCGGGCGGAGGGGCTGGGGTGGAGGCTTCCCGTGATGCGCGGCGGCGGGCTCGCTCGGCTTGGTGATCCTCGACGACTTCTTGGCGGAGCTCGGGGGGCAGGGCGGCGAGGAAGTCGGGGTCGATGCGGTCGGAGGAGGGTTGGGCGACGGGTGCGTCGGGGGAGGCTGGGGCGGTGGGGGAGCGGGAGTGGTCTGGTGATGGAGGCTGGGCGGGCGATAGTGGTTGGACGTCAGGAGAGCCTGGCTGGACAACGGGTGGGCCAGGTTGGGCGTCAGGTGAACCTTGCCTAGACTCATGAGGCTCCGCTTCATGACCCAGATGCTCTGGTGCTGGTCCATCAGGCTGGGCTGGGACCCTCGGGCTGTCCACTGCAGGAGCAGCTGCGGATTGCTTAACTGGGGACTTGGCCTCATCTGTTATCGCTTCCGCTGTCTCATCCCTTTCCGCCTCCTTCCCAACACCCCCCGCCCTCGCGAACGACAGCACAGTCTGCCCCTTCTGCCCCTGCGGCGCCGCGCCAAACTCCAGCTTCGTGACCTGGATCCCGACCCCGCGCAGCTCCGTCGGATCAAGCCGCATGCCTGCCAGGAGCTTGACGCACTCCCTGCCAATGATCTCTCCATCATCCGTGTGCCGAGGGAGCAAGCTACTCTTGTTAAACGTCTCGCACACACCATGGCCCATGAACTTTGGCGGCTCGACCGGCGCCTCAGGATGCCGCGACATGATCTTGAGCGTCAGGTGCCTGCCCCTCGCCCCGATAGCCGCCAGCCGCTTCGCGACCTCGCGCCCCAGGTCGATGAGGTACGCGTCCGCCGCGTCTTGCGACTGAAACCGAATCCCATAGTTCGTCTCAGCGGAGACGCTCTTGCGCTCCTTGTCGGGCTGGAGGCGCCGATCATCATGGCCCCGGAGGTAGCCATACAACGTGTCGCCTGTCTTTGGGCCTAGGGCTTTGCGCAGGGCCTCGCGAGACTGGGCGAGCAGCGCTCCACACGTGGACGTGCCAAACGCTTCCTCCAGCTTCCGCCGCATGCTGTACCCTACGCCAGGGAGGGCCTCGACGTCCAGGTCGGCCAGGAAGTCAGGTGCTGCCTCTGCAGTGAGGTGGAACACGCCTCCAGGCTTAGCACGCCGCGTGGCTAGCTTCGCTAGTAGGACATTACTCGCAATGCCGATGCTGACCTCGCAGCTGGTCGCTGCACGCATGTCATCGCGGATCTTGTTCGCGACTTGGACGGCAGGGTCTTCCCCCTCTGTCCCAGACTCTGGAGGCGCGATCGAGCGAGCAGCCACAGCACCAGCAACGTCCAACAGCGCCTCGTCGACGCTCACGGCCTCCAGCTCGTCCGCGTACGAGCCGAGCACGGTGTAGAACAGCAGCGAAAGTCGCTTGTATGTGTCAAACTCGTATGGGATGGTCGTGAGGTCGCCGTCGCATAACTGCCTCGCGCGGCCGAGGCTCATACCGTTCCGAACACCCTTGGCGCGTGCCTCGTAGCTCGCGCTCGAGATCTCGGACGTGCTGTCGTTGCCGCCCTTGGCGCTGTGGCAAACGACGACGGGTCTGCCCTTCAACTGTGGCCGAGTCGCCAGTCCAGCAGACACGAAGAAGGCGTCAAAGTCGACGTGGAAGATGTATCGCTTCGCCCCGTCGGGAGGGAGCACGGTCGGCACGTGGTTGCTAGATGCTCGAGCTTCGGCCAGAATGAGCTTGAGCTGCGCCTTCCATGTGGAGAGGTAGTGCAGGCGGCTGTTCTGGTAGAACTCGTTGATGAACGAAGCGCCGGACTCAGATGTACGTGTGGAGCGAAACTCCTCGCTCTGCATCATGCGCGCGGCGTCGCGGTTGCTCGGGTGGCGGTGGTAGTGCTCGAAGGCACCCTCCGGCCGGGTGAGGGTGAGGGAGTCGGGTCTGACGGGGCGGAGCGGGCTGATGATGCGTTTGGGAGCGTCAAAGGGGCTGCCATTGGGACCGGGAGAGTGGGTGGGGCTGGTATCAGACTTTGGGCCGGTGTCGCGTTTGTCAGCTTTGGCTGGTGTTGTTGGGGCGCTGTCGTCCTGAAGATTCTGTACGGTCCCGTGCATTGGTGTCGACGGAGCTGGCGGTTTGGCAGCAATATCAGAGACAGACAGTGCTGAATTGGAGGTTTCTTTCGATGGGGTCGTAGGCTCGTTCGATCTTGGCGGCCGCTGACTAGCCCGCACGGGTCGAAGCAGAGATCCACCAGCAGCAGCCGGTGTGGCCGCTGTGGTAACAGGCGATTTGTCATCGTTCTGGGCTTGCTGCTCTTGTTCAACTGTGGGTTTCGACTCTTGTCCCTTCGGCGATGGTGCCTCGTAGGTGTCCTCAGCTACCTTCGCACCCATTTCTGCTTGCGCTCCAGGTCTCCGCCGCGTACCCTCCGGCTGCGTACCTTCCCCCTGCGTGGACCGTCGCAAGAACCCTTCCATATGCCCACCCACCCCCTCAACCTGAAGCCTGTACTTCGTCCAGTCCAGCAGCCTCCCCTGCTTGACCGACTCGACAATCCACGCCTCACGAACGATACGCAACCGCCCGCCCTTCTCGAGGTCCTTGAACTTCTTGAGCGTGAGCACCGGGGCAATAACATAGTCGACCGAGCCCTTGTTGAACAGTTTGTACTGCACAATCCCTCCGCGCTGCAGTATCATCTTTCGTAGCACCTCCATTGGCGGGCTCGTGTTACCATTGATCCAGAACCGCAGCCCTGCGAAGATCTGCGGCTCCCCAGTGCCCTCAGACGCAATATTCGCATTCTGCGTCTGGAGCTTGATCTCCTTCTTCCGCATGTAGTCGCCAATGTCGCCGAACGAGTTGGGAGCATACTCCGCGCCCTGGAGGTAGGAGTGCGCTGTGGCACCCAGCGCTCCCAGGCGCGACGGCAGGAACGACGTCTCTGTTGCTGCCAACGAAGGCAGAGGTGACGACCCCCGCTCCTCGTTCTCCTCCTCCTCTTTCACCTCCCGCAGAGGCGATTCGTCGTCGTCGTCCTCATCACCCGGGCTCGCGAAGCGCGCACGCTTGACCGCCGCTGGTGTCATTGGTGCGGAGAAGCTGTCGGCCTCGCGCTTGGCAGGCAATGGCGGGTGTCGCTCCTCTCCCTCCGCTTCCGCCGCCAGCCCCTCCGGCACCACAGCGAGGGCCTCAGCCCAGAAGGACTGCGAAGAGGTCGGGCTTGTCATGTCATGGTGGTCGGTCGATGTTGGAGTGCATCTGCTCGTCGAACATTCAACTTCGTACAGTCACCGACGTCAGACGGGATCAAAAGAATGAATGCCGATTTGCCACCCAAATGTTCAAAACGTCAAAAGTCGGTCTTGTGCTTCGTTCATTACCTCGTCCTCATCGCAGTAAACGCCTCTGCCGCTGTCGCTGTGGCCCCTGACGCATGCTGAGGCTGCGATGCTCGGCGTGGCTGGCAGCCCGGAGTCGACAGCTGCACTCTTCTGCGCCGGCGTGTCCTCGGCATCCCAGCGACCGGCCAAGGCTGAAGAGCGGGCCGTCGCTGCGGTACACGATCAGTGAAGATGGAAAGCGCATTCCGCTATCGCTTGACTTCGAGGATGCCAATCAAAGCGGCTCGTCGGCGGTTGCTGGGATATCAAGATCGAGGATAAACACACCACGGGATGCTGCGAAGCGCCTAGCGTGGCGGCGCGCCAATGTTCCAGTGGACAACGATGCTTTAGTGAAGATCGCGGACCTCCTGGTCGACTACAACACTCGACCAGCTCTCTCTGCAGCGCATGCGCACCTGACGTCCTTGAAGGATCATGACATACCTATGGCGACTCGAGCTGCAACATATCATGCCCTCATCTCCCTCTTTCTGCGACACCCAGTGGGCGCAGCAGCCTCACGCTCTCTGCTCAATCGCCAGATCGCAGACGGCGTCCCGCTCAAGTCCCCTGAAGCTATTAGGGCCGTCCATGCTCTACGAGGCAACATTCCTCCCCTGCGCGAGTTTACCGACCTTCTGCCAGACAGCTTTTCGCCTGACCTTCTCGCTACACTGATGCACATGCTCGTGCACCAGGCGCGCCCGCCGCCAGGCAGCGTGCACGACACTATCGACAAGGTCATGGCAGCGTATCGGAAGGAGCAGGGCGTTCCCGATGCGCGGCGCTTCGCCTGGCCATGGCAGCTACGCCTGGTCATGATGGACGCGTACCTTGTGCACGATGACTTCGTTGGCGCACTTCGGGCACTCCGACTGCTCAAGACCGCAGTGATGGAGCAGCGGCACCTGGAGTCCAACTGGCCGGGAGACAGCGGCAAGGTGCTGTGCATGGCGTATACCAAGGTCATGGGCGCGTGGGTGAGCAACGCGGTGTCGCGGCATGGCACAAACTCGGGCAGCACCATTCCTCGTCGCCTGGCGCGTGATCTGGCCAGACTTCTGGCCAAGGACAACGAGCAGCCAAACTTTGAAAGCCTCTCCGTGCCCTTCCTCAACGCATGGATGAACGCGGAGCGGATTGCGGGGAACGGAGAACAGGTGGAGACGATCTGGCGCGTCATCGCAGGTCAGAGTATCGCGGACACCGTGGCAGGCGTGAAGCCCGACAAACGGATCGATGGGTACTCATGGAAGGCGCTTCTTAAGTACCTCAAGTCCCGGCCGCCAGACAGCTATCGTCCTCTGGCGGCTGTGGTGCTTGGCGACGGCACCGATAGCAGGACGCTCGACAACCTCCTATCGGCTGTCGTGGCGGTCCCCGAGCCTGACCTGCCCCTCATACTCCATCTCATCCCCCCAGATCCCACTGCACGGACAGTGGACCTCGTCGCGTCTGCACTGATCCGGACTGCGCGCAACGGCGTGAGCTTTGGACCAGGTCGGCTGTACGCGTTTCCTCACGGCTCGGCGAAAAGGTTCTCGATATCCATGGACGAGTGGAAGTGGATGGAGCGTGTGGTGTTGCGCTATGCGACACTCAGGACTCGCGACTCGCTTCATGAATCGCCGGTCCGTGGATCTAAAGCGAATACCACAAACGCTCCAAAGGCAGACGTACCAGTAGACTCAAGATCAGAACCCAGCGATGGTGTTAAGCGCTCTCCCTATCAAGAGTTCAAGCGCAAGCGCCCCGTGGACCTCAGCTTCCCCGTCTCCCGCTCTCGCGCGTCGTACCTCCCTCTCCAGCCCGGGCTCCAAGGCATGGAAACATATCGGGTGCTGTACACCCCCCGTCCGGCCGCGGACCTCAGGGAGCTGATAATTTTGCTCCAGATCATCATACGCAGAGTGATCCAGCAGGCAGGCGTGTCAGAGGATGTTGATCTGGGACCAGTTCCGGTCTCGAGAAAATCGAGATGGGCGAACGGTTCCGGACAAGCATTTCACAATGAGGGGAAAGGGAGACTGCAGGCTGAGGAGGATGTCCAGTCCAGCTCAGAAGTGCCGACGGACAAGCACGGGGCTGGTCTTACCATCGGCGAGTCTCTCGAGGACGAGATGCTCGGCGACGACGTGTTCGACATCCAGCAGGCCCGCGCCCTCCTCTGGCGGAAAAGAGCGAAACGGTTACAGCGCGATGTTGATATCGTGGCTGCCAATGCCGCGAGGGAGGCGGCTAGGGCAAAGAGGGAGGAAGCAAAGGCAGCGAGGGAGGCAGCGAGGGCGGCGCAGAGGGAAGGGGCCCAGTCTAAGGAGAAGTCGGCTGGCCGAGAAGCAGTCAAGATGGACTCAACAACAACACAGACTGGACTCGGCTCGAAGGAGGCTCAGCTTTACTCCGTCGTTGACCGGACGAAGACCGAAGTCGCAGCGCGACAGAAAGAGAAGCGTGCAGAGCAAACGGCGCGCCTTGTAGCTCTGTACCGACAGCGGAGGGCCGCGAAGATCACATCTACGAAACCAACAACCTCAGCATCAAAATAGACACTCATCTGCACCACATTTGCATACATAGTTGCATGTCACACTGTACAACCTGTCCACTAGATGTCACAACGGATACAATGGGAGAGCTGGTACGCATCAACGGTTGCTTACTTGCAGTTGATGCGTCGATCAGCAGGACACTGACAAGCACTCATACTAGCTGCAGACTTTTGTTTTTCAGAGCAGCACACCCCGAAGCTACGCTAGAACAACAACACACCCTGCCCGAACACACCCTGCTGCCCCTGTACTGGCGGCACGCCCGTTTGCTCATCACCGATGGCAGCCACGACACCAGCGTCAACTGCAGACGGCTCGAACCCATTGCCGAGGCCCCACCACACCTGCGGCTCGTAGAATGTCTGCAGGCGTGCCCAGAGTTCCGTCGGGTTCATATCGTCTTCGAGCTGCAGGTCCGGCAGGCCCTGGGACGTCGTGAGGGGCTGGGTGGTGAAGACTGGTGCGGAGAAGGCGGGGTGGTGCGGCTGCGGTTGCGACTGTCCCATGGTCGGGATGCCATGCTGGTATTGCTGTGTGCCGAGTGCCGGTTGATGTTGGTGCGGCGGCTGATGCTGAGCTTGAGGTTGCTGGAAGCCCGCCTGCTGCATCTGCTGCCCCTGCATAACCATCTGGTCGTTGACGAAGAGCGAGTCCGAGTTCTGCATCGTGATGTCGCCTTGCTGCAAGAAGTAGTCGGGCTGAATGGGCTGAACCGCGTGAGCGGGAGAATGCTGCTGCGACAACCCTGGGTGCTGTTGCCCTTGCTGGTGCTGCTGGTGTGGCCGATGAAGTTGCTGCTGCGACTGCTGCTGCTGCTGTCCCAACTGGTGTTGTCCATGACCATGCCCCGCTTGCTGCTGTGGGGACGGCCGTTGCTGCGCCTGGAAGGGTTGCTGCTGTTGCTGCAGCTGTTGTTGCTGCTGCAATTGATGTTGATGCAGCTGCTGTTGTTGCGGCTGTGGCTGTGGCTGCGGCTGTTGTGGGAGATGCTGTTGCTGAGCTTCTTCTTGCTGCTGTGGAGGTTGCTGTTGCTGCCCCGGAGTCTGCTGCTGCTGCCCAGGTCGCTGCTGCTGATGACCCTGCTGCTGCTGCCCTTGCTCCTGCACGTCCTGCATCGGCTGCACCTGCTGCTGCAGCTGCGCAGGCGACACCGACTCGCTGTGCGCTGGCTCACTTTGCATTGGCGACCTCTGCTGCGGCAGCGGCGTCCTCAACCTGTTGCTCGGCGACAGGCTCTTCGAGTTCCTAGCCCCATTGCCCGCCTTGCCGTTCTGCTTCGGCGCCTTCTTCGACCGGCCAGACGACAGCGGCCTGCTCCCTGTCGTTGAGATGGGCGACGTCGACCCGGGAGGCTGCGTCTCTGCCACCGACAGGCTCTTGTACACGCCCGACCCCTGCCCGCCCATGAGCGAGAACAGCATGTCCTCCTTTGCCGTGCTGACTGGTGGTGCGGACGCCTCGTTCCCCGGCCCAAGGAGGAAGGGGTACCGCGCGACAATCATCGACTGCAGCATCGGAATCAAGCTCGAGAGGTTGACTGCTCGCTCGGAGCCGCTCTCGGCGAACATGGCAACACCGTCGTGCAACTCCATCACGGCCTGTGTGACGAAGGAGGGCTCCATGTGGCGCCCGACCCAGATCGACAGCGCGGCGATGGAGATAACGGCGCTGAAGACCTGCGACCACGTCGTCCATGTGCGGCGGGCTACGCGGGGCTGGCTGCGTGCGAAGAAACACGATGAGCGCACGATGAGTCGGCAGATGTCGAACGTGGTGAGGACGACCTTGCGGTCCCAGTCTGACAGCTCGCTGTCGGGGTTGGCGCGGAGTCGAGAAATCAGCTGCCGCAAAGTCGGGCGGTGCATGAATACTGGGGTCAGAGCGGCTCATGAGATAGGCCATGATGGCCGTGAACATGCACGCAGACTCACAATTGCTCTTGTACATGACCAAGCTGGTAGCTGTCCGGGTCATGGTTGGTACGTCTATGGCCCCCGGGTCGTCCACCGGCCGCTCGGGCATCTGCTTCTCGCCGACCATGAGCGGGCAGTGGAAGTACGGCAGGTGAACGATGTCGAAAGCAACCATCTTTTCCTCGAACTCGCGCAGGCGCTCGGGACTGGGGTACACCGAATCCGGGCGTGTGCCAATATCAAGCGCGTGGTACATGATCTGGTGGATGTAATCGTACTTGGTCTTGGCCAATGGGTCCACATCATCAGGATACCGCACCTCGATGTTCTCGATCGTGATCGCACTCCGCTGCCCATGGTTCATAGAGTATAGGCAGTCGTAGATGAACGCCTCGTGGAACACCCGGCGGCGGAAGTTGGCCTCGTCGGGCGGGATGCTGGGATGCGGCTCCTTGTGCATTCCGAGCTGCTGGACCGCTGTCGTGAGCTGCCGCAGCCAGTAGAAGTTGGACTCGCGAGCGCCCGCCCATGCAAAGGCCACAAAGATGGTGCACAGCGCAAGCGCCTGCACCCCAGGCACACTCGCAGTCCACCCAAAGTGCTTGGTACTGAAGCACTCCTGCGCTGCTGTCCAGTACTTGGCCACGAGCACATCGTCGATCTCATCCTGCGTGATGTCGAAGAAGATGTCCAGCGTCATCACCATAAACACCACCGCTAGCTTGTGCGGGCTTAGTGGGTTCTCTGCCGTGGGATTCAGCACCGCCGGCTCGTAGACGCGGTTGTACTCGTCGGCTCGTAAAATGAACTGGTACCACCCCGACTGCTGGAAGAAGCGGTCTGCGCGGCGCCGCATCTCCTCCTTCGGCGGGAGGTATGTGAGCAGCCTGCGCAGGCTGTCTGCGATCGTCGGGCGGGCAATGTTGACGTCAAACGACTTGATGGGGCCGAACGAATCCATGCTCTCGCGCGGAGCGCTGTCCTTGTTGACCCATTCCTCGCCTGCCTGCGTAGCCACCAGGTCGTCCGACAGCAACAGCGATCCAACAGGGATTCGCCCACCACTACTCCCATTCTGCACCCCAGCAGCACTGCTGCTAGATCCCTCGCGCTCGTCACTGCGCTCCGTCTTGACGTCGACTGAGGCAAACCCGCCATCAAGGTACTGAGGTGCAAGCAGCGGATGTGGTTCTTTGCTGTTTAGAGAGTTTGCGTGAAATAACGCTGCCTCGAGTTGGGCAATCTGTGTGGCATCAGTATGTGCGTGTTTTTCGATCGCGTCTGTGTGTTTGTGGCATTTTGCAACTAGCAACTGCGACTCCAACTCACTCGATCATGCAGCTGCTCCGTCGACGCCAACACCAATCGCTTCCCCTGCATACAGCTGAGGTCGCCATCGGGGCACACGAGCGCGCACCCTCTTCGCCTGCAGTTGGAGCAGGGGAACACTCTGTCGCACTTGGCCTTGAGCCGCCTGCACTCGGCGCAGCTCTTGCGCATATCCTTGCCCCCGCCTTCTTTCTTATCGCGCTTCGGTCCAGACACCTCACGCGAGCTGGCGCGTGCTCGCCGCGGCGATGGTGACGGCTTCGACGTTCCGCTGGGAGTCTTCAGTCCGCTGGCCTGGCCGAGGTTCGCAAGCGCCATGCTGGCTTCGACCTCTTCGGCGTCGGGGGGCTTGAGTTGGGGTGATTTGTACATCGAGTGAGTCGCCGACTTGACACTAGTTCGGTCGTAATGTTGAGTTGATGCTGACTACTTTTGCCGCTCAATCTCGCGGATGTGACCACCGCAGTGATGTCAAGCACAGAGAGACCTCGCGCTGTGCGGTGTGGAAGATGTCGAGTCTACGCCGGTTCGAGAGCGCAACAAGGTGAACAGGATTGGCGAGCGTGTGAGACAGTGAATGTTGCTCGAAGAGTGCGCGAATTGTTGTCGACGACGTCCACGCAGTGCCGGGCGACGTAGGGCAACCAGGTCGTCGATGATGATGTGGTAGACCGTACTCGACCGCTCTGTCAGCTAATGGGCAGTTACATGAGCAAACTCTAGGATCAAGCTCGAATCAATCCTTCCATCAAAGCTTAGAAGACATCCGACCAGCTTGCCGACCACGATGGTCCCCGCACTGCTAAGCTGCGAAGCTTGAATCGTCGATAAGGCACATAGCCGGGGTATAAGGGAGACCGGGAGACATGAATCACCACGAGCAAAGCCACGAGCCCCCACATGGCTCCCGCATTCACTCATCCGCCACCTGACGCTTCGTGGCTTGGGTTCCCTCTGCTTCAGCTGCTCTTCCTACGCGCTAGTTCGCGCAACCGCAAGCGCGCAAGCGCCTCCCCCGCACCCGCATCGTGCTGTTTCACGATCCGCTGCCGAAGATGATACGGGCGATATGCGATGGGATATGCGACATTGGTCTATGGCGTATCTGAGGGTGAACCGGTCACATCACTGAGGATGATCCTCTGCTTTCACTCAGATCCAGTGCCAGTTGGCTCGTGAACTACCTCGCACTTGGCGTGAGAGCAACGACGCGTTCGACATTCCGTCGGTTCCATCGGACGTCGTTAGAGGAGATTTTCATCGGCATGGACTGGTCGTGGTATGGAGGTGGCGCTGCTCGGCGACTGCGTAGGGCAGAGACGGGTTGTAATGACCGTCTTGATGTCTTGAGGTATGGCACTGGAGTCGGACCATGGTTTCATGATTGCTTGGGTTGGAGGTCTTGCTGACAAACGGGTATGCATGCCGACTGCGCTTCGAACGCCTCCACTGCAGTAGTACTCAGCTCTCGGTGAAGTCGGTGTAATGGCGGGGCATTGGTGTGACAAGGACTCTGCAGGAGGCTCAGGTTTAAAGTCTACAGCAGTCCTACGGCCCACAAGCACACCTCAGAGAGACTGGAACTCGACATGCAGACGGCCTGAGAAGAAGTCTCGCTACAAGCTACATTCGGTCATTTGCAGCTACGGCAGGTGTTCAAGCCACTGCGTCTACGTGAACTCTGCCTATCTGATAGCCGGATGATGCCTGAATCTAGCTAGGGTCCTCTTCATGCCTCTTCGCCTTCGCTTTGCTGCAGACGATGCATGGGACCCTCCCGCTGCCAAAGAGCAGTATCTCGTTGTACAAAGCACATGTGAGCTGCAGACTTCGCAGACTTGAGGATGGAATGAGAAGTCGCCTTGCTGCCTCAGCTGAAAGTATTTGAAGTGCTACCTTAAGATGTTGATGCCCAACACGAGTTGTTTTCGGTGACAATTCTGCTTTCTCGAGTCTACGCATAGCTACTACCGAGTCAACATGGTTGTAATTGATCTCAAGACTCGAGCTGCCATCTTGAATCGGCATTCAACATTTTGTCATCGGCGGCCACTCACTGCCGCCGCCACAGCGCCACAACGCGCAGTACGCCTCCTGTCAGGTCGGCCAGCAGCCAGGTCATGACATGCGCACGGACGCGTTGGACTGCGTCGTCGCGCGACTTGCGCATTGGAATTTCGGGTAGCGAGTGTGGTGCGCCATTGACGAATGTAGCAAGCACACCTAAAGTTTGATCAACAGTGCGATGGCAGGAGGCTGCTGCGTCTCCTTGTGGTAGGTTCTTCCTACATAGACGCGCCCTGATACTCTGCGGGACTGTTAGGTACAGTAAGACATGGCATGCATAAGCCAGAGTGTTCGTGATAATCTATGATGCCAGTGCTGGAGTGGTCTTGAAGCAGACCAGTCAGCTGGCAGAAAGGGTGTAAATCGCAGTGGGGGTCCTGCCCGGCTCTCGTGAGAGTGGTACGGTGCGATAGGCGACATGAGGACAGCACTCGGAAGCTGTTGGGAGAACATTGAGTGATGAATGTCTTTGCCTGAAGCCATGTCGGCGATGCCGGCGACTTAGAAGACTGTATGTTAGTACTAGTCATATGTTGATGCGAAAGCATCCTGTGTTGTAGTTCCGTTACTCACTCTGGTTGACAAGGTTGCCAGCCAAGCTTGCGCCAAATCCGAAACCTGCACCGCTGACTGCTGCGTTGCCGAGCTATCGTCAGCAAGGGTACTCCCCATACATCAAATCGAGGACCAGAGTGACCCAACGAAGCAGAGTGCACTCAGAGCCTCTACTGTGTACTCACCTGCCCCCCGATCTTCCCAAACTTGTGCTTCTTCTGCGCCTCATCCTGCTGCACCTGCACTGGCTGCGGCGGTCCCTGCTGCATGGGTTGGCCGGGCGGCCCGGGCGGCTGGTAGTACTGCTGCTGCTGCATTGGTGGGGGTGGTGCGCCGAAGTTGGCCGGTGGTGGTGGCGGCATGGTCTTGGTGTCGCTGGGGTCAGCGGGGTTCTCAACAACGTCATGAAAGTGATGAAGAAGTCTCAAGAATAATGAGCAGCCCGTTCCCGGCAAGTGCCAATGAAGTACTGATGGTAGAGGTTGCTGGGAGCAGAGCTTAGTGGGAGCAATGGCCCAGTGGTTTCACAAGTCACAGCCCTCGGTAATGATTGTGAAGAGCTGCTCAAGCAGCATACGCTGCTGTGAGACAGCCCGAAGTACAAGGCGATAACCCAAGCCCAGCCAAGAGGAGCCCAACACCATAAGAGCGAAGCACAGCTCAAGTAGCTTGACACCCAGCACCTCCTGCAGCTGCCAACATGAGAGCTGAGCTGATGCAAACACTCCAGGCGTGGACTCAAGCATGCCAGATTCGTAGCCCAACCACTACGCTCCGTTTGCTTCCTCCCAATGCCAAAGAAGAGTGAGAAAGGCACCTCGGCGTGACCTATACTCCGTCCCTCCGGGTCGATGACTTCCTCATACTCTTCACCCACAAAGAGCACACTCACAGCTTCTCGACATAGTTGCTCGGGAACAACCCCGACCCCCCCTTCTCCGGCGACCGGCCCTCGACCGACCCGCGCGACCAGTCGGCGTTCACCTCCTCCTCGATGATGATGATATCGCCCGCCCGGAACTGCAGATCCCCCTCGTCCGCACTGTTGTAGTCCCACAGCGCCTTCGCGCGTGTCCTGGGAGGGCCGCCGTAACCCCCAGGCCCTCCAGGCGGTGCCGGGGGCTGCCCATACCCATTCGCTTGCGGTGCCGGAGTACTGTTGCCCCCGAACGCCGGACTGTTCGTGCTCGCCTCCCTCTGTGGCTGTGCTGGCGACGGGGCTGGCGCTGGAGCAGGGGACGGCGACGGAGCAGCCACAGGCGCATTCGCACCAAACGTCGACGGCACAACCGGGTTCGGCAGTCCACCGGGCACAGGCGCGCCCTGCTGGTTCCCCCCCGCCAGCTGCGGGAACGTCGCATACGGGTTCGGCAGGCGGCCGCGGATCGCAGCCGCGTCCTCGGCGGTGATGATGGCGAGGTTCTCCATCGCGCTGATGTTGCCCAGCGTCTGGGAGATGAGGTGCGACGCGAGCGTCTGCGCAGGGTGCTGGAGCGCGGCCATGGTGTCGGGCTTGGGCGCTAGAGTGATGTTGTGAAGGCAAGAAGAGTTGGGACGGGATCGTGAAACGGCGAAGCGGTGAACTGGCCAACGTCATTCTTTGTTTTCGCCACCCAACACGGCGGCCCGTTGCATGGAGAGTAACGAGGTAGTCCGCAGTGAGCTTCTCGTGTTGCATCGCATCTTACAACTCCGTTCAAGCGACATGAAACGACTGCAGAGCATGCAGAGGTGTGAAGTATGCTGTGGGGTGAGAGGCCTATGCGTTGGAAGCAGACTTGCGGTTGTGCATCGGCAGGGACGATGTTGCGTAGTCTCGAGGCACTCAACGTGGCGGTGGTTGCCACAAATAGCAGATGATCATCTGTTGGCTCATATCCTCGAGACTGAAAACCGACGTCTATGAACAGGTGCTATATGAGCAGCACATGCAGATTGCGAACAGATGGGGATCGTGCTGCTTTGAGGTCGTTTGGTTGTCGAGTATCTCTTGTGAATTTCATTAGTCGGCCATGTGGCGGTGCTGCTTGAGTGTTGTGAAATTCATCCCTTCTCACTCAAGCCCTTTCCTTGGTCGTGGGTTTTGGGAGTCATCGCCTGAAAATAGACAGTAAGACCAGAGGGGCAGCTCAACGTATGCAAAGATATGTACATCTCACAAGTGACACCCATGCAAAACATGACTCTAACAAATACCGGCTCTGTAAACACTGATGCGCCAGCAAGTACAAACCATCGCCATTGTCGATTCCATAGCAGCTCACGCCTACTCCTCCCCCTCACCCCCCTCCTCGGCAGCCAGGGCCATCTCCTCGAACATCGTATCCGCATCGCCAGACATGACAATGTCGGCCAGGGGCGCAATGTCGACAGGACCCTGCGTCTGTTCAGAGGGTGCGGTCGTTTCAGTGGCAGACGGGGCTGGCGCAGCTGCCTCCTTCGCCTCAGCCTTCGCACCAGACCTGGCCTTCTTGGACGAGGGCTTTTTCTCCCCCTTTGCACTCTTGTCCTTGCCTTTGTCCTCGCCCTTATGCGGCACGAGATAATCGTCCTCGTCGCTGTCGTCGATGAACGCTCTGCTCCGTGAGCTCGAGGCGTTGGTGCCTCGAGGTCGCTTGCCGCCGTTCGCGGCGATGAGGCGCTCGCGCTCGGTGAGTGCTGCTTCGATCTTGTCGAGGATTTCTGATGTCAGCGGAGTCCAAGCTCCGAGGCATTTCCGCTCCATGCTCTGGGACTGCTCCTCTTCCTCCGCAGCTCCTTCTCCGTCTTCATGAGCGTTTCATGTGGGTCATCCTCATCTCTCCTTCTATTGTCTCATCCCACTGGCCGAGCACAATCACCTGTGCTGACTTGGCCCTTCCTCCCCCCTCTCCAATATGCTGCTGACTCCGCCATCTCTTACTCTGTTGCAAAAACTCTTTCTGCCACCCCCGCCTACTCAGAACCAGTCGCTCCGCTCCACTCACCTGGCATCTTCACCCCCTCCCTCTCCACAGCAGCCACGCCCTCGGGCCACACCATGCGGACCATGCTGATCCACCGCGAGCTCAGCGGCGACCTGATAACCCCCATCTCGTCCGCGACCTCGGTCCACTGGATGTCCCTCGGATTCTGGTACCCCAGCTTCCTGATCGCAGCGAGCATCGCCCGGCGGTCGACCTTGGGCGCCGCGCCACGCAGCCGGGGCGCGATCGACTCGCTCCACTTCTTCCGGCACTGCGTGAGGGTGCGCGTGCGGCCCATGAGGTCGAGGACGACCTCCCAGGGGACGTCGGCGTCGAGCATGTCCGCGCCGAGCTGGGCCATGGCTGTGCGGACCGCGTTGGTGAGGGCCTCGATCTCGTCGTCGGACCAGGGGCCTGGGGTCAGCGGGGGCGAGGCAGGGATGGTACGTCGCAGACAGCAAGCCCTGTCACGATGCCGAGTGCATTGTCTTTCGCACTCACCAGTCTTCCTCTTCTGAGCATCACGCAGCTGACCCCTCCACCTGTCCCTGCAGTCGATGATCGTGCGTCCCACTGACTCCGAGATGGGTCCCCATGCACCGGGGTTGAGCTCGTACGCCCTGTTACGTCAGCGGAGCTCGAGTAGCAAGCAGCCATCCTCGCCCATATGCTCTCCCTCCTCTTCTCTTTCCACTACCTAAATCCCATCCTCATCCCTCTTCTGATCTCCTCAGTTCCCATCCTCATCCCTCTTCTGATCTCCTCCCCCCCCCTTTCCTCCTTATGCGCTTGCTCTGCTCACTAGCCATACAGGTTTCTTTCCCATTTCACTGCCGCTCGCCCGATCGCTCCACTCTCGGCGCTCGCTCGCGTACTCACTGCAACAACGCCCGATCCTCCTCTGCCGTCCACTTCCCCTTGTGCGCACTCGGGTGATATATCCGCATCACCGCCTCCTTGACATACCGCACCGGCCTCCCGGGCACCTGCTGAGCCACCTGCGACCAAAAGTTCGGATACTGGCCCCGCTCCGCACTCCGCCCTTTACTCGTCATGATATCCACCAGCTCCATGTGGCTCAGCTTGTGGATCCGCTTAAAGTCCTCGAGGTGGGCGTGGACAGCGTCCTTCTCTGCAGTGGTAAACTTCCCCCGCTTGTACGTGATCACCCCGTCGGCCTCGAGGCGCTGCAGGATCGGAATCTCGATCCAGCTGCCGGCGAGGAACTCGTTCAGCGCGTCTGGGTTCTGCAGGCGCGCGCGGGCTTCGGGCGTAGAGTACTCGGCTGCTATGCGGTCGTTGCGTGCTTCGCGGAGGGTCTCGCGGCGTTGTGCTGCGGCGAGCTTTTTGGCCGTGGCGGGGTCGGAGGGCACAGAGGGCTCAGAGGGCTCAGCCGAGGCGCCAGCCGAGGCTGAGCCCGATGCCGGCGCCTCAGCATCAGCTCCTACTCCAGCTTCAGCACCAGCTTCGACTCCTGCAACAGCACCAGGAGGGCCAACGGTAGAGGCATCAGCACCAGCACCAGCACTGACACCGGCGTCAGTGGCACCGGCACCAGAGGCAGACGTCCCAGCAACGGCAGAGGCGCCATTAGTCGTAGCCTGGAGCTTACGCGCCCGCTTTGACTTCTTCGGCTTGTACACAGACGCCGACCCCGACGCCTCCGCCTCCGCCTGCTCCCCCGGTACGTTTTCGATAGCAGCAGCCAGCGTCGCTGCACTACCACCACCACCTCCCTCCTGAGCCAACCTGCGCTGCTCAGCCAGCCTCTCCTCGGCTCTGCGCTTCTCCTCTGCCTTCCGTGCGGCCTTGGCCTTCTTCTCCCTCGCGGCGTGCTCCTCGGCCTCGCGCTCAGCCAGCGCTGCGAGGTCCCGTGCTGCCCTGTCTGCTGCTTCTTGCTGCTGCTTCGTGAGCTCGGCCTCTTGTGCCTGGGCCATGAACCTGGCGAGGATGGACGCGGAGGTGGGCACGGAGTCGGGGGCAGCGGCATGAGTTTGGGCGGGAGGGATGCCTGGGACCTGGGATGAGGGCATATACTGAGCTTGGAGTTGTTGTAGACTCTGCAGGCCTGCAGATACCAGCCCAGAGATGTCGCTTAGTGAGTTGTCTGGTGGAGCGTCCGCGGATCTCAGGCTGTCCTCGACATAGTCCAAGCCATCTACATCCATAGCTGATGCACGCTGTCCTTCAGTCTTGGAGGGTGAGCCGTCGTCAGGTGAAACCGACTCGCGGCCGTCCGTCTCCTTCCCCGTGCCCTTGTCCTTCTTGCTCTTCTTGCTGCCCTTTGCGTCGTCGTCGCCCTCGGCCTTCCGCTTCTCCTTTTTACGCTTCTTATCTGACCCGGCCCCATCCTCGACACTGGGATCATCGGATCCAGAGTCACCGTCAATCCTGTCATCCTTGGACTTCGGTTTGCCCTTGTCCGATTTCGTCTTGTCCTTGCCAGACTTCGAGCTCGGTGACCCCTCTTCGTCCTGAGACGTTCCAGCTTCATCCTCTTCCTTCCCTCCCCGCTTCCGCTTCGCCTCCTTCGCCGCGCGCTTCTCCTCCTTCCGCCGCCGCTTCGCCTCCCTCTCCTCCTGCCTCTGTGCTTCGGCGAGCATCACCGCCGTGCTAGCGAGTAGAGTGGGGCCAGTGCCATTGTCCTGGGAGCCGGCATCGCCCGAGTTGAGGGCCATACGAATCGCAGTGAGTGCATTGGCGCGGAGTGACTGGGTTTGCGGCTGCGACTGGGACTGGGACTGAGCCTGCGAATGTGATTGTGATTGCGATTGTGACGGGGACAAGGACTGGGATTGACGCTGTGACTGGGACTCAGCCTGGGTCTGGATTTGGGACTGGGACTGGGACCCATCCTGGGACTCCGCCTGCGACTCCCATGACCCTCCTTCAGATTGCTGGGACTCTGCAAACGCCAACTTCCGGACTGTAGGTGGTGCTTGAGCCCCTGACGCAGACGCTGAGGACGACGACGACGCAGGCGCAGGAGTAGCAAGCCCAGACCTCTTCTTCAACGCTGGCTTGGGCTTGACTACCGCCCTCGGTGGTGTCTGCACAGCGTCGGCGAACGCTGCTTCCATTGTTGTTGTTGTGGTCGAGTGGTGGTGGATGCGTTTGAGTGGAGGAGTGGACGAGGGATTGGGGGCGGTGGTGGGGTGGGAGGGAGCAGGCTGTATGTGTAACTTGGCGATCCAGTCAATTGATGGAAGCAAACGATTGTTTACGTCTCAAACATCCGTCAATCGTCTGCGACTCCCTCTGTTGGGACATGTAACGAGCGATCAAGCGATACATGATACTCATGATTGCGAACGAGCGCAGAGCACTGCCTGTACTCGCATGTTTGCATGTTTAGCTGCTTGGGTTGTACAGATATATCAAAAATGACAGGCTGTTGACAGGCTGTTGACAGGCTGTTGACACGTCTCTGTTTGGGTCCCATGCCCGACAGCGAGGCAGCTCGTTCGCTATCAGCTCGCTCGCTATCAATCGAAACTCTCCAGCTCACGCACACTCTAGCACTACATAGGGCGCAGCACCCATACCTACTGACCAAAGGCCATTATCTACCACGAGTCTACAATGTCCATAACAACACCCCACCCCACCCCACCCCACCCCACCCCATCCCACCCCAAACCCCTCCCTACTCCTTGTTCTTCTTCTTCTTCTTCCCCTCGCTGTCCTCGCCCTTTTTGCGCTTCTTGTCCTTCTTGCCGGTGGGCGTCGGGGTCGCGAGCGTGGGCGGGGCGGGCACCTGGGGGCGTCAGAGCAAGAGCAGGCGGCGACTGACAACAACGCTCAGCGACTCACTGCATCGTCAGAGTCGTCCTCTTCCGACGACGAGTCGTCGTCGGCCTCGGCCGCGATCGTGCCGAGCGTCTGTGCCGGGATGCCGCCGGTGAGTGCGCCCTGAGCGTGAGCAATGACGCTGTGGAGCCTCTCGAAGGTGACTTACACTCTTGTACAGCTGGTCCTTTTGACGGAACTCGTTGGTGGCCACGTCGTAGGCAGTCTCGTAGACCTGCAACGTCAGCTGTGTCCTGGGCGATCGAGTAATGTGAGAGGATAAGGGCGCTGTTGCAGTTGCTGCAAGCTGAAGTGTTTGCCTGCTGGCTCTCAGTCCAGAGTGTCAACCTGGCACTAGTGATATGCCAAGATTGCTCACTGCACTCTGGCAAGTGCTATGCAGCTCGGGCACGACACCACCGGAACCCCAATACATCCTCGCCGACCTCGCTACGAGCTGGCGCTCGTAGCTCGGTGCACTCACCTTCTTCTGGTCATCCGTCAACTCCTTCCAACGCGCAGCAATGACACTCAGAACCTCCTTGTACGGCATCCCCGGGTTCGACCTGCGGATGTTCTCGCGCACATCGTTCTGGAAGATGAGGTACGCCGACGGAGGGCGCTTGGGCGCATTGGGGTCCTTGGGCTTCTTCTCCTTCTTCGCCCGGGGCTTCTTGCCCGACGCGGCGGCTGCCAGAGTCTCCGCGGCGATCGCACCGTGCTCAACAGCAGCAAGGGCAGCCGAGGTCGTCAATGTAGAGGGGGAGAGACGCGCATAGTCCTCAATCAGGGCGACGCAGCGGGTCATGGCAGCTGCAATGTCCTTGAAGGACGCGATCATCTAGGGTGAGTACGTGCAAAGGGGTTGGGGTAAGGCAGCTGTGCATGCTTGATAGGGCAGGTGTAGCAGATGAAAGCGAGTGAATGAACGACATTTGTTGACAACATTTGTTTACACTCTCATGTGACAGACTGGGGGCTTGTCCAGAGCATTGTTTACACAGCTGCCTCAAGTCGAACTTCAGGACCCCACTCACCTCCTGGCGCTTCGCCTCCATCTCCTGGTAGGTGACGGCAGACATGGTGACTGGTGGTGTGTGTGGTTGGCCTGTTGATGCATTGCATTGGTGACATGTGGAAGAGCAGTGGTGATCGCGATAGTGGCAGTGGCAGGTGGCAGGCGGGTCGTGGTTGTTGTTGCCGAGTGGATGCAGCGATTTTCGTCAGACAAGGTCAGAAGCGTAGAGCATGTGTATCCCAGACAGTAGCAGCAGGGTGTCAGTGCATTGCTCTCTCTCTCTCGCTCTCTCTCCCTGCACGATCGGTGCGCTGCACGTACCGCTCGGGGGATATGCTCTCTCAATATGTGTTACCACAGACGTGCAGGTGTGTGTGGTGGATGGATGTCGATTAGAATCGATAAGAAAAGCGATGTAAGAGGTGTCCGAGTAGGATGCGATTAGAAAGAGAAAAGGAAAAAAAGGAGGATGGCAATGGGAGTTGTTAGTGATAGGCGGTATATAGAAAAGTGGGGTGGGGTGGGAAAGAGGGGTGCTAACGATGGATAGACCCCGTCGTATGCCATGTATTGATGCATTTTGCATGCCAAACAAAGTCGTTTGGTATTATTTGGTATTGCATGGTGCTATTGAATGGTGAATATGCAATCGTATTCCCTAATCGGGACATGGCAGGCCATCCTATCGAGGGGTATTTGCAATTACCTGATTACGATCCAGCCATACAGCCATACAGAAAGCGGGGCACTCGTAAACAGTTGTTAGTCCTCGGATATACATCGGGCAATACGATGATCATGGCTAGCATTAGCGGACAGCGGGGCAATGTCCGAGGTATACAATCGGTAGTACTACAGTACATCTATGTATGCTATGGTCAAAATGTGATGATATGATCGTCAAAACGATAGTAGTGACGCTTCAGCGATGGCATGGTATATAAGTATATAGTATATAGTATATAGTATATAGTATATAGTATATAGTATATAGTATATAGTATATAGTATATAGTATATAGTATATAGTATATAGTGTATAGTATATAGTATAGTAGTATATAGTACATCATCATCATCATGACTTCTTTGTAAAGCTATCGAACAGCTTAGACTGAGCGCAGACTTTGGCTTATGCATTGGTGCTTGACAACGATACGCGTACAATAATATGTCCACCATATCGTCGTAGAGTAACAGCAAGCCGAATCCGACTGTCCGTGTATAGTGCACGGCAGTAGTAGTAGTGTGTATCGTGTCACAGATCTGCACGCACAATGATCAGTCAGCATCAGCACCGTTTCTCAATTCCCATTGCTCCATACTCCATACTACTACATACTATGCATACTACTACATAATTCAAGGGATGACACTCTCCTCATGCCGACTACGTCTGGCTTTGGCAATATGTTGGTAGTAGTGGCTGCTCACCAACTTTCTGGTTGCTGAGATATGCCTTCAGGCGGGACATCCATGCAGGGGTGGCATGTATGCAGAGATAGTCGAATTGCAGCAATGAAAGACTCGTCAAAGTTTTGCCAAGCATGTACAGTAGGTCGGCACACAAGCACGTAGCTCGATGTCCACTTTGACAGCATACTGATGCACCCTACAGCAGCAATTCAGAGCAGTTGCTTTCCTCGATAGCGTTGATCGGACTTCGAGAGAGAGTCAGCAACCAAGCAAACCTAGGAAGCAGGACGATAAGATCCACCCATATGATGTACGACAGAGGTTTACTGTACTAACCTTGCGACTGTTAGTACTGTACCGTACGTACGCCTTCGCGCGCGATGCTGCTCAACACATTGCATGAACACAATGATACGAGTCAATTCCGCTTCTGAAAGAACTCGGTTGTGTCAAAGAATCAACCCAAGAGATGAGTGTCTACGCATTGCACTGGTCAAGCACTTAGAGTAGAGGGTGTCCTCAAGACAGTACTGACACCCAAAATGCCTAGGCGCCCTTGATACAGCTGCTTCAATTGTCCATGTCCCTGTGTTGCTACTGCTACTAACGCTGCTCAGCATGAGCCTCAGCATGACACGACGCGATATCCGTTGACCCAACTTCAGGTCTCTGACTGCCCAACGGTCAACTAAGGTCGACAGAAGGCATACAGTACTTGCGATGTCAGTAACAGACCCAACTACAATATAAGCTATCCCCTCACGACTGCCACTCTCAGCCCCTGGGCTTAGGCCAAGGGCCCTCCTCAGCGGCACTCCCACTGCAAACAACGTCCATTCTCTTGTCTTGTCATGCAACGCCCCGACTACCTGTTCGCCCTCTCAAGCTCGATGCCTCGGCCACTCGATCTGCCACCTTCAAGGATATACAGTAGTCGATATCAATGCAATTATTGCTGGTCGTGCTGATCGCGATGATCGCCAACTGCCCGTGTCACCATGTGGGCTGCCCCGGCGTACACCGATAGCTCTCATTCAATCGGCCTCCACCACCCGTCGTCATTCACGCTACTAGCGCTACTACTACTCTCGTGCCACTGAGCATGTGCTTCAATCCCTTATAACCAGCCCACAGCACGCATGTAGCTCTTGCCCATCCATCTATCACCACCAGTCGCCCACAATGTCTGGCCTGGTTCAGCGCAAAGACAAGCAGCTGGACCCCGAGAAGGCCCGGTTGACCAACACCAGCTATCAGCTCGAGCCCGACCACGATGACAAGAAGCACCGCCGCGAGACACGCCGGGATGTCCTCCTCGCCTCAGTCGTCGGGACCGGCCTCTGCCTCACTGCCATCGCTGCCCTGCTCTACTTCCTAGGCCGGGTGGACACGACGACCCTCGACTTCCCCTTCCCGTACAGGCCGAAGGATCCTCTGCCAGGGTACATCAAGGACGGAATCAAGAAGTGCGAGGCGATCACGCGCGGCCCGCCGAGCTTTGAGCCAGCGACAGCCGCGCGCAAGAAGAACGACCGCTACGTGCCCGGGACGCGGTCCGTGTACCTCCGCAATGCGACCGTGTGGACTGGCAACGACGACGGGAGGGAGGTGCTCCATGGGGCCGGGGTGTGGCTTGAGAATGGAGTCATCAGGCGTATTGGCAAAGATGGGAAGGACTTTGAGGACCTGACAGGCAAGAAGGGGAAGGACAAAGACAAGGACTACGACGAGGTGGAGCTGCATGGCGCATGGGTGTCGCCTGGTATTGTGGACGTGCATAGCCATCTGGCTGTGGGGGTGAGTGGGGGGCGGGGAGCTAGACTCCGGTTTGTCAACTGCTGACAGCGCCAGAGCGTGCCCGGGCTGGACGGCGCGTCGGACACGAACAGTCTCAAGGGCCCTATTCGGCCGTACTTGCGGTCGCTGGACGGCTTCAATACCCATGACCAGTGAGTGCAGAGTGGCTGGGGCACTAGAGCGAGCGTGAAGTGGCCGACGTGTGGCATCGTGGCCGGATGTGTGGCACCGTGTCCAGTCGGATAGTGTGGAGCACTTCTGACCCCAGGGCATTCAACCTCTCCATTGCGGGTGGTATCACGACCATGCTTGTGCTGCCTGGCAGTGCTGGCAACATTGGTGAGTACATGGAGTAGGATCAGGTTCCGCGTGCCCGCAGGACTGGTCTGTCTAAGCACTGCTGGTGCATCTGCCTGTGCTCCTACCTGTGCACATTCCTGTGCACATGCTTGGGCACTTGTCTGTGCCTTCTGGTCGCCAACAGAATCACCGATTGTTGATTGCCGTGACCAAGTTTTGACCAAGTTTTGGCACAACTCGACTTGCTTATTCGTTAACGAAGGCCTTGTATTGGCTCGTCTGCTCGTCGAGGTCTTTGCCTAGTCGTTGATTACTGGGTGTCGGTCGCATGTTCTACAGTCCACCAGCTGCTGGTTAGCTGCCAGCTGCTGATTAGCTGCCAGCTGCTGGTTAGCTGCCAGCTGCTGGTAAGCTATGTGTCCAAGAGCCTGTTCAGTTGCTGTCCTGTCAATATCTAGCTGCTCGTCCAGCTTTTTTGCTCCAAGTGCTCAGCTGCCTGTTCAAGGGCCTGTTCAGCTACCCGTTCCGCTGCCTGTTCAGCTGCCTGCTTGTCAACCTGTCTCTACACCGTCCAGTCATGCCCACCACCGGCCTCTGCGGAGGTTGATCTGTCACCAGTCACTTATTTTCTTCATCCCTTCCTCCATCAGTGCCCCTACAGTCTCTCGTCCCCGCCTGTCCTCCTGATCCATTGCTCGTTCCTTCTCAGGCCTCTCTCTGCCGCATGTACCTTACCCGTCTCCCTCTGCTAGTCCCCCGCTGACCCCAGGCGGCCAGGCCTTCACCTTCAAGCCCCGCACGACGGCCGAGAACACGCCCGAGAGCATGCTCGTCGAGCCCCCCTTTGTCATCACAGACAAGGACCAGGGCTCCTGGGAGCGCACCAAGGCGTGGCGGCACATCAAGCACGCGTGCGGCGAGAACCCCCACCGCGTGTACATGAACTCGCGCATGGACAGCGCGTACGACTTCCGGCGCGCCTACAACGAGGGCAAGAAGCTCAAAGAAGAACAAGAGCGCTGGTGCGAGAACCCCACAAAGCAGACCACGCCGTTCCCCGAGTCGCTCGAGTGGGAGGTTGTCGCCGACATCATCCGCGGCAACGTCAAGGTCAACATCCACTGCTACGAGACCGTCGACATCAACGACATGGTGCGCATCTCGAACGAGTTCCAGTTCCCCATCGCGGCCTTCCACCACGCTCACGAGGCGTACCTCGTCCCCGACATCATCAAGCAGGCCTGGGGACCCACGCCGCCCGGCATCGCCATCTTCGCCAACCACGCGCGCTACAAGCGCGAGGCGTACCGTGGCACTCACTTTGCCGCCAAGATCCTCGACGACGCGAACCTCACCGTCGTGATGAAGTCGGACCACCCTGTCCTCGACTCGCGCTACCTCGTCTATGAAGCCGCCCAGGCCCACGCGTACGGCCTGGAATGGAACCACGCCCTCGCGGCCGTGACCACACGCTCGGCCAAGATCCTCGGCCTCGACCACCGCCTCGGCTACGTGCGCGAGGGTTACGACGCGGACCTCGTTGTCTGGGACAGCTTCCCGCTCGCCCTCGGCGCCACCCCCAAGCAGACATACATCGACGGCATCCCCCAGATCACCACCCCGCACTCGACCACCAAGCCCGTCGAGGCGCAGAAGATCTCCAAGGCAGGCAAGTACGAGGAGGAGATCCGCGACGTCCTCCAGGGCCGCGGGGACCCCGATCTGCGCCCCAAGCGGTCGGCACGCACCATCGTCTTCGAGGGTGTCAAGGCGAACTACCTCGATGGATTCCACCTCGCCGACAACGCCGACAACGCCGACAACGCCGACGACGACTCCGAGGTCGGCCGCGTTATCGTTCAGGACGGTGTCGTCACCTGCTCGGGTGACTGCGCGCACATCACCCTCGACGCCGAGCACGAGGTCATCAACCTCCACGGGGGCAGCCTCGCCCCCGGCCTCATCTCCACGGGGTCCGCCCTCGGCCTCTCGGAGATAGGGTTCGAGGCTGCGACCTCCGACGGCGTCGCGTACGACCCGCTCGCGCACAACTCGGAGCTCCTCCAGGGTGTGGTGGTGCACGGTGTCGACGGCGCCCAGTTCGGCGGCAAGGACCTCCTCCTGGCCTACCGTGAGGGTGTGACTGTGGGCGTGACGCCGCCCAAGGCCTTCAACCCGTTCAAGGAGGCAGGAGCACACCTCATCGGCGGGCTGTCGTACGCGTTCTCCACGTCGGCGGAGCACGCCCTCGCCCCAGGTGCGATCGGCAATCCCGCCGCAGCACTGTACCTCAACATTGCGGCGGGTGAGGACTCGCGCTCGACGAAGTTTGCCGTGCTCCGCCGCCTGCTCAAGGGCCACGGCGGGCACTCCAAGGAGCACGGGGCCGACGGTGAGGGTGAGCAGATACACGACCTACACGCCCACGATGACCTGCACGAGGCCTTTGCCCGCGCAGCCCGCGGCGACCTCCGCCTCGTGGTTGGAGTCTTGGACGCAGATGCAATCTCCTCCCTCATCCGCCTGAAGCGCGACCACGCCCCCAAGCTCAAGCTCACGATCATCGGCGGCACAGAGTCGTGGATGGTCGCTGACGAACTCGCCGCGGCGGACATCGGTGTCATTGTCATCCCCGCTCGCTCGTTCCCGGCGTCGTGGAGTCAGCGGCGCATCATCCCAGGCCCACCGCTGAGCAACCACACGCTGCCAAGCTACCTCGCGAGCCGGGGGGTCACGGTCGGCCTGGGGATCCAGTCCGAGTGCGACGCGCGCCTCACGCGCTTCGACGCCGCGTGGGAGTATGCGTCGGCGTCGCACGTGTTCAGCAAGAAGGGAGCGCTCGACCTCGTGTCGGGGAACCTGGAGAAGCTGCTGGGTCTGAGGGATGGCCACGACGAGCACGTGAGGGTGGACACGGGCTTTGTCGCGTACGAGGGGGATGTGTTCGCGTTCGACAGCAAGGTGCGCGCTGTGCGTGCGCCGGGGGCCGAGGCGATGCACCTGTTCGACTGAGCGAAGGTGGTACTTGCAAGTACCAAGTACATATACAGCAGACTGTGAAGAAGAGAGTAAAATGCACTTTGATGCACAAATGTGTCGGTTTGATGAGTAGTCAATTGAGAAGCAGTACGGCATCGTCAACGTGAGTTTGGGGACACGACCCTTGCGGCAACCCCGCTTGGGCACTAACACGCAAGTCAATGAGAGTCCCACTTCGGTGGTACCTTCACCCACAGGCTTCCACGCATGACTGTACAAACTTACTCACTCGCTCCGGGATGTTAGAACATGCATACTCGCCCTATGCCAATCCCCACCCTTGCCCACGCCCTACCGCCTCAACGGGCTCATTCCCGTCCCAGACCACGCCGGCGCCCCTCCCGCAGCTGCACCACCACCCCACTGGTCATACCCACCGCCACCACCCGCGCCGCCGTACGCATCATACCCGCCGCCACTGTCGCCATTCGGCGCCGTCGGCTCGACGATCCCGCCCGCATCCTCGCCCTCGTCGTCGTCCTCCCCACCACCAGTCTCCGCCTGCACCGCGTAGATGATCTGCGCGAGATTGTCAATCATGATGTCGCATGCCTGCTCGAACGTGCTCCGTACAGGCAAGGACCCGACGCCCTCAGCGGTGAAGTAGAACGTCTCGGGGACAGCCTTGTAGTCGAAGGGCGCTGATGGGTCCGGCGGTTGCTCGAACTGCGCATTCGAGGAGAGCGGCCACTCCTTCTCGGGGTCGGTCTCGAACCAGTACGTCGTGTGTCGGAGCTTGTTGTATGGGTCGTACTCGAATGCGACGGCCGATAGGGGGGACCACTTGGCGTGGTGTTTGGCGATGCCCTGGGGGTCAGCCAGATGTCTTGACGCATGGGTGTTCGTTCTCCCACAACCCCACGACAATCTCAGCCAACATAAATCATCACGAGCCTCTCAACCGTACCACACCATGGTCAGTGGCCACGACTACCAACAGCACTCGCCAGACTTTGCGCACAGCCGTTGGCCCGCCTGTACCAACACCTGGCCCCTAGCCGTTCGTTTCTGCACCTACTCACCTTATACGCCTTGCAGATGACCTCAATCTCTTGACCCGTAGACAAACGGGACAGCTCAATAGGCTGCGCCTCAGGCTCGCCCTTGCCGACCGGTTGCCCGAGGTCTGGGTCGCGGTTGGCAGTGATCTCGCGCTCCTCCTCGCCGACATCTGGTGGCGCGCCGTACGGGTTCTGCTGTGGTGTGTTCGGCGATGGGATGATCTCGAGCATGTCGCTGGTGACGTTCAGCGCGCGTGCACCTGAATCCCGTCCAACGGCGGACACCTTCAGCCGCAGCGTCACCATGCAGTAATAGCAACCTTCGTCGCAGTCGCAATCCTGGGGTCAGCAGTGAGTTCGGGACCCGAGGGGTCGGTGACGAAACGCAGCAAACCCAGGGTTAGGCGACAGCCGGGCGGCTTATCTGCGTAGGGCAGCAGGAATTCACCAAAAGCATGACGGTGCTGTAATCTGGAAGGTGTAGACACTCACCCTCGTATACCGCAGTCCGTTCATCACTCCCCTGGAGATGAGCGGGACCATGCCGAGGCGGTGTGCAAGCATTTCGTCGGGGACGGGCGAGGTGTTCTGGTAGAACGAAACCTGATCGATGGCTGGGGTTAGCGGTGGTCGCTTGGGGTTCATGTAATTGTGACTCCGAGAGACCGAGGGGTAGCCTGACAGAGCCAGAGTCGGGCCAACGTGAAGCACGACCCAGAATGTATGATCGCGCTCTTCACTTTCGCCCGCTCCCAGAGCCATGATCATATCGACATGGCTCAGCACGAAGCGATGCTGATAGCGATCCACAGCTACCACCCAACGCGTTCGGTTTGAGACCCTCTCTCTCTGACAGAGGACGGAGTCACCCCCTAGCCTATACCTCACAGCCAGCTCCTGATTCCCCATCTTCTCTTCCCAGAGACCTCCGATGTAGAGGGAAGCCATTCGATTTCCACAAGCTCTGACCCCGCCGCTTCTCGTCGGCAGCTACCGCTGCCTCCTCGAACGCGCACTCACCAATCGTCGGCACATCCGCCATCATCGTCCTCCGCAAGCTATTCGCATACGCCAGATCCACCCCACTCAAGTGGAACGATGTCTCGTCCCTCCCACACGTCCGCACAAGCACCTTTGGCGTGTTCGTCGGTCCAGGTGGGATCGGCACTGCCGCTGCCGCTGCAGCTCCTGCCCGCACCGCCGCGAACGTCGTCGCCTCGCCGCCTGCCCCGCCCGGTGGCGGTGGCCCTGCTGGTCCCGCGTCGTGTCCGTAGCCGTTCATGGTGGTGACGGGGAGTGGTGGATGAGGGAGGTGAGCTGGATGGGATTTTTGTTGATTACGAGTGAGGAGGTTGATGGAGTGAGGCTGATAGCGGCGGAAGTATGTCAGGAGCGGCTTGTGTGTAATGGTTGTGTGTGTTGCTATAACGGCTGTGAATTTTGCTGGATTTTCGCAACTTTTTGAGTGAATTCTTTTTCTGCGTTACTTGAGGACTCTGTTCGGTGCATATTCTGACCTCGTACATGCAGCTAGGCCTCTGGTCCGTGTTGGGAAGGGAACCGATTGTAGCCACTTGAGATATGGAGAGTGAAAAGCGAGATAAAACAAAGGTGCTCCTCGTACTGGAATACGCTACTTTCATTGAACGATTTACTCCAACAGCTAACTTAACACCATTGCACTGATCCACTACATGGTTGCTGATGCGGCAACGTACCAAGCTTGCTCTGCCGTTCAGTGACATCGCTGCAAAGACGAGAGTGCTCTCAAGGAATCCGATAAGATATGTTAGGGGGCTGTCGACGAGCTGATCCTAACGACAGGTCGCTCGTGTGTGCATTTACCGTGAGTAAACATGGCACGTTGTAGTAACGAATTTGCGGTCATTGTCATATCGTCACAAGGAAGATGCTAGATACCTTGCTAGGAGTGAAGCAAGGCCCGGCCCTGTGCAACACTGTAAGTGACCTAAGGAGCCCACAAATATATGAGGTTTGTCTGTGACCTAATGTGTTGCGTGAAAGATAAGGCGCACCTCCTCAACGTTCCATTCGTCAGCAGCAGAGCAGGCGGAAGAGCAGAACATCATCGATGCAGGTGCGCACAAGCATGCATCTCTATACATCTCCATCTCCTACTCCTCGCGATTCGCGTCCCGGGGCGTGAGTGCCTTCCGCATGGAGAACGCAGCGAGCATCGATGCCGCGGACTTGGTTGGCGTCGCGACGTCGTGCCGGATCACAGATAGGATATCCTCGTGCCGAGGTGTGGGCGGCGGCAATCGGTCTTTGCTGTCCTTTGGCTTGAGCGACGCGTCACAGGCCTCAGTGTCCTCATCGTCGAGCACCTCTTCCTCCTCCACGGCCTTAGCCCTCGCCGCCGCAGCCATCGCGCGCGTCACGCTCGCAGGTATGCCAGAGATACGCCGCGAGTGAGTCATGGCCGGGGACTCTCCAGGCTTTCGAGGCGTGCTGTCGCCAGCGGAGGAGGCGGAGACGTCTGCCGAGTGTGCGGGCGTGAGCACGGGTGCGAGGGGTGTGGCGGGTGTGAGGTCGATGGTTCGGGACGACCGACTGGAGCGGGACGAGGCGGGGGAGGTGCTCAGTGCGGGTCGGGAGTTGGGCGAAAGGCTGGGCGATGTGGGGGCGGCTGAGGGGCGCAGCGTGCTGGGAGAGGTCGACAGGCCTGGTGCTGGTGGTGGCGGGTTGAGCGTGGAGCCGGCGTAGGGAGCCGGACGGACGACAGGCTCGGACTGCTTACCATCCGAGCCACTAGGCGCAGTTGGACTTGCACCCGGCTTCACCGCGCCACACTTCACACCAGCTTTGTTCTCGATCTCAGACGTTAGCCCCGGCCCAGGCAGAGGGAACGTCTCGTGCTCCACTCTCGCCCGGGGCGCAGGGCGCGGCCGCACACGAGCAGCCGAGGTGCCAAGCACAGCCGCCTTGGACTGGTTCGCCCTCCCTCGCCCGGGCTTGAAGCTCTCAGCTGGGGCGTGGAGACGCGTTCGTTGGCGCTTTGACGGGGGCAGAGCAGCAGCAGCAGCCTCTGCGCGTGCACGGGACGCAGCAGTCGAGCCGAACGCAGCGCCACGAGGTCGTGTGGCCGCGGGTCGGGCGGCTGGGACTAGTGCTGGTGCTGGTGCTGGAGCGGGAACCGGAGCCGCAGCCGCAGTCGCTGGTGCTGGTCGCTTCTCTGCACGCGTCTCGCGCTCGACTGCAGCAGCAGCAGCACGTGCAGCAGTGGCGGCCGTAGGTTTGAACAAGTTCGACGAGGGGGCCTTCGTCCTGATTGCTCGGGTCGGGTTGTCCGACGCCGATGGGGGCCGGGATGTCTCTGACGCCGCGGCGGTGGACACCGCGCGCGTGCCAGCAGCCGATGGAGGGCGCGAGTTCTGAGCGGAGCCAGTGGCCGACGGAGGACGTGACTGGCCTCTCGCAGTAGCCTTTGCCTCAGCCGCGGGCTTCGCCTCGGCCTGGGACGGCACACGCGCCTTGCCACTCACAGAGCGGGTCGTTCGTGCCGGCTTTGGCGACGTCGAGCGTGTGCTAGAGCTAGAGGCACTCCCCTCGCCTGTTGCTTTAGGTGGCGCAGCCTCAGCAGGACGGCCGCTTCGGCTTGCGACTCGCGCTGTGGTGGGTGCAGCAGGGGCTGCCTTCTTGTCCGTGAGCCGAGACACCGGACGGAACGATGTCTTCTCGACCGCGACCGTAACGGGTCGCCGCGTTGGCGGTCCAAGGCGGGCGGCCTTGCGCTCAGCCCCGAGTGCGGAGGACGTGGGCTTCGCGATCGGGGCGTCGGGCTTGCGCGAGAATGTGAAGAGTGGCTGCGGCGGTGGTGCGGGAGCATCAGAGGGTGGTGTCTTCTCGGCAAAGGAGACCTCCTTTGCATCTGCAGCGACCTTGGCCGCCTGAGGACCGGATGAGAACACATCTGCCGCCGCTGGAGCAGAGTCTTGGGAGGTTGCGTTCGTGGACTTAGCCACGCCGAATGTGGGCGCAGCCTTGGGGACAGACATAGCCACGAGCGCCTGCTCCGCGGGTGACAGCGCTTTCGCTGCTGCATTGACAGCATCGATTGTCGGCTTGGCAAGACGCGCTGGACTTGTGACCGAGCGCTTGAGCGGGCTCCGGCGTGGCTTGGATGGCGACGACGCGGGGGTGAGGCTGATAAGTGTCGAGGAGGCCGAGTCGCCAGCGACAGATATTGGGGCAGTGCTTGCGTTAGCGGTCATCGACTCCGGAGCCTGGGTAGGCAGAGCCGAGACAGGCGATGCTGTGGGAGACGACATTGCGGTCACCGAGCTTGTGGCAGATGGAGCTGTGGCAGATGTTGGAGCAGGAGGCGATGAAGCTATGCAGTTAACTGGGGCTGCGTTTGTCGCGGACGCTCCAGCAGCCAACGATACTAGTGACGCGAAGACGTCTCCATCCGTTGCAGGTGCGGCCGCGGCAGGAGCAAGCGAGTTCGTCGCCGCAGCTGCAACCGCAGCACTACCCGAGTCCACCTCGGTGGCTGTAGGGGAAGCCGCGGCGAGCGCAGGGCTGACAGCGACGACAGGAGCACTCGGAGTGTCAGTTGTCGCAGTGACCAACGCAGGCGACAGGTTCGGCCTCTCGACGTCGTCCGACGGTCTCGCTGTCTCCTCGACCGCAGTCCCTGACTGAGAGAAAGTGCTGTCGACATGTGGCGCGGGTGCCGCGTCGTTGGCGGCATGGCGTGTAACGGCAGGATCGCCCTGGACGGTGTCGCGAACGGAGGTCTCGTCGGCGTTGACATCCTCAGTCGCAGGTAAGGTCGATTCCTCTGGCACGGCAGGTACATCTGGAGCACGCTCGAGACGGAACGTGCGGTCCCGCTCAACCTCTTGCTCGGCCACTGCCTCGTGCTCGCCCCCCTCGCTGCCCTGTAGATCGACTAGGTCGGCTACATCAATCTCGACGGCCACGTCGCCGACGACCGTATCGTCCAGCACCGACTCCGTCTCAGTGTCGTTGGCAGTCTCGTCAGCGTCCGCCGCTGCATTGTCGGACATTGTCGAGCTCTGCTCCTTCGTGGCGCTCTCGGTCGCGGCTGGAACGTTGATCGTTGCCTTGTCGTCCATCTCGGGCTCTGAATTCGCAGAGACGTTCGGTGTGTCCTCGACTGCAGCTGCAGCAGCATCCGGAATGCTTACCGTTGCAGTGGCACCTTGCGCTTCGAGGTCCACAGCAGCCTCATGTTGTGCATGGTTCGCTGTGTCAGACCCCGGTTCAGCACCGACATGTTCAAGGTCAACGGACTTGACACTTGTCGCAGAGTCTTCAGAAGTGTCTCCTGTCATGAGGTCGGCAATGACATCCTCCGTCTTGTTTTCCAACGCATCAGGCCTCGTCGTGGTTGCTGTAACCGTGCTCTCAGCCATCGCTGAGGTCGCATTCTTAGTCATAGAAGAACCCACTCCTCCAGCCTCAATTGCACCACCATCCTCAGACGCAGCTGCGGCATCGGCCTCACCCACGCCTGGCTCAACCGCCAGCTCCATCAGATCACTCATCACCCCCTCACCCAGCCCCGCACCGAACACAAACGGCCGCCCCTGCTCCACGACCGGCGAGTCGCCAAACGCAATCAGCGGTTGGGAGAAACGCGGCGCAGTGATCGGGCGGGTGGGTGTCGCGTTCGTGAGGAGGTCGAAGGAGCGTTTGAGTGTTGGCGGTGTGGCGGTCTGAGGTGTCGACGCGAGGGGGCTGCGTCGTGGGAGAGGAGACACGCGGCGCTGCGACGAGGGTGTGGCACTTGATGCAGCTGACGCCGCTGCTGAGGGTATGGCCGAGAGGCCATCCGCTGCCAATGTGGCAGATGGCGTCGATGCCGTTGGCGTGTCCGATGCTAGAGTGGCAGATGGCGTCGATGCCTGTGATGTGCTCCTCTCTGTCGAGGCAGCCAGGAGCTTCTCAGTGACGGATGGAGCTCGTTCCACTGACTGAGGCAGGGATTTCACTCGCTGACCGGGCGTCGGCGTGCTCATCGCCTCCGTCGACAGCCGGCTTCGCAGGACACTGCCGCCTCGCTCTGTTGCTGTGGGAGTACCATCGCTAGCTGGTGAGAAGCGCTCTATGAGCTCTGCGACAGCAGGCGAGGGGCTGAGCCGCTTGTGGACGCGAGACAGTGGCGTCTCACTAGCCAGCTGGGTCGCTTGGGTCGTGACACGGTTGCGCGAGAGTGGCGTGTAGCTTGCAAGCTGGGCGGACTGAGTCACACGATTGCGCGGGAGGGGCGTATCGCCTGCCATCTGACCAGGGTGCACCGTGTCCATCGTGAGATCGAGCAGAGCGACGCTGTCGTCGTGGGATTGAGGGTGCACAACCTGCCGCCGCCCCAGGAGAACAGAGAATGACGGCGAGTCAGCCGGACGGGGAGGGGCATGCTTCGGGACCTCGGGAGAGTCTGCTCGAGCCTCTGCAGGTTCTGCAGTCACCGTCTCAGCACTGGGCACTGTTGCCCTCGATGTTGCGGGCGGATCCGAGATTGTGGTGGGATGAGCGCCATTCGAACCAGTGGTCGCAGGCGTCGATGCAACTCTCGACCCTGCTGCCGCGGGATCTCGCGCAATTCTCGGACCTTCTGCCCGAGCTAATGGCGACCCCCTCTCCCCCATCACCGGCGACTCATCAGGCAACGGCACCATCGACGCCAGTGCCAGATCCGCCCGCGACGGGGACACACGGCGCACAGGCGGCGTCCTCGTCGCTTCCTCCTCTGCGAGCTTCTCAAAGTCGATCACCCTCTCCTTGACTCGCGGCCTAGGCGTCGGCTCAGACGACGGCACAAAGGCCGACGCATGAGGACGGGTGGCCTGGAGGCTCTCCGAGCTCGTCGTGGGTGTGATGGTGCGGAGGGAGGAGTGGGAGGGGTGGTGCGTGAGGTTGGGT
The DNA here is from genome assembly GCA_002335625.1 of Cutaneotrichosporon cyanovorans. NCBI lineage: Eukaryota > Fungi > Basidiomycota > Tremellomycetes > Trichosporonales > Trichosporonaceae > Cutaneotrichosporon > Cutaneotrichosporon cyanovorans. Next base: position 1,245,035 of record BEDZ01000002.1, on the reverse strand, counting down.
CGGGAGTCGGATGGGTCTGTGGCGTGCCGGCGGGCAGTGAGGGGGTTGTAGCTGTCGTGGGTGGGTTGTCGCGAGGTGCCGACCTCTGCAGTGTAGCGATGCCACTTGTTGTCAGTGGGATCTGCAGTTGCCTGCTTCGCATCGTTGACTGCATCGAGGAGATGGCGCCGAGTATATGGCCTCGGGGCTGCTCCATCCTCTGCCTCCCTTGCTGCGCTCCGTGTCCGACTCGGCTGGGAAAGGGGATTTGCTCTCGGCTCGTGGCTGAGGCTGGAGGACGAGGTGGCGTGGTTGGTGTACTGTGACGATGCGAGCTTTTGACGGGATGTGGTGGCTGCTGCATGCTCAGGCTGCCGTGATCCCGAGGCCGTCAGGGGCTGGCTCCCTGCGCGCGATGGCTGTGTCGACGCCGAGGCCGATGCTGACGCCGATGCTGACGCCGATGTCGATGCTGCCAACCTCGATGGGCCAGCACCTCCAGCCTTTGTGCCGGACCCGACACGCTCCCCCGTCGATCGTGTGAGTGCTGATCCCTCTGATGTTGATCCTGACCCCGACGCAGAGCGCATGGGGGCTCCAATCGGTGCTTGAGCATCCTTGGCTCCTCGAGTCGACCGCAGCTGTGGCCGTGGCTTCGGCTTCGACGGGACGCCATCAGCCGAGATGTCGAGATATCGCCGGATCGTTGGTGTAAGGGGGTTGGTGAACCTGTGATGTCAGAGAGTCCTACACCAAACACAGGAAGGAAGTCCACGATACTGAAAGTGGGCGTAGGCAGCAATCAGTGGCAGTAGGTCATGGAGCACCAGAACCCCCTACTGACACAACAAACACGCTCTCTGACATCGATTGAGCCCATGCAGTGAGCTCGATAGCCGATGTTATATCACCAGCGCTGCCGCAGCATGTCCCTGTCCCACTCCAGTCCGCCCCAATCTGTACTCACCCCTCCACCCTCTCAGGCCACATCTCCACAAACAACCCCCACACCCGCTTCGCCGTCTTGCGCACCTCGGCATCGCGGTCCGTCGCCATCTTGCGCACACACAGCTCGAGGAGCTCCAAATCACGCTCGTGCCACCGCGACGCATCCCATGCAGTCATCGCCGCCTCGATCGACGTCGCACACGAGCGCTTGCACGAGTCGGCGCGGTCGTCGAGCCCCGAGCGGAGGTGGATGAGGATTGCGGGCAGGGGGCAGTGGGTGATTATGGTGAGGAGGCACTTCTCGGCTCGCTTGATGTATACTTTGTTCGGGCGCGCGAGGAGGCGGACCAGCGGAGGGAGGTAGAGGAGGACGAGGGGTTGGAAGGCAAGGCCGAGGCGTGGCGCCATGGTCTGGAGGAGCTCGATGGCGACGCCGGAGAGGCGGCCGCGGTCGGAGAGCATCTGGGGTTAGCAAAGCCATTAAGGCAGGTCGATCGCGAAGCGGTCGGGCTGCCGGACACAGCATGGCGAGGCCAGGGAGTAGCTCTGCTTGAGCGATGCTGGCCAGTCAAGCGAAATCTCATCCGTGAACTCTCCTTTCATGATGTAAGGAGACCAACATGGGTTGGAGGCAACGGACAGCTTGGCGTCATGCAGGTCAGGCTGTCCAGCATGTCGCTGCTGTATCAACTGAGCCGCTGACACAGCCGTACCAGCAGTACTGCCTTCGATAGTCCTGCTATTGATCAACAGTCTTCATAGATCAACTGCTGTTGACAATTTCATCAACTGTTGTTGACAGTCCAACTGCTGCTGACGATAGGAGCGCCGTTGACAGTCAGACTTCAGTCGGCAGCAGAAATGCCGTTTTGCGCGATGGCTCAGACCAGCCATATAGCCAAGCAAGCCTGGCCATCTCTCAGCCGATACCTCCCCTACCACCTCATGGACTATCTCCCACGCCGAGCCCGAATCTACTCACACAATCCGCAATCCGACATCCCACACCCTTATTCCCCACGCCGCGCACATACTCCACGCCATGCTTGTACCCCCCTCCCCTCGTCACGCCCGCGAAGCGAATGAGCGCCTTCTCAAACTTCTCCCATGTGTCCTCGCGCTCCTCGGGCTCGAGTACGCGTGCGAGTGTGTCGAGTTCGGTCTGGAGTTGCTGGGGGGTCGGGCACTGGTGTTAGCGAGTGGGAGCGCTGAGGGCTGGGGCGAGCGCGAAGCGCGAGCTCCAGCACGAAGAGGCGGGATAGGGCAAGCAACAGCGACTCCTCTCCATGAGGCTAGAGGGTCGAGTCTGACAGTTTCGCAGAGAATTGAATCATGCCCACTGTTGCCATTGTTGACATGACTAAATGGTGAAGGAGGGCACGGAGTGCAGCAGCATATCAACAATACTGCCTGCGCGTCATAATATCTCATCCTTTGCCCACTGCCAACTTTCACCTGAACGAGTACAGAAACGTCAACATCTCTTGCCCATCGTCGCTCTGCAGAGCGCCAGAGCTCGATTATGAGCTTAGCAGCGCCAGGCCCGGCCCTACTAGGTGGAAGCAAGACTCCAGCACAAACCGCAGCACCAGTGGCGCGCAAACGACAAACGTGGTACTCAGAGTTGTGTTGTAGTCCTCGATAGCTGGACTCGAGCATCGACTCGACGGGTCGAACGGACATCGTCGTTGTTGTTGTTGTTGACCATCCGGCCATTTGCGACCCAACTCACCGGTATCTTCAGACTCGCCGCCTCTACCGGTGGCATTGTCGCGACGTCCTGAACCCCAGCGTTCGCGATGACCTGGACGTGGGTATCGATGCAGTCGTGGTTGCAGTCGTGGTTGCAGTTACGATCTCTGTGTCTTGGCCCGATGCGGCCATGCGGCTTATGGTTGTTGTTGATGCGGAGGCGGGGGCGGGGGCATTTTGAACCTTGGATTCCGTAAAGGCAGCCGCGGGTCGCGTGGCGCGTGTACGCGTCGACTGCTCAAGCTGGCTAGCTGGCATTTGTCCTTTTGGCCTTTTGTGAACTGTTAATGCTTTTGCTTTTCTCGAGGTCTGGGTGCTGTGGCTATGCGCAGCTTGACTGGGTGCTGAGTCGTCGTCGTCGTCGTTGTCGTCGTTGTCGTTGTCGTCGTTGCCATCGACGGGACTGTCTGATGCATGTCGACTGGCACCGCACCTGACAGCGACGACATGACTGACTAGCAAGGTCAGTCGCGTGAGCCGTGCCTTAGCGCCATGAACATGTCAGCCAGCAGCTGACATGTCATCCGGACATTGATCTGACTTGACTTCTGTCGCTGCAGCACTCGGTGATGTTGTTACCATTAACTTGCCAAACGCGGTCTCCATGTACGTCGAGGAACCCGGGCAGAGGAACTGTAGCAGAGGCAGAGCAGGGCATCATGGGGGAGATTGAGAAAGGACGATACGGCTCTGTGGAGCAGCTGTGCTGCAGATTGGCTACAAGACCCCGTATCGCTGCGGGCTTGGGAAGCGCGAAGCTGAGCTCAGCTTGGACGCTTCCAATTCCCATGGGCTTGGGTTGGCCTGCTGACTGAGATTGCATTCTGCGCTGTTGGGTTCACGATCGCTTCTACGCGACGTAAACGTAACGTCATGCTTCCTCAGCCGACTGCCGATACGATCAGATCTGATTGTACAGTAGTATCAAGTGATGTAACAGACAGGATGGTTACTAACCTTCGTCTGTCTGGCGCGTCCATGTCAGCTTGCTTTTCGATCTTTGCCTTTGTTTGATGATACTGAAACTGCACCGCAGCACACTTGCATGCATCAAGCTCATCAAGCTCTTTATTGCCTGACTGCATGATGTAACAGGAACGTGAATGAACGCCGAATTCCAGCTATACGGTCTGTGTTTGCCTCGGCTCTTATCTTAATCTTGCAGCAATCCACCTGCAGATGCAGCAGACACTGCAAGTGCTCCAAGCTACATCGAGCCATCTCTGTCCTCGTGACCTGCCTGCCATTGCTATTCATGATGCTCAACGTCTTCTTTCAGCCTCACTTGATGAGTAGTCTCGTATGCGACTAGCCGTGTCCGTCTCGGAGCGACTAGTGAACACCGATGTCCTGTCAGGGGGTGCAGGGCAGGGTCGAGAGAGCAGCACTACCGACACTACCAGAGTGAGTATATATCCTTTATCGAGCATATTCATGACATTCTGGGGTGTTGAGAGAGCTAGATGCTTTACTCAGCCGCACGGAAGGACAAGTGCGCAGTTGCTGCGGTTGGAGCGTCGCCGTGGAGTAGTAGTACAGAGCAGCAGCCGTTCCTCCCACAGCTCGGCAGCTCGGCAGAATCGGCGTCGAGTGTTGATGGGTTCCTGAGCTGCGTGCGATCTTGCAGAGCATCGAGATTGAGCATAGACACTGGCAGACCCCCGAAGTACTACTAGGGATGCACTCGGCGAGCTGACCTGCTTTGCAGCAGTTGCAGCAGACGTTGTATCTTGTATCCTAAGTGGGCTAGGGCATCGAGTAACGCTTTAGAGCTTTAGAGTCCAGTTCCAGACGTACAGTAATACAGAACGTCTACTTTCCAAAGCTGGGTTGTGGTGATTCGTGGTAATCAGTGAGGGCATGAGGTGACACGGACACACGGTCGAGGAAGGGCCACAGTAGCCGTAGTGCAACTTGCATGCAAGCATGCCGAATGGGAGATAGGTGTAGACGTCGATTTAGGGTGTACAGTAGGCGTGGATGTGGTATGCCAGACGAACACCGACTGCGACTGCGACTACGCTTCGGCACCTCTTCGGCTGCAAAATGGGGGTCGTGCAATCTTGATATCGATGATATCTCCTCTGCTAGCTCTGCTCCTATTGACTGATCTGCTGAAGCTTATCTCCGGAGCCTGTGCCCTGCCCCTGCCGCGAATTCAATTCGTGGTATGAAACGCTGGACGTAGATCGATGCACTACTACTCACTGCACAAGCTGCACATGCCCCGAATCGCAGCACACATCCATCACATGCATGCAGTCTTTACTACCACCGAGCACATGCTGCGTACCCCTAGCACACACAGTAGCGCATCTGCCGATGCAGCATGCAGCACATGCCCATGCACATGCACATGCACATGCACATGGTGCACCTGCTGCGCATATGCGCATGCACAGCACGCGAGTATCCCCGTTGTCGATCGTCGATGAAGAAACCCAACTCTGCCTGGACTGCACTACTACTGATGCAGTCGGACAGGCTACAGAGCGAATGCATTCAACAGGGATCGCTGACGTTGTGCGTTGTACGTTGTCGCTGTTACCTGGGGAAATGGCTCTCCTGCATAGCATGCATAGGTTTGACAAGACCTGCAGCCTGCAGATCACGGAGAAGACCCACAGCAAACAGACACCATGCTCAGGAAGCGTCCACATCCCACCTACACTGCGTCCCATGGTATGGACAGCATCACGGAGCGCCGCACACTAGCGCGCTCTAGTAGTGTGATCGTCGAGTGCGATACACCATGTACCCCAGCCATTAGTACACATGCACATGCACATGCGACATGCCAGCTATGCCAGCCAGCCATGGTACGCGGTACGCCAGGGCGTATGCGTGTAGGTAGGGCCTTCCTTCCTACCTCCTACCTCGTATCTCCTGGCTCCTGTCTCCTGTCTCCTATCTCCCTCCCCTACTCCTGGAACAACTGACCGAAGTGCCCACCGAATGAATACATTGGTAACAAACATCCAGTGATACCAGTAGTGACCCGTGCATGCGTGCATGAAAGCATGCTTCTAGGGCGGGGGGGGGGGCATAGATAGCACATATAGCACAGGGCATTAGATCGTCGAAGAGGTGCCAATAGCACGCAATGGTGCCAACGTCCATCCAGGATGCAAGACGCAGTAGTAGGGAGGCATCTCGGACCGAATGCGGCAGGCAGTTTAAAGTCAGCGTGTTTGTGGCTACAGTATGGGTCGGTCTTGCTCCGACTAGGCTAGGCCGACTATGGGCCGTCCGCGGACATCGGCTGCAGGATGACTGACCTGACAATCAGGAGCAGGGAGCAGGCAGGAGCGCAGGAGCACCAAGCAGGAGCAGAGGGGAAGCAGGAAGTGAATACAGAGAGAGTAAGGAGAGGAAGCAGGAAGTAAGATGTGGTCAGCAGGAGGAATCAAGTGGCCAGCAAGCAAGCACTAGGGAGTACTGTCACTGTAGGATGAGCAGGGCGGGCGCCGACTGTGCCACACTAGGCCACTAGGCAGTCAGGTCGGCGTACTACCTACCACCCTGGGCACAAACAAAGTCGAGTGCCGTTAACGTTCCGGTATGTTGGAATCTGAAGGCGTCGACGTTGACCAGTCGATGGTGACAATTTACTGCTATGGCGCTCCCTGGGAGTCCTGGGAGTGGGTCAATGGGGTGTACGCAGATCGTAACAGCAAGAGCACCATTGATCTGCTGTATGTAGACTGCACCTCGACGCAAATCGAAGATGAAGCATACACCCCTCGTTGTAGGTCATCATTTCTACGTTGATCCTCTCCTCTGTACTCGTCTTGAGCGTCCAACGACAACCACTGATGCCTTGATCTCGTTAACGGTCTGCGTCCTCCTGAAGCATGAACAGACCGAGTTCGAAAGCGATAAGAGCAGCATAAGCAAATGAGATGCCTGCCACCCCTCCCTCGACCTCCTCTCCTCTCCTCGCTTAGCATGTCTCTCGCTCTCGCTCTATCTACCACTCCCGTCCACGCTTAATGAATGCTATTGTTGATAACAACCCTCCGGGCCACTAGTATTGCGACTATTACAACGATGCTGCAGTGAATTTGAATTAGTATCATGATATATATCCTCATATATAAGTACTGTACTGTACCTTATACAGTCTACACTGAAGCAATACAGTAGTAGTAATCCGTTAAGTGAAGCTCAATACACCCCACCCCATGCCCGACCCTCCACCCAATTCCCTCCCCCCCCTCTCCTATCCTCTCCTCTCCCCTGCCCCCCTCGCTCCCGCCCCTCAACGCCCCCCGACTCGTCCACCGTCCCCTTTCCACCCCCCACCCCCGTCCATCCATCATCATCCGACTTTGATTGCGTCCAACAGCAGCAGCAACAGCAACAGCCAACATTTCATCGTCCACCTAGGTGTGCTGTTATCATCAAAGCCTACATCGGGCTCGAGCACAGCAAGGTGTGAAAGGGATTTCTGGCATTGGATCCGGCATCGTTCAACACAACACGACTCGCCTGCTCCCAACACCTCGTCACATCGCGAGACTCGATCGACTTGACGTCAAGGACTGATAACGTCAAGTAGTCTTGGCCTGCTACGTTACGACGGGTTGAGGTTGTCGGACAGGACTGGCATCTCATCTCGTCTGGATCAACGTTCTGCATTGGAGAGTTGCTATCGCACTGGCACTGGCATTTGCGTCTGGTCGCTGTCGACTGTGCTGTTATCAACAGACCCGTTGACATCTAGTCGGCAATCCAGCTACGCTTGAGGCAATCGCATAGGCATCGACACGGTCTAGATCAGCACTCCTTGGCACTGCATCTCGTTTCCGACTCCATTCCATCCCTTCCGGCAACTCCCTGCGTCCGGGATATCGTTATCGCGCCGTCGAGGGAGTAACAGCCTAGAACGACAAGACAACCCACACCACAACACAGTCGCGCTCATCGTACAGCGTATCTGTGACTTGTGACTTCTAGGGCAGCTATCCCATGGCAAAGACCGACGTGAGTGATCCCATCCCCCCGTGCTACTGTCGCGTTGCTTCTATCTTCTGCTGCGTACATCCCCATATCACCACACGCTGCGTACCCCTATCATCACCCGCTGCATACCACGCATCACCCGCATCGCACACCACCACTTCTGTTGCTGCAGTCGTCCGGTCGTCCGTCGCAGTCGTTTGTCGCAGCTGCCGCTGCTCCAAACGACCGCCAACTGGACGTGTCTCGGAAAGCCACCGCGGCCAACACATACACCCCGATCCCAAATCACCAACACCGATTCGTCCTTCGCCACCAGTATCCTCCGACAACACTTCCACAACACCAACTCCGATAGAACGTCGTGTCGTGTATCTCCCCCTCTATCCTACACCCTGCATACCAGCTCATATTCTTTCTACATTTGCTTGACCGACGCGCACTCGCTGCTCGCTGCGCTCGCTCGCAGCTCGTGCACGCTAACAGCAGAGCACAACAGTGCCGCCGGTAGCCATGCCGGCCCAACCCCAACCTGCCCCCATCCAGCCCCAACCCGCAGCGTCAACGGGAACCTCATCAGTCGCGACGTCGGTGCTCACTGAGGACGAGGAGGATCTGGAAGATTACCGCCCAGGAGGGTATCATCCGATCAACATCGGCGATGCGTTCAACCATGGAAGATATGTGATCGTGCGCAAGTTGGGGTGGGGGCATTTCTCGACGGTGTGGCTGGCGAGGGATAACCAGTGAGTCTAGCGAGCGACGAGTGCTGCGACAGCAGCACGAGGAGTGAAGCGTCGGTGTCGTAACTGCTGCAAGCACGAGCGGGTGTGAAATGTGTGCTGCGGCAGCAGCACGAGCGGAGTGTGTCATGCGCACGAAACTGCACCAGCAGCGCGAGGAGTGAGGTGTTGATGCGAGTGCAGCACGAGAGCAGCACGAAAACTGAAGGCGTGGTATCAACGGCACGATGAGATGTTTGGTGACATGAGCTGTATAGGAGGGAGCACGAGCGAGGTGTCAATGAGTGCGGCGCGGGATGAGGCATTTATATTGTGCCAGTAGCGCATTCGACATCTGTGCTGGATACGAGTGCTACATCGAAAGCACGAGTGAGGTGTCACTGGCCTCATGTGATGCTGCACGTGCAACGCGTCTATTGAACGAGTGTGGTGTGCACTAGCTGTTCTGCGGAACGTCTTTGTTCTCCTGCTTTTCGTGTAACGCGCTCGCAGGCGCGCAGATCTCTTCTCCTCCACCTCAGAGAGTGCGCTCGCAAGCTCGCGCTCTCTCTGCCTCTTGCTTGGCTCCACAGCCCGCTCGCAAGCTCGCGTGCTTCTTCGCTGACCCCAGCACCAACCGCCACGTCGCACTCAAAGTCGTCAAATCCGACGGCCACTACACCGAAACCGCCCTCGACGAGATCCAACTCCTCCAACGAGTCACCACCTCCTCCCTCTCCCATCCTGGACGATCCCACGTCGTCGGCCTCGTCGAGGACTTTCGCCACGACGGCCCCAACGGCTCGCATGTATGCATGGTCTTCGAGGTCCTCGGCGAGAACCTCCTCGGCCTGATCAAGCGATATCAGCACCGGGGAGTACCGACCCACATCGTCCGCCAGATAGCCAAGCAGATCCTCCTCGGCCTCGACTACCTCCACACCGAGTGCCGCATCATCCACACAGACCTGAAGCCCGAAAACGTCCTCATCTGCATCGACGACGTCGAATCCGTTGTCCAGGCCGAGCTCGCCTCGTGCCCTGCCGCAGTACCCACCAAGCTCGTCGGCGTGCCCCCAAGTCAAGGGCGGTTAGGCAACCAAACACCGCGGAAAGACTCACTGTTCATCGCTGTCTCGCAACCCTTGCCAAGCCCGAGCTCGAGCTACTCCTCCAGCCCCATGCTGGACAAGTACGGCTTCGGGATGAGCAAGATCTCTGGCGCCGGCGGCATGGCGGGCAAGAGTGCGCCTGCCGGGCCCTCCACATCTGGGCCTTCATCCTCCAAGCAGCAACAAAAGACGTCCACAGAAGCCATCGGCGACGGGCTCGGCAACGTCAAGATCGAAGGCGACAACAGCTCCGAGTTCACATGGGAGAAGACAAAGGTGCAAGCACAAGTACCACAACCGCACGGCCCATCCCTCCTCTCTCAGCAGATAAACCAGGCGCCACCAGCTGACGTGCCCGCCGCAGGGCCGAGTCAGAACTCTCTCTCTTCAGCGAGCACGAACGCGCAGACTGTCATCTCCACGCCGTCAACCTCCCCCGACCCGAAAGCAGCCGAGGAGCAGCAGAGCGATGACAAGGCATCCAAGGGGAAGGCAAAGGTCGTCGAGGCAGAGGTGTCGCCAGTAGTAGCGACGGGAACAGCAATCCCAACCCCAGCACCACCACCATCACAACAACAACAACAACAACCGACCTCTTCCACAACCCCACCACCGACCAACGCCAATAACCACGACCACCCCCACCCACACTCACATCACCACTCCCACTCCCATTCCCACTCGCACTCGGGGCACGAGCACGAGCACGAGCACCTCGCGCCCGAAGCAGGTGATCCGACGACCCTCCCCCCGCCGTTCCCGTACGATCCCAAGTCGCTCGAGCGGATAACAGTGAAAATCGCGGATCTGGGGAACGCGTGCTGGGTGGATCACCACTTTACGAACGATATCCAGACGAGGCAGTACCGGTGTCCGGAGATTATCTTGGGGACACGGTGGGGGCCGAGTGTGGATATATGGAGTGCAGCGTGTTTGGTGAGTACCCGACGTCTAATAAAGCTTCATCCCACATGATCTGGCGTCTCCACTCTATGTGTGCTTGTGAGGGCAACTAACTTGTTTCATGATCGATCAGACTTCTGCAATCTGCAGCGCGCAATGCAGCTCTGTCCCTTCCTGCTTGAGCGAGAGCGACAGCTGGGGCTTGGCGAGCGTTGATGTCGATGGTGTACGAGCGGCACTAGAACACTCCGAGCCTGACGCGCAGTCTGTGCCTGTGCGCTCTTGGATTGTTGCTCATGCTCCGATGCGTCGACCCGTTCGCAAGGCTGCGCCGAGGCTCCCTCGTCTTGTCCCCAGCCATCTCACTTGCACTCTCTCCTTAATTTCCTACCTCCTCACCTCGGCTCGCCGCAGTTGCGCCGCACCTTCACATCCTCCATCACCACTGTTATTACCACTTTACTTTATCGATACAACTCGCCGCGGCGGCAGCGCCGAGGCTCGCTCGCTCGCCTCGCCACGGCTACGCCGAAGGGCTCTCTTGCCTCTTCCAGCTTGCGCCGAAGTTCTCGTCTCGTCACTTGTCGCGGCGGCTGCTCCGCCACTCCTTGTGCATTGCTGACGCCAGATCTTCGAACTCCTCACCGGCGACTACCTCTTCGACCCCCAACCGGGCACAAAGTACGACAAAGACGACGACCACATCGCGCAGATCATGGAGCTGCTCGGCGAGATGCCCAAATCCCTCGCCCTGTCCGGAAAATACTCGCACGACATGTTCAACCGCCGCGGCGAGCTGCGGCACATCCAGCGGCTGCGCTTCTGGCCCCTCCTCTCCGTCCTGAAGGAGAAGTACCTCATGGACCCGGAGGAGGCCGAGCTGCTCAGCTCGTTCCTCCTCCCGATGCTGCACTACTACCCCGACTCGAGGGCAACCGCCGCCGAGCTCGTCAAGCACCCATGGCTCGAGGGTGTGATCGTCGAGGGCGATCTCCAGATCGCAAAACAGAACCACGAGGCCGAGGTCGAGCGGTTGCGGAAGCTGAACAGCGCGGCGAGCGAGGCGGGAGACGTCGAGGCAAGCGGGAGCGCGCAGGCGGCACTGGAGGAGGTGTTGAAGCTTGGGCCGACTGTCGCGGGGTTGTCGGGGATGGGGAGGATCTAAGCCCGGCCCGCGAGTGCTGCGAAGCAGCGTGAGGGCGATCACAGCGCTGCGATAGCGGCCGGCGCTGTATCGCGTATAGTGGGAGTGGGCGACACTGCGCAGTACTGCGTTAGCAGCTTTAGGGCGGGTGTGCGCACATGTCACATGACAACCTTTCGAGGATCGATGGAGGGACTGTACAGAGACTGCCATCTTGGGGAGAGGAGGGTGAAGGCGGGAAGATCGGGGTGGGGAGAGGAGCGAGGCTTGGGATACTGAGTGGGGCCGCCGCACAGGAGCGACAGGGCTGGTATAGAGCGGGGCGCGCTTGACGATGGTGTGTGTGAGAGGTGCGCGTCGCCCGCTGCCATGTGCCGAGCGCTCGAGCACTCCGGGGCGTCGATGGTGACCCGCAGCTTTTAGCCCAACCCGCTGCCCTCCCCGAGTTCGTACGATAACGAGATCAGTAGCAATGATACCTTTAGATGCGTGGATGTATGGTGATATATTGCGTGCAGCTACTTTCCATCTGTCTTTCCGTCTGGGCATGTGCTAACGGAACGGCACTCACATCATTCGGGGCACTCCAGGAAGCGCTAGATGCAACTGAAAGACGAGCAGCTCCATTGCTCCTACTGATTCCATGGACTGACTGACACAGAATCTCTGGCAGTCGCACCTACAGTAGGTTGACCTGGGCTCGAAATGGATTTGGCACGGTCGCCGCTCATGCTGAGCGAAACCACAACATCCAATGGTGCCAGACATACATGACCTGGCATCGAGCTGCAAGTCATTTCATTCACAGGCGTTGGTCAGTTTCGCCTGTCGTCGCTCAAATGCACGTTGGAGTAGCAGTTACCACACCACGCGCTCGCGCCCAGACGCATCACACATGACCGTCATGACCATGTTGCATGGAGATTCTATACGACTTCTTTCGCCTCTCCCACCAGCTTCTCTCAGGCAGCGCCTTCGCTGGACCAGCAGGGCGCGGCGAGGCAAGGTTGGCTGCCCGAAAAATAAATCTGCAGCGTCGAGCTTCTTCACTACCTCAGTGACATTGCCGCTGTCGCGCGCGCGCTGTCACTCCGCGCAGCAGCTCGGCACCCCGCTTCGCGGCGCCGCCCGCCTACTCATCCTTCTTCTCCAACCTCGCCTTCTTCCTCAACGCCCTCCCCCTGATGTCCTTGTGCATGCTGTTGATCACGCCCACAGCGAGCGCCTCGCTGGTCCCGCCGAAGAAGCCGACGACATAGTCCATAATAGCATGGGCAGGGTAAGGCGTCGAGTCGTACTGCCTCCCCTGGGCGCCGCGCTGCTGCCCGATGCTGCTGAGCGTGGAGCGGACGAACGCCTTTGGCGTCGGGACGGTGAGGGACGACTTGCGGATTTTGGACATGTTGGAGACCACAAAGGCGGGGAAGATCATGCGGACCACGACGCCGAGGGGCTCGACCTCGGCGCCCAGCGCGGTGTTCCACGTCTGCAGGCCGCCCTTGGTCGCGCTGTACGCGGCGAGGAGGGGCGACGGGATGCGGCCGGAGAGGGAGCCGATGTTGAGCACGAGGGATTGGGGCGCGTTCTCGCGGTCGGAGCGGGCGATGAGTTGTGGGAGGACGGCGCGGGTGAGCTGGAGGGTCCAGGTGATGTTCTGCCATTAGCAACGGTGCGTGAGCGCGGAGCGCGAGCGCAGCCGGGGCGTCGAAGCCCAGTCGGGAGTGCGAGCGCGAAGCGCGAGTGCTCCGACTGATAGCGGTGTATTAGAAGTCCACTGCGCCTCACAGTTGTACACTGTCGAGATGAACAGATAGTAGGCTCCTCGGCAGCACGACCAAGCCACGACCCACTCACAGTCTGGATGATCTGGTCGATCTCTGCAGGCGACGTCTCGGCAAACGCAACAGGCATCTCGTGCGACGCGCCGACATTGTTCACCAGCACGGCGAGATCGATGTCCCTCGTGGCTACGGCAATACGCGCGATAGCAGCGTCGCGACCCAGACTGTCCGCTGCGTCGGCTACCACCGTCTTCGTAGGGATGTTGTACTTCTCCACGAGCTCCTTGGCCACATCGTCGAGCGCGTTCTGGCGCCGGCCGACGAGCACGATGCCGAAGCCCTTGGCTGCGAGCTGGCGGGCGAATTCGAGGCCGATGCCGTTCGTGCAGCCTGTAACGAGGGCCCAGGAGCGGCCGCCGCCCTGGAACTTCTTGAGCTGCTGTCAGCGCGAGCCAAAAACGGCGAAGCCGTGGGCAGTAGCGTGAGGCTGGTCATAGTTGAGGAGAGTAGGTGAGGGCAGCAGAGGAGAACCAGCCGTCTGTGAGGCCATAACCTGAGATCAAGTTATTATCCAAGCAGCAGCGTTAGATACCAATTTCCCACAGTCGTGCTGTAGCCCTCTACTCCGTTCCAGCCCCAGCCTACCTGCCCGTCGCACTCACACTCATGCCTGGCACGATGGTCAGCTCAGCAAGCAGCCGCAGCCAGGACCAGAGGTATCGCAGCGCGACGAGACCGCCGAACACCGCGAGCAGCAGCGTCGGGAACGGCACGTCAAGCACGAGCTCGCGCCCGAACAGCTTGACCACGGGGTGCGTCGCGCCCTGCGAGGCGAGGTGGATCGTGTCGGCGACCATTGAGATGGAGATGAGAGATAAGTGCAGATGAAACGAGACGTGCGAATGAAATGGAAGTGACGCCAGAGATTGTCGAAATCGGCGTGGCGACGTCTGACCGTGTCGTCGCGTGGCAATCTCACTCAGATCGCCGAGATATGGGGCGGGGCGGGCATTGCGCCGAAGCCGAGCGTCGAACGGAGTGGGTTCGCCGGGGCGATGGCGAGTGTATGCATGACATGCTGAAATAGAGTACGTGAGCACAGCGATGCACAAAGGTAGTAAGCTGATCTATTGCAATGCAATTGGAATGGACGGCAACGACTGACGCCAATGGCCAATTTTGGGCAACAACAACAGCAGCATCGGCTACGCTCTCCGCCCTTTGTACACTAATATACATCCCTTATTTGGACACCAGTGCTGCAGTAGTGGTATACGCTGTAGATGAGTGGGGCCATGCAATGCCGAGCGAAGAGCGGAAGTGACGGAGGCTGGGCGGTGTTGTGGGACACGATCCAGTACGGGGGGCCAGAGATATCGAGCAAGCGTGTAGGACACTTCTGTATGCGACCTACTGCTGCTGCTCCTTCTCCCCAGCAGCAGCAGCGAGCTTGTCCGCATCGATAGATCCGTTGATGAGCTCGTTCCGCTGAAGTAACCTCAGTATGAGGGACATGCCTCTTCGCGACTGACATCAGCCTTGCTCTTGTTCACAGCCGAGCTCGCAGCAGCTGTGACCACTCACAGTCTCGGTGTTGCCCTCGAACTTGCCCAGCCCATAGTTCTCGATCTTGTTGCGGATCATGGTGGACCAGCTGCCGCCGAAATGTGATCGGACCTCTGCTGTGGTGTAGTGTAGTGTGGTGCTGGGGTCAGCGGTGTCCGGATGTCGGGTCATCGCTGGTGTGTTTGGCGCTCTCCTCACTGAGCGATACGTTGTCCAACTCCAAGCTGTAGCTGCATTGCCGTATGCAATCTGTGCTGGCGATCACATTGGATTCAGTGCGCTCTGAGTTGAGAACCACGGCGCTGCGACCCACGTTCGTCGTAATCCGGTCTCCCATTGAGAGAATCCGACTTCGCCTCCAGGCTCGCAAGCTCGCCTGGAGGCCTTGCACTCACCCATTCGGCCCAGCACACAGCTCTCCCCCCTCGATGACATGCATGAACTTCTTGTGGCTCAGATTCCCCTGCTTCGCACGCAACCTCGGCTCAGCTCTATACCGCTCGTTGTCCGCTCCTGCAGGCATCTTCGCCAGCGCCCTCGCTGTGTACTCGTCCACGACGCGCTCACCACCCTCCTCTCGCTCGTACCCACTGCCCCATTGCGGCGGGTCGACAATGCTCTCCTCCAGCACCCACGCATCGAGCCCCCGCCCCCCGCTCAGCGCTGCAGCCGGCAACCACCGGCTCGCCCAGGACGGCACGACACCGCGCTTCAGGATGAGCCGGAGCGTGCGCATGCGGCCTGTCTCGGGGTCAACCGAGCGCTCCAGCACGTCCACAGAGAGCACATGTCGTGCAAAGGGGTTGGGGTAGCGCAGGAAGAATGCCAGGATCGGTGTGGGAGGGGTTTCGGCGCTGGGGTCAGTGAGAATTCGGTTTCCACCTGTCAGGTCTCGCGCACTAGCTATGGGTCTTGCGGTAGAACTGGACCATGGTCGTGTCGTGTCGTGGCGCCTAGCTTGCCATCTTACAGCGGCCTGGGCTTCTGAAGTTGTTGAAAAGTTATCGGTGTCAAGACCAGCACAGAACTAGGAGCTAGCTCATATCGGCGCCGTCATTGACCTTTTTTGATCTTTCCGCGGATATCCGGCCTCGGCGCTCCATTGACCGAGCGCGGATATGTTATCGGCGAGCTGGTGAATTGATCAGTGTCATTGAGATCGAAGACAACTATAAACATGCATGTTACTGCAAGGATGGCTACTGAGATAGTTGACAGAGGTACTGCTGAGCTTGCGCTTGCGAGTGATGAAAGAACGAGCATGTTGCTCATTGCTAGAAGGCTCTGCCGCGCTAGTCCCACTCGTCGTCGCTGTCCTCCTCTTCGTCCGAGTCGCCGAGATCCTGCTTGCGCTGAGCGAGAGCAGCTGCGAGCGACGACGCCAGGTCGCCGCCGCCGCCACCACTGTCCGCAGTCGCAGCAGCAGCAGCTCCGCCAGCAGCACCAGCCGCCGCCCCTCCGGCGACGGGCGAGATGTGCTTCTCCGCGTCGTCGACCTTGCGCAGCTTGTGCACGCTTTGTCCCTGGATAGAGGCGAGGAGGGCAGCGCGGCCACCGTCTGGCTTGGGCAGAGGAGGGGAACCGCCCGCTGGATCAGCGTTTGCTCCAGGAGGAGGAGGAGGAGGGGGAGGAGGTGCGCCCTGTCGTCCAGGTGGGGGCGGTGGGGG
This sequence comes from Cutaneotrichosporon cyanovorans, assembly GCA_002335625.1. Lineage (NCBI taxonomy): Eukaryota > Fungi > Basidiomycota > Tremellomycetes > Trichosporonales > Trichosporonaceae > Cutaneotrichosporon > Cutaneotrichosporon cyanovorans. The sequence continues at coordinate 1,228,499 of BEDZ01000002.1, read as the reverse complement.
AGGAGGGGGTGCACCTGATGACCGCGGGGGCGCAGACGGAGGGGGCGGGGGGGGGGGAGGGGCTGCACGCGACGGCGGGGCCGACGCAGGTGGGGGAGGAGGAGGAGGAGGGGCTGGCGGGGCAGCAGAGTGGCTCGCTGTCGGTGGTGGAGGTGGTGGAGGGGGAGGGTGGGATGGAGCGGGGGTATGGCCTGCTGGGCTGCGGGCTGGAGGTGGAGGCGGAGGAGGGGAGGATGAGGGTTCGGGGGGTGTTGGGGGTGCTTGGCGAGCTGGTGGTGCCGATGGCCTGGAGGGAGGTGCGGATGGAGGAGGGGCAGGTGCTGGCTTCCGCCGAGTGGTGGGCGGGGGAGGCGGCTTGCGCACCCGTGGTGCCACGGGTGGGGGTGTGTCGTCCTCCTCCCCACCGTTCGCATTGGGCGCCTCGCTCATCGCCAGCGCCTGGTCAATACCACCCTGCTGGTCGATGTACTGCTTGATGAACGACTCGTTCTGCTTGATATCCGCCTCGCTGATGCCGCGCATGGACAGCTGCTCGAGCAGGATCTGCCAGCTGGGATCGACGCCGGACGAGCTGAAGCCCTTCTCGGCGTCGTAGCCCATATGCGCCTTGTGCTCGAAGGTCTCGGTTTTCTGAAAGTCAGCAAACTTCACAGCATGAGACCTACTGGAGACGAGATGATCGACTTGTCGATCTTGCCCTTGATGCGCTGGGCGAAAGACTGCCTCTTCTCGACCGCTGCACCGCCAGTAGAGCTGCCAGTGACGCTCTCGGCAGCAGCAGCCGCAGCAGCGGCCTGCTTGAACTTGTCTAGCTGTCAGCCGAGCTTTAGATTCAATGCAGGACTCACTAGCATACTTGCCACGGTTGGCGACCTTCTTGTAGAAGTCGTTCGCCTCGTGCTCTGATGCAAAGACAAAGGCAATGGACGCATCCTGGGGTCAGCACGCGGCATGAGGCCAAACCTGATATCCACTCACATCTCCTGCCCAGGTGTGAAAGAATGGCTTCTCCTGATTATACTCGATCTCGTTCGGCAGCTCGTGCTCCCAAATTATTCCACGACCAGACTGCAGTCAGCCTCCATCCTCCTGCACCGCCCCTATCACGCACCGAGAGGTCGACAACACGGAAGAACAGCCCATTCTTCCCCTTGTCGGCGCAGAATACCAACGCACCCGTCGCCCCGGCGTAGTTCCAGCTGCATGTTAGCACTCATACATACACTGACCACCGTCCATCGCCTGTGTCAGTCTCTACTCACGTCTGAGAGTCCGGCTTGGCATAGTAGACACGAGCGACAGCCGCCGTGATGATCTTGTTGGTCGAGCTCGACGTGGGAATAGCCCTCTTGACCTTGGCCTTGTCCTCTGTCGACAGGAGGGACGCTGTGCCCATCGCAACAGGTAAAGATTGATGCTGTGGATTGAAAGAAGTGGACAATAGCTAGCGTTGCTTAAGGACTAGCAGTCGACGGCCGCTTCGCGGCCGCTTGATAGCGAAGACGGAAGCAGAAGATGAGATAGACAGGCAGCGATATCATTAAAAATTCCATATAGCAGTCCATGCATGTCATACAACCAAAAAATGGTGCTACAATCATAATAGATGACTTGTAGCATGCAGCTGACATCTACCATGCATGAAGAAGACCGGTGACATGGCTAAGTATGGGCAAAAGATAGTTGAGAAAGGGGTTTTATCATCTGAAATGGAGTTAATTTTTGGTACTCCACTGTAGGAAAGTATTTTTTATTTTTTGGCGAGAATTTGGTGGATAGGAAATTTCAAAGTTACTTGACCGGAGGTGGAGACCCCCTTTCCTACTATATGAGGGAAGGTCTGGGTAAACCGGACACTTACTCTAGATAATGCTCTATTAGGACATTACTATACCAGTTGTAAACCTTTGGGTGCATGACCGGTTGCTGCAATAGCAGTGTATGTGGACTTGGTCCTGATCTAGTTGATGAGTTTCAGTAGTTAGTTGGTGAGCCTTCGGGTGGGCATCTTCTACTGGAATGGGCATCTAGATTGGTAACCTCATCTAGTTGATGAGTTTCAGTAGTTAGTTGGTGAGCCTTCGGGTGGGCATCTTCTACTGAAATGGGCATCTGGGTGAGTAGATCACGTCTAAGTGAACTTGAACCTGGTTCAGTTGGTGAGTTCCAGTAGTTAGTTGGTGAGCCTTCGGGTGGGCATCTTCTACTGGAATGGGCATCTGAATTGGTTGATTGAGTTCCTCATACAGGCAGATTGAGGCCAGTTGATGAGTTTGATATCTGATAACCTTCGGGCAGATACTGAATGGGCATCTGGACTTGGTTCCTCCAACTGAGATTGTACTGAATGAGACTTACTGTCTGGTCAAGGTAAATGTTCATGATTGTGCATGCTTGACATAATGAAGGAGTACTGCGCACGCTATTCAAAGTGACATGTCATTTTGATCTGTGACCCTGGTAAGGGTGCGTCTTCTTCTGAGATGCTACATGTTGATACTGAAGAAGTATTGCCGTATAGCATCGCACAGCTTTGGGACAACCATATGCCATCACTGATACATAGGTGTTGCCGTATGGCCCCTGATGACTGTAGCACCTGGGATAACCATATGCCATCACTGATATGTAGGTGTTGCCGTATGGCCCCTATACTATTGGGGATAACCATATGCCAGCACTGAAAGGTGTTGCCGTATGGCCCCTATTTGGGGATAACCATATGCCAGCACTGAAAGGTGTTGCCGTATGGCCCCTATTTGGGGATAACCATATGCCAGCACTGAAAGGTGTTGCCGTATGGCCCCTATTTGGGGATAACCATATGCCAGCACTGAAAGGTGTTGCCGTATGGCCCCTGATGACTGTAGCACCTTGGACAACCATATGCCAGCACTGAAAGGTGTTGCCGTATGGCCCTTGCGTGTAAGTTTTTGGGGCAATCCTACGTTGGCACTGAAGAAGTGCAAATGTACGGCTCCCTATGTTCAACTCTGGGACATCGATATATGCTCACTGGAGAAGTGCTGCCATAATCGCCCTTTGAACACCGGGGATGACTGTAATGATAGTACTGAAGCAGTATTGCCTTATGGTCCCTTGGCACCTTCTGACTGGAATAACCCTATGTCGATGCTGAGAAAGCATTGCCGTACGGCTCCAATAGTCTGTCAAAAGAGTACTGCGCATGCTGCCCAATGTGACCTGTCATATTGGCCTATGTCTCTTTCATTAGGGAGCGTCTCTTTGTGTACAAGATACCCAGATTCATCCTGTAGTAATGAATGCATGTGTTGACTGTAGGGTGCGAACTGACGCACCCCATCTCACATATACTTCTATCAACACGGACTACAAAGACTTTGCACCATGCACACCTCACTGTGGTGGAAACCACCTCTTCGATGCCTCCCATATCCCGAAGATCCGCCAACAGTCGACGTCAACGACCTCAATACCTTTCCAATTCTTCCTAATCATGGTCATCTGGCCATGCCAAATCCCAAGTCCACACCCGCCTCTCTCAACACACCAAAGTACCTCTTCATCAAGATGAGGAAGGCACTCAATCATGCTCAGCATGGACGATTGCATGATGCAGCTGTCACAGTAGCCAAAGCCAACATCCATCGTACGACTAAGAATCATGGTGATGAATTCCATCAAGTGAGTGAAACAATTCTTCTGATACTGACATTAGGTCTGGCTGGGAATGTGGCGACGCTCAAGTCCACACACTTTCTTATCTGCAGCATCGACCAACATGAAGCATATCAAGCTCACCCAGAATCTCAGTGAGACGTACGATGAAGTAATCGGCAAACGGCCAAGTCATTGGTTGCAAGCCTGGGATAAGGGCACAGCTGTAGCCATGAAGTTTCATCACCGCTTCTTGGTGAAAGCTGTAAGACGCCATATGAAGAATGCCAACACGTCTCAGCAGGCGAGATTCAAGAACAGCCGACAGGCTGTGCAGGAGGTGTTCAATAGTAATGCATCTGTTCGTAAGGGAGGTGTTGGTTCTCTTTTGACTCTGGCTTTTGGTGAGGGAACGTCGTGGCACAAAGACCACAATGATTATCCCCATCACTACTCCATTGTCACTGTCACTGGTGGGACTGCTATTTTGTATTTGCAGGGAATTAATCAAGGCATCAGGATCATGCCCGGGGATGTTGTTGCTTTCCTTGCTTCAGAGGTGATGCATAAACTTGTTTGGGAGACTGAGTCGGAAGAACGTAGGTTCGTGTATACTTGCTTTACGTGTAGGCAGGCCATGAAGGAGGTGATGAAAGGATATGTAGTGGATTTGTAATATGTAATGAATTGAGTAATACAGGTATGCATTGAGAATGTGTATGATTTACTATGATAATTGAGCGCTGCACCCATGTATATACAGTATGAACTTGCCGCTTGCCCTAATGATTATTACTTCCCCTTCCTCATTATCTGCCACTTGCCGCTGCTCCACATTGTGAAGTCATAACGTGACAGATTAGGAGCAAGTATCACTACTGGACTTAGAGAAAGACCATAGTGCTGACCAGACTTTGACAGAGGAAGAATGGGGATATTGTGATGGTTGTAATCGTAATCGCCAAGATGAGTAAGTACACCAAGATGAGTAAGTATAGTTAGACGATAGGAGGAGAATCAGAGTACATATTCATGCTTTACTGCTTAGTTCTTGCGACGTTTGCCAGACCCAGTGGATTTGGGAAGTGGAGAATGACCAAGGGAGTTGTCTTGCCTGTCTGTCTGTTGGTCATCTGCGAGATCGGATTCGCCTGCTGCTGATGAACCTCCCATCGATGGTCCAGCTGCTGTCGGTGTTGCTGGCTCTGGTAGGAAACCCTCATCAACTACTTGTGCTGCCCCTCGACGTCTTCTTGGGGTTGCAGGGGCAGGAGATTGCTGTTCTGAGGGTACTTGTGTCCGTCCCATGCTGAGTGAGTGAGCTTCGATGAGATAGTGTCCGTCGGACAGACGCTGGGTAATCACACCCCGTACAGCCACATGCTGATCTGGTTGAGGCACAGGTGTTCTCTGCCACCGAGGTATATTAGGCATGTCAATAACAAATTTGTAGTCATTCAATCGGTCTTCCTGCAAGTAAGTGTATGATATATCTCTGAACTTACACCCCAGACTTGGCCTGTAATGTAAAAGCCTTTGTAAGGACGTTGAAGGTGGGTGGGTAAGGTTTGGGCAGTGCCAACCAAGTCGACGTTGAGGGGATGGAGAGGTGGAATCTTGTCAAGATAATCGACGTCTGCATATCAGTGAGAGCGAAATGCTTGACGTACCAGAGGGATTTGCCCACTCGAATTGCGTGATCGAGGTAGTATAGATCATCAGAGGTGCAGAGGCAGTGCCGTTGTGACAGACACTGCCTCGGAAGCCATAACCCACATTGGGGAGCAAAGGTTCCCTTGACCAGGTATGAAGTTTGACAGGATGTTGAGGACCATCCTCCTCGAAGTCAACAGCAGACTCGATGTAGCTGAGACCACGTCGAGCATTTGGTATAGGGTAGTACTTGTCGACAATGAGGTTGGCAAGGATGGTTGTGGCAGACAGTTGTTGAGCCATGGTGCAATGTTGGCCTGAAGTCTATGAACCATTCACCGTTTATGTATGTCACATAAAGGCAGATGAATTGACCAAATAGGTTTCTCCATCGAACACTTCATGGTATACAACATTTCTTGCTCTATTGTTCTGGTCAGGTGGGAGCAAAGCCATAATGGACGCCACATTGGTGGCCCGTGACACAGCCACATACAATTGCCCATGCGAAAACACAGGTACCGTGAGATCCAACCCAATGTGAGCCAGAGACTGACCTTGTGCTTTGTTGATTGACATGGCAAAGGCAAGACGTACTGGAAATTGGGTTCTGCGAACAATAAACCCCTGCTCCATAGCCTTGGCGGATGTGATGGATAACTTGATGCGAGGAATGAAGACCTCTTGGCCGGCACATTTGCCAGAGAGGACACGGCACAGCAGTACCCTGGACTCAATAGCTCGAACAATGAGTCTCGTTCCGTTGCACAAGCCTTGTGATGGCTGGAGGTTCCTGAGCAAAATGATGGGACAACCAATCTACATCGATTAGCATGAAGACACTCAGGGAGCATTCTCACCTTGACCTCAAGATCGTGAGGGGGAAAGCCTGAAAAGTTCATTGCATTAAGATTTTCAGTGGGGATCTCGGCTGGACTCTCGTCTTCCAAACTTGCTGTGTCGGCCGATACCAAACTTGAAAGGGAACCTGGGAATAACCGAATGGCTTCAGCATTGAGCTTGTCAACAGAAGTGTTGTGTGGGGCCAACAGTACTCGGTTGCTGAAGTGGTCTCCGAGCATGGCACAGTTTGATGGATCCATGGTAGACAGATCCCGATACACATGGTTGATGAGATCCAGTTGAGTAGCTGAGTTGTCCATGCAGATGCTAGGAGGCAGATCGATTAAGCCTTGTTGTGTGGGCAAAGTTCCTTCGCCAACTTCAAGTATCCATTTAGCATAGTCTGCATTCTCCGGTGAGGACTGGAGACGCATATTGGTTGTAAGGTGAAGTACACACACAGCTTGCCAGAAGGAAGAGCGTGTGATGGTCGCATCAACAGTGGCGCCCCTTGAGCCTTTTTCGATCACAGGAAGACACTGTCTGAGATCACCTGAAGATGAGCAGGGATGGCGTGTGCATATGACTGTTGACGTACCTGCAAATAACATTGTGACTCCACCAAACAGTTTGTCATTTCCTCTAAAGTCTTGCAACATGCGATTAACCACATCGAAACAATCTTTGTGCTGCATGACAGCCTCATCCCATATGATGAGGTCAGCTCGCCTGAAGAGCTCAGCTTCTTGAGACTGTGCGGTTATGTTCGAGGTGGAGGACTCATCCACAGGAACTGGGATGCCAAACCGTGAGTGAGCCGTGCGACCTCCAGGTAACAGTAATGATGCTACTCCAGAGGAAGCAACAGCTATCGCAATGCGACCCTCAGATCTAACTTTATTAAGGCACATTGTTTCGACAAAAGTCTTGCCAGTGCCTCCTGGACCATCGAGGAAGAACAGGCAACCCCTGCCCTGCAGTGCTGATGTGACGACCTCAGTGACAGCATGCCTCTGCTGTGAGTTGGCTACAGTGATGTGTTGAGCGAAAGAGTCCACCAACTCGTGGTGATGCAGGAGGTTAAATCGCAATTCCTCTGCTATTGCTGTGGGTTCAGTCGAAGTCGCAAACCGACCTGATGGTGACGGTAGGTGAAGCTCATCCATGGTCTTGCTGTTTTTGAGTGCAATGTCTGCCAGAAGGGTGAGCATATGATCATACACATCATCTGGTGTTGGGTCCTGGATGTCAAAGTCGTTGATGAGCCTGTAACGGCAACCTTCGCTGAGATTAGCGGCAAACAGTTGAAGCAGGTCGAGTGGGTTGGCCACGGTGTTGTACATGACAATCAACATGAACAGATTCCGAAATTGTCTCGCCATTTGAAAGGTAGCTGCTTCCTGCAGGCAGCGTATGTGCTCATTGTCGCCTTCCAAAATGCCGAGTGCTTCGCATGCCTCCTTGAATGTAGGGTGAGTGACACCATTCACTGTTCTCAGCATCGTGAAAGAGGTCGGTGCAGGAACTTGAAGCAGAAGCAGTCGCAGAAAGTACTCCTACAGGTCAACAGTGGTGAAGAGTGGAGACGTACCTCACACTGATGGTTGCCTACCCATCGGATACGTCCAACTGATCTGGCAGCTCTAGGGCTTCGAAGTTTCCAACAATTCTGTCGTCCATCCCATGTGAGCCGTTGCGGAGCATCAAGATACAGAAGGCCCTGCACAGCCTCTGGGTTGTTTGTGCAGAAGGTGAAGAATGCTTGGAGTTTACTTGGCCTCTGGCGCTCCATGACGTCCTGAGGTAAGTCATCCTCATCAAAGGTTATGAAGTGCTCATTAGGAAGGTGCAGGTCCAGACGTGTTACTGCAGGCCATCGATCATTTGTGTTGTAGGTGAGGATGCGATAAACAGCCTCAACAGGGCTAACATAGCGAGCATCCAGGTAGTTGGCGATTTCATCAACAGATGTGTTAGGATCGTGCACAGCAAAGGTCGAGCAATCAGGTCCCTTGTTGATGTATTTGAAGAGGTACTTGACAGCACTGAGGGCTGAAGCAATCTCGACATTGATGTGGCAATCATATTTGGCAGTAAGATAGGGATTGTAAGGGACAACCCATTGATTATTGAAGGTGAAGGATGCAGTAGCATGACTGTGTCCTGCTGCTCGTCTGCGATATCGTGGGTATCTGTCTTCTGCCCATGTTGTTGACTCTTGGAAGGGCCGAGGATAGTTGAACCTGCACTTGCCATTAACCATACATGGATTGTTCGGGTTGAGAGCACCGCATGGACCATGGAGCATACATGAAACCACTGTCTCGTGTAGCTGTGGGTGAATGTCCTTGTCCGGCAGTTCTGCACAGACCAGCTGGTCAATGTCATCCCCAGTGAGTGGTCTTGCTCGAGGGTCGAGGATGATGAGAATGTGAGCATGTGGCAATCCACGTTTCTGATATTCAACGGTGTATGTGCCTCCAATGGTAGGACCCAGGACATGCTTCTTGAACAGGTCATGGATGAGTGCACGAAGTTTGAGGTTGAACACACGGGCAACCAAATCTGGGCGATCACTGGCAGACTGACCAGGACTGAGGTTTTCTCTGATCTCCTTCCAGCGTGGGTTGCAAGTCATGGTAATGAAGAGGGAAGGCTTGCCACATGCCCGTACGATGGCCATGCTGTCGTGGTAGAGTTGATTCATGTAGCGTGGGCTACCCACATGACTTGATGGTAGTACAGCCCGTATGCCAACTTGATGTAGATTCTGTCCACTGTGTACTGCTTGGGCCACATTGTTGTACTTGTCCAGCCGAAGTGTCTTCTGGTTGGCCCTGACCCAGTTCAGGCGGTTGTTGTCGATGGTCGCAAAAGCATCCACAACCCATTCTTGAAACAAAGCGCCGGCTGAAAGCAGGGAGGACAGGGTGATGTTGAGACGTGGAAACAGATGGAAGGCATGCCATTGACGCAGAGTTATAGTGCCAGATCTGCCATCTGATGAAGACTCAGCTGCGCCAGAGTGTTGTGCTGTACGTAAGCTATCAGTGTAGTTTTGACAGCTATAGAGATCACTCACCAGCACTGGTCCGAATATCTCGTAGGTAATAAAGTAAACGTCCAGTAGGAAGGTTGGGACACCATCCATGGGTTCCTTTGGGCAGGATGAGAGGGTATCGTAAGGGCAGATACTGTGATGATAACTCATTCACACGCCGGAGGCTGGAGTCCTGCAACTGAATGATCAGATCTCGATGAGATCCTGTTGCATAGTGACCTTGAGGGATGAGGGCTGCAACCTCCTGACACGTTGGACGATTGTATCGCCTCCTATCCAGATTGTGTCGATTGAGGTTGAGTGGCTCAATTGTTGACACGACCAGTTGCAGAGGGGAACCACCCATAGCCTGCAAACGATCTTTGGCATGCAACAGATTTTGGGCCATGGGATTGCACTCATGCAGCATGTCGGTGAGAGTCTGCAATGTGGCTGGAGACAGGTTGGGGTAGTGTGACAGCCGGTCTGCAACACAATTGTCAGATAGGTACATCTGCAAGAACTGGGGTCGTTGTCCAGGCATTGGTAGTAAGCTGCCAATGAGGTGATACAGCTGACCTTGCACTTTGAAGAGGGGAGGACCTGGTCGATGACAGATGGCATCCTGTTTGGCACCCTGAGATGTGAAGGACAGAGAATTGTTGTAATTTCTGATCTGTTTACGAAATATCACAGCTTCTGTAATATCAGCATTTGTTTAATTGTGAAGTATAAGACTCACCGTTGTCTAGAGAAGTGAGCAATCGCCGTAGCTCAGGAGGCGGAGATGGGAAGGGCAAGACATCCACTGAACCATATGCACAGCAGTCTTTAAAGCGTGTTGGGGCATCAGGAGGTGGACGTGTGGCCTTTTCAGCATCCCAGTGCAATGCATGACAGACTGGACAGACCGTAGTCATTGGACCAAGGTAATGCTGGGGTATGCCAGTATCAGGCAGAGGTTGACGTGCAGGCATAGGATAGGCAAGGAGGAAGTCGTCATCATCTTGTTCCACAGTAACAGGTTCCAAAGCAGAGACAGGTGGTGATGAAGGAGGTGACGGTGCGCCAATTGGTGCATCTTGTACTGGGGGTGATGCTGGTCGCTGTCTCCTTGGACGTGGTATGTCTGGTTGTGGAGACCATACAGTACGGGCCCTTCTGATACGGGTGCTACGCCGAAGTGGTACTGGGTCATCATTGTCACTGCCTTGCTCGACTGCTGTTGATTGTTGGGCAGCATGCGGTCGACAGTGGGGTCGACAGTGGGGTGGGATCCTAATGCGAAGCAGAGTTCGTGCAGCGGATTCAGCAGACTCCACTTCTGTTGCACGGACTGGGTGATGTTGTTCTGGCCGCCTTCGCCGGGGAAGAGTGACAGGTCCAGGACTGGGTGGCCGATACCAAGATGGGGGACGTCTTATTCTTGCTGGCCTGCCACTGCTACGTTCTGAAGTGTCAATGTTATGCAGCAAAGTGTCACCACCATTTCTTGACATGTCATTGGTTTGCACCATCTTCAAAGTCTGAGCCATGGTGTTGCTGGGTGGGAGATAGATCGAAGTGCATGAGGCAGCGGGCGAGGCGTACATGTCACTTTATGTGATGGAAGGTAGCACTCACATGCAGAGCCTTACTGAAGCACGGTGAATGTGCCACAGGATCATGGTGCAAGGTGGCTTGTGCATGCGGCCCGTGCTGAAGAATGGAAGGAGCAGCCATGGGGCGACTGGAGTGGTTCTGGGGTGTGTAAAGAAATGAATGTATGAGAGCGTGTTCATTAGGCCTGCAGAATTGCATTTACGATGAATAACAAAGCTAGGCAGGCAGGGGACATTCACCAGCTCCTGCTCAATCACCTCCCAAGTCAGTGGCAGAATGATAGTAGAATAGCTCCAGTGTTAACAGACTTGATGAGTGGAGGTTGTGCATGAGAAGGGCTAGATGCAGGATGCTGCAGTGTCTGAAGACGCCTTGTCAGTGTGCAACTGCATGGGGAAAGTACACCATTAGCAATGACTACCATCGCTGTCATGACCATATTTGTCTCTTTATCTGGATCGTCTTATGTGTCTGAGTCTCTCTGCATTATGATACAAGTATGGCCATAGTGCTGTGAAGCAGACACATGCACACTTCAAACTCGTACAACATGTATAGCTGCATGTCCTCATGATACAACACAGTCAGCAGTTTCATGACATGAAGGCTAGAGCTTTCTTGATAAGGCTGTAGTGTTCTGCACAAACAGGCTATAGGCGCAATGAGACCTGATTCTGATCGACACTGTGGTACAGTCTGCTACGGGATTGCTGCATTTGCATCAGTTTGACTGCATGATGTTGTTTGTTTGATGGCAAAAGTGACGTGAAAGTGGCACCATATCTTGTCCTTATAGCAGCTCTACAGCCTGAGATACCAGCTAAGAAAGAGGCGCTATTCCTGACGACCGTTCTTACATGCTGCAGCTAGCCACTACAACTGTCTTGGAGCACTGTAGAGCAGTATGAGAGGCACCAGAGCAGTCGGGGAGTAAAAGAGGAGGCCTATTTGCAGGCTGTGTGGCAACCAGATCATCCAGGAAGTGTTAGCATGCATGCATCATACTGTTCGGCAGCCAGAAGGGCATAGATCATGCTGCACTTTGTCTGAAGGCTCTAACTGCATGCATGGTGGAGAAAGATGGACTCGCGTCAAAACATGTAAGTAAATGTAAGATATATAGATGTCATGAACGACGTCGGTACCGTCACACCGCGCATTAGAAATGATCACAGATGGTTGGTAATCAAGTGTGGGGCCATTACAACTGCATTACAACCCCCTCCTAAACCGTGGCTATATCCGGCCTCCACCGGTGACGTCTCAGACGATCGCGCGAGGCGACGTACAAGAAAGACGCCCTTCTGAACAACTTCTCGAGCTGTCTTCACTGCTCTTCTTTCTCAGTCCGTCGGCGATGACTTACGATCCACACCTGTCAGCGGGGATGTTCAGGATGGCGATCCCGGCGTGGGGAGTGTGGGCGATCTTCCTGTCGATCGTGTCCCCACCGCTGGCCTTCATGGCCATGTACGCGCGGGTCATCGAGAAGCGCCCCTGGCGGCATAGGACAGCGACGGTTCTCGTGCTGGGGGACATCGGGCGCTCGCCACGGATGATGTACCACTCCGAGAGTCTAGCCAGAAGCGGGTGGGACACCTACATCGTGGGCTATGGAGGTGGGCTAGATATGAGAGAGGTGATCTGACCATGCAGGCACTACTCCAATTCCCAGTCTCCTCGAGACGCCGCGAGTGCACTTCCTGCACCTGCATGAGCCACCAGCACTGGTCATGAAGATGCCATGGGTTATCCGCGCCCCAGTGCGCGTCGTGTACCAGGTCGTGTCAGTCGTGCTGCTCTGCGTCTTTAGCATCCCCTGCAACACCCAGATCTTCATGGTGCAAAACCCGCCATCGATTCCTACCCTGTTCCTTGCGCAGCTTATATCGGCGACAACTCGCTCTAAGCTGATCATCGACTGGCACAACACCGGGTATAGCATGCTGCAGATGCGCCTAGGCGGGAAGTCGGTGCTCGTTCGCTTTGCGAAGTGGTGAGTCCCTGGGAGTGTGGCACCTCTGATGATCAGGTTCGAGCGCCAGTTCGGTCGTGTGGCTTTCGCCCACTTGTTCGTCACTGACGCATTGGCAAAGTACCTCACCAAAGAGTGGGATCTGGAGTGAGTAGCCGCCCCGTCGTTGCACACATACCCTCAGCTAAAACCATCAGGGGCCGCATCGTTGTGCTGCATGATCGCCCACCAGCGACATTCCGGCGAACAGAGGTCATCTCTTTGCTGACAGTGAGTTGTGCGCTTGCTAACACGCACACGTTTTTTGAACTCCGGACTGACTATATGCTCACCCCAGCTCTACCGCCGCGTCACCCACCTCATCCACCCACCCCTACCAGCATGGGCCGACTCAGAGCGCATCGACAACACTCCGTTCACCGAAATGACACCCACGGGGCCAGTCTTCCGCGCCGACCGACCAGCAATGGTGGTCTCAAGCACGAGCTGGACAGCAGACGAGGACTTTACACCACTTCTCCACGCGTTGGACATGTACCAGATCGCCAAGACCAAGGACCAAAGCCTGCCCAAGATGGTCATGATGATCACAGGCCGAGGACCCCTGCGTGCGCCCTTCGAGGCCGAGGTCGCCAAGCGAGAACGCGCCCACTCTTGGCCCGACGTCTGTGTCCGATGCGTTTTCCTTTCGGCCAAGGACTATCCTCTGCTCCTGGGCAGTGCCGACCTCGGCATCTCGATGCACCAGAGCAGCAGTGGGCGTGACTTGCCCATGAAGGTGGTGGATATGTTCGGCTCCCAGGTGCCAGTGCTCGCGCGCGACTTTGCATGTATCGATGAACTTGTCAAGGATGGCAAGAACGGTCGCGTGTTCAACACCGCCGACGAGTTGGGCGAGCAGCTCATTGTGCGTATCTGTAGCTAGACTGAGCGCTGACAGCAGGATACACTTTCCGGGTTCCCCAACGCGCCGAAACTACAAGCACTACAGGAGTACTTCAAGAACCCGCCTGCGAGCCGCACGTCAGGGCGACGGCTGTTGCCTCCAGGAAAAGAGGTCGAGTGGAGCACATGGGACGAGAATTGGGACGCGGTCATGCGTCGCGGGTTATTAGATTTCAAGCGCCCTGTCTGAAGCGATATCATATGCATGGAGGTCCTACGCCTTGTCTGCCGCTTGCTCGCTACTTTGTTCTTGCAGCATTTGCGAAGGTGCAGTTTGTTGTACAGGCTCGGTTTTATCCGCTGCTTGCTCGCTGCTGGATTGCTTTGCCTCAAGTGGCCGCGCCTGCCGTTCTGACGGGTTCGCCTTGACGTCTGCTTGTCCACCACTCGACTCCTTTGACCGTGTTGGCCGTGCAGGGCTCCCTGTCGCCTTCGCTGGACTCCCATTTTGCCTTGCAGGACTTGCATTTTGTGCCAGTATTCCGCGAATAGCACCCAATGCTCCTCCCTCACGTACTCGAACCGGCCGTCGCACTCTGGGCTCTGATGACGGTGTTGAAGGAGTTGCCGAGGTTCCAGCCGACGCCTTCGCTGAGTCTGGAGACCTCGCAGGGGTGGACGCCTTCGCTGGTGTCGATGGCTTCGATGTTGACTGCTTCGCAGCTGTTCGCTTCGCGCGTGCAGCAGCTGCTTCTCGCTCAGAGCGCTCGTACTCCTCAATCGAGGGTGGGAAGGCCAGACCGATAGGACCCTTCCTGCCTCCCTGGATGGGATGTGGCTTCGCATACCTCTGTGACTGCGGGGACGGCTGGGAGGGCGGTTGCGCTGATCTTCTTGAGCGCCATTCCGGCGTTGACGAGGATGCCTGTGGCGGAGCTGTATACCGAGCGGCGATTGAAGCTGGTGGAGCTGGCGGCACTGGACTCTTCTGCCCTGTCTTGGCAGCAGAACTTGAAGCTGAGGTCGGAGCAGAGGAAGATGCCGGCGAGTCGGTGGCCTGCTGTTCAGGCTTGGCCTCAGGCGTCTTCGGTGCTTCTAATGGTGATTGTCGCCCCGCCTGACCCTCATTGACAGCCTGACCCTCAGGTGTAGTCTGTGGTTCTCCCTTGCTCTCTGAAGTTGGTGCCATCTTGTCCTCCGAGCTTTCATTCGCTGCGGTCTTCTCCTTCGCCTTTGGTCTCGGCGCAGCTCCCAGGGCTGGAAACTCGTCCTCGTCCTTGACATTCAGCCGGGCAAACGCCTTCCGCGCCTCCTCAGCTGTCTCCGGCTCGTCCTCGTCCGTCTCAGAGTCCCAGTTATGCCCTGCTCTCAATCCTGTCTTCTTCTCCGACCTCGGCTTGGCCGCCTTCGCCTGAGGTGCAGGTGTAGGCGCGGGCGCAGCATCTCCCGCTGCTGCTGACCTTAGTGCCGCTGCAACAGCCCCAGCCAGGTCGCCAGGCTGCCTTGCTGACCCGGGCACTACCCCCCGTTGGGCCTCCGCCTCGAGCTGCCTCCTGCTGCGGAACACGCCGATGTCCTCCTTCGGCACGAAGCCTGCCCGTACTTTCTGCTCTTTCCGGACTCTAGACGTTCAGCCATGGCCTACTCAGCTAACCCACGAGCCATCTTTTCGCCTAGAAGCTGGAATAACGCGCTCAAGCGTTGTCGGGTCGAGCGTGATGCCTGACGCTGTCTTTGCTGGGTTCAGCGGGGGTCCTGTGGGCGTGGACATGGCGTCGTGCACGTCGTGATATTTCTGGCGATGCAATGTTGTTGCCCGCTGCGATCAAGACTAGCATCACGGCCATTAGAAGACGATCACTAATAGCAGGTGGGATTGAATAGCGGATTCAGATAGTCCAATAGCTCCTTCCTAATGCGACAGGCACCTCCATACGTTCGCCACCTAGCCACGTGAGGATTCTCAAAGATGTTGCTCTGATTTCAGCTGTTGCATCCACAATCCAGCACTCCAAGCTTCGAGGCCGGTGCGCGCCATGGACGCGGTCAACAGCAACGGCAAGGATGCCGTCCGCCTCTGCGAGCACATTGTGCGGCAGGCATTTGGCGATGTCGTCTGCGTAGGTGCTAGGATGCTGGAGAGGAGCTAACGGCAGCGTGTTGCGTCGACACTGCTCAACCGCGGCAGGAGCAGCGCCGTGACTGTTGCAAAGCTCGCTGGCCTGCCAAAGACCACGACGAACGCGGCCTTGATCATCCTGATCCAACATAACCTTGTTGGCTCGACTGGCGCGTCGCGGCGAGATATGGCCCTCGACGAGATGTACGAGTTCGACACGAAGGAATGCCTGCTGCGATTGCGGTGGGGGCGAATCCTAGCTCTAACTGAGGAGCGCTTCGGCGAGGAGGTGGGTGTACGTGTGGCTAGGCTGACAGCAGGCGTTGTCGATTGTTCGCCAGTTGTTCATGTATGGCAAGTTGGCCATGCCTGACATTGTGGAGGTGTGCGGAGGCGGACACACGAAGCGTGAGTGACGGGCGGCCGGTGACGTGCTGACGATAATAGGGGCACCGTCTCTGCGGCGGACAGTGGTTTCATTGCTCAGGCGGGGGTTCTTGGAGCCGACGTGCGCTGAGCTGTTGATCTTGCGATCAGATCAGATCGACAGGCTATACAGGGTGGGTGCGGACCGTGGGTATGGCTGATGGTCAGGCGAAATGGATCGAGAAGAGTGCAGCAGCGGGCACGAAGCTTCACTCGGCCAATGTTCTCGCGGAGATGCGTTCTGCCGCAACCAGTGAGGTTGACGAACGGCGGAAGGGCTATCGCTCCCCGGAGAGAGCACTACGAGAGGTCAAGGGGAAGAAGAAGGACAAGTCGAAGGAGAACGAGGACGAGAACTGGGATGTCATTGACACTGTGCCATTGCGGGTCAACTACGACAAGTACAACGTGTTGATCCGCAACGAGATGCTCATCAAGGCAGCCGAAGACCACTGGAATGCAGCAGCAGGAGAGATCCTGCGAGCCGCCTTGACCGCCAGTATCGAGGAGCAGACCGAGGCAAGGGAAATACGAACAGAAAGGGGCGTGGGTGTGACGTCTATTGTGGAGCATATCCCGTCGAAGATGCACAAGCTGCTCATGGCCGGAATGGCAGGATCCAGCTCCAAGAGCATTCCAGAGATCGTGCGGCAGTACCTGGCAGTCATGAGCTGCGACGACCTGGCATCAGATCAAAGCCCATCGCGCTACCTGTCGCATTCGAATCATCAAAGTCCGAGCTACTGGGTGGAGATCGAGTCGATTTGCACGTCGCTCAAGGCGAGCTTGTTGACGGAGTTGGTCCGAGAACGCATCGACGACAAGGCAGCTCGCATCCTGGCCGTCATCGCACGGGCACAGAATGCCAGTGAACACATGGTGAGTAGTCCGCGTTTAGACACCGAGCTGACTCCAGATTCGTGACTGCGCCATGGTCCCACTACGCGAAGCACGACACATCCTATCAGAGCTGCAGAAGTTCAGCCTCATCGACATTCAAGAAGTGCCCAAAACGGCGACGAAGGCTCGCAATGCCTTCCCAGGGTCCGACCACGTCTTCTGGAGCATCAACCTCCGCAAGGCATATGGCTTCCTCCTGAGTGGCGTGTACAAGACGCTAGGCAACATTGTCCAACGGCGAGGGCATGAACTCGAGAAGCGTCGTGCTCTACTCGCCAAACTCGACCGTCCAGACTTGCAAGGCATCGACGTGTCCGAGTTCCTCAGCGCGAAGGATCAGACCGACCTGGCAGAGCTCCAGAACGCGCTGGTGATGCTATCGCTCGCAGAAGCACGGACAGACATGGTTGTCATGACGCTCCGCGACCTGCCGGGTGGCATTCCTGCACGATGATGTTGAGTTACTGTGGCTACATTGTAGATAGTATGCTATGCTACCTCTACATCATCTAACTAGTCCACCTTCCTACCAAAGACACGCGACAGCAGCTTCTCGCGCAGAACATGCACTCCTGGCGTATGCGTAATGGCCAGAGGCAGGTGGTCTTCTGGCTTGGCCTTCTCGCCGCCCTCTGTGATCTCTCCCTCTTTTGGTCCGAGCTCAGGTGTTGTCTGGGGAACTGGAATATCACGGCGAAGCAGCTCATCATCCTCGGTTCTCGGCTTGCCCTTTGCATCTCCACCCCGCCTGTCAACGACGCACATACCGCGGGTCAGCTCGCCATTGCGCTCGATGCCGAACTCCCTGCCATTGACCTGCCAGCCCTTGCCGCCGTCTATGGCGTACCACACCACCACCGGGTCGTGCATCTCCATAGCATCTGGCAGCTTGAGCTTGGCCTGCAGCCCGCGGACTCGCAGGAGGAAGGCAGTAGTGAAGCGCTCGAGCGGGGCCGGAGGAGGGACAGACTTTGGGTCGATGCCGACGTCGGCGAGCGCAGGGTGCAGGAGGTCACGGAATGGGATCATATGGGGAGTGGTAATGTCGAGGGGCGCGAAGACAAGGCGGAACTCGCCCTTCTTGACAGCTTCGAGAATCGAGGCAGCGGCATACGGGTCGGCGAAACAGTTGAACTCTGCGACCGGAGACGTGTTCCCGGGCACGTCGAGTGCTCCGCCCATCCATACAATTTCCTTCACGCGTGCAAAGGTCGTGGGATCCTCATGATGAGCAAACGCGATGTTCGTCACTGCTGTCAGACGTCTACTAGAGCATGAGCGCGCTATACGCACTGGGACCAAGCGCGACGATGGTCACTGTACCAGCCGGCTCTCTTGCTAGGAGATCGAGGATCTCCTGATGCGCCGCCTTGTCAGACACCTCGACATAAGGAGACGGCCCTGCTACAAACTCGGGGTGCGTGTCCGTGATGTTGGACAGGCCGTCATGTCCGTGCTAGGGTGTCAGCGAGTACATCAGGTAGGACCTACGAAGTACGTAGCGACATGCTTCGTACCTCCGATAGGGTCGTCTTTGCCCACTGCGACTCTGGTCTTCTTAAGGTGGTACCGTTCGCTGCCTCCAACCTCTAGCTCTTGCTGCAACACGTTGTACACTTTGAGCAAGTTCTGAAACGTCTGCGACGCATGGGCGTTGCCTGAGACGTAAGCGGCTGCAGCGATCTCGAGGCGACTAACCGAACACTGTGGTAATCAGCGGCACTTCCACCTCGGGCTGGAGTTAGCTCTGCATAGCTCCCAACGCACAGAGGCAAGTGCCAGCAAGATGGCAAGAACGTCATCGACGCCTGGGCTGTCGTTAGTCGAGCTCTGACGGTTACCTACTCTGTGTCGATGATAAGCTTGCCCGGCATCTTGAGACTTGAGAAAGTGAGCGATAACAACAATCCCTCCGATCGCTGATGCTGATTTCGACTTTGTCCACCCCTTCACGCAACTTCCTAAAATCATCTGTGATGGCTACCCAAGTGCTGGACGGCACTGCGCCGGCATCTTTGGTAGTCGTGCAGCGCTCACTCGGTGCTTCAGCATGGCCTGTGGTGCAGGAATTGGTTGCACGAGGAGCTGAACGGTAGACGTCCTCGGCCGCATTTGCCTTGCTAACGACCAGCTCTCAACCCCAGCTCTTCATTCGATACACCTCCCCCCCTGACGCACTGCCAATACCGACCCTAGACCTCACGAACGCGGTCCCCGGATACTCTGAGGTAGACATCGAGGCGTTGATAAGTTCGGCTTGTGAGTACCTAGCTGCAGCCTGTCTAACCTTAGGCGGTGAGAAGGATTACGCCGGAGGACAGATCATCATCGACGCGTTGGATACACTATCAGAAGACTATGGCTCACCCAAAGTGATACGCGTTCTGCGTCATCTCCTGTCCGTGGTCAAGCCTGGTCGAGTCATCCTCATACTGCCGCCATCAGACTTCTTGACCGACATCCTGAGCGCGGCTGTCTCGCCCTCGGTCGCCCACCTCATCCCCCATTCCCCTCAGCTCGTCAGCGATCTCGCCAAGCAGTACCTCCTGCAGGGAGATGAGGAGAAGTTCTTCCCGGTGTTGGAGAGCGCTGCAGCGCGTCGACAGGGGGACGCCTTGGCGCTTGCCGGAGCAACAGCAGGTGATACCATCGTACTTCAAGTCCTTCTCAGGAAGCCCTCAGGCGGAGCGAAGGGCATGATCCGCGAGGTCGCAGGCCTGCGGAGGGACACACCACAGGCGCGATGGAAGGTCGTCGGACTGGCGGAGGTAGTCGACACGAGCGACGCGCTCGCGGGCCCGGAGAGGCAGACAACGACGCACGCAGACCTCAACCTGCCCTTCAACCTCAACCTGACAGAGCAACAGAGAGCAAACCGCGGTGCTGTGCCATTGCCATATGCGCATGAAGGCGAGGGCGCCGACCTGAGCATGGGCATGGACTGGGAGGACGACGAGGAGGACGACGAGATATAGTCGAGTTGCAACTGAGCAGAGAGCATAGTATACAACATGTACATCATTATAGTGGGTATCATTTATCATTGCTTGTTGAAGTGAACGCTTCCAGTACCAGGGACTCCAGAATCTGGAAGCGGCTCGTTCTGCGGTCAGCGGAGTGTAGACGCCTACGCTGAACAGTTGGACTCACGTTCTTATCGCGCACGATGTTGTTGAACTGTCCCCATAGCTGAGCGACGGTGTCGAACTCCTTTCCGACGCCATATACTTCCTCTAACTTGCGATTGAGAACGTTGGTGTATGTCATGAGCTCCTCGAAGTTCTGCAAGGTCAGAAGGAGAACGCATAGGGAATGATGCGGACGCCCTCAGGCGTCCGTAACGGCATCTTTGCAGAGCGCCAGAGAGCGCATGCAACACCTCTCACACGCACCGTTGATATCTCAGAGATCAGCCGCGCCTTCTCTGCTTCGAAGAAGTCGCTATCGCCAGTTGGCGCGTGCGACGGACGAGGTATGGACATGGTGGTGAAGTGAGCAACGGTCAGAAGCTCGTTTGTTGTTGTGAGGGACGAAAGTGGAGGTCCATCATTCTGGTGGTAATTCGGTCTCGGGCATTCAACTCTGCATTCCCGTCCACAATGCATCCTCTACACCCCATGCAATGCACACATGCTCTACGCGCTCTACCACTTGATCTCATGCACAAGCACCACCTTTGTGCTCTCGCCCTGCCATCCGCGATCGCCAGATGCCGAAATGAGGAAGCGGCACGTGTTGTCAACAACTGTAGGTCAGCTCGAGTACTCTCAGTCAGGATACCAGTGAGACTCACGCATGCTCGATACCGTCCCTCCGTGGTGTCCAGCAATAATCCTGAACGGCGGTCGAGAGCTCTTCCTCCGCTCTTCGTACTCTGCAGTGTTCCATAATCGAATGTTGTCTTGACTGGCAGTGGCCATATGTCGGCCATCTGGGAACCCTACCACACAGGAGACGGCACCTGAATCTGCAGGCGTGCGTAATGTGCGGAGCAGCGAGGGAGCAGTAGAAGACGTTTTCCGAATGTCCCAGAGATCAATGGTCCCATTTCGTCTTCCGGCTATCACCTGGTTGGACCCAAGGAATGCAGCCTGTCGTCAGAAGTGAAGAAGGTCACAAACCTACAGACATGCACCATGGCGGGGCACGCTCGCCCGGGACGAGACGTCCGACTGATCCACCGACTCTCCTATCTGTTAAAGTAACTTGACCGTCCATACTTGACGTAAGGAGGACGTCGTTGGAGAATTGCCTGTACTCTGTAGGAGACAGTAGTGGTATGTTGCTCGCTGCTGAACGCGATGGGCCAGCCTGAGGCTTTGGTGTCGTGGCGCTTCCTCCTACAGTTTGTAACGGTGTACTGGCTGCAGACGACTTTGTGCCAGGCAGCGCCAGACCCATAGCAGGCGTGCCTACGGCGGGTGTCGGGAGCTTACTCTCGTCTTCGCCGTCAGCGTCATCGTCGAACAAGCTATCATTTGAAGAGCTTCTGGCGTCATCGTCTTTTTGCGGCTCGTCCGAGGTCGCCTGAGTTTGTGTCGAGTTCCCCTCCCCATTCGCTTCGGCTTCCTTCTTCACCTCAATCTTGACGTCCTCTGTTTGAGAGTCACCGTCCCCTTGAGGTGCACTCTCTTTCTCGGCCGCATCCGCCGAAGCCTCTCCGTTCGCCATCTCCACATCGCCGTCGGCGTCTAATCGTCTATCGGCCTTGAAGAAATCTGAGCCCACGCTAACATTGACATTGATGTCGCCTCGTTCTTCCACAACGTCAGGGATGTCGGGTCTCAAACTAAGGGAGCTGATTTGAGCTCCATGGGTTGGATATGTGCGGACCTCCTGGCCAGTGTTCAGGTCCCATTCCTGCGTTCAGCAACCATACTTCTGGTTACCCACCTTGACAATGCCATCCCATGATCCTGACAGCAAGCTCTTATCTCCTGGTAACAACTGCAGCGCGCTGACAACATTGGTATGCCCCTTCAGCGAATGTATCAAGCGCCCGGGCTGATGTCGCAATGTGTAGAGGTTGATGGGTCCGCTGTGAGTGCCGGCAGCACTCCAGAGTGCGTCGCTCTCGCAAGCAAGCGAGTACACGGGCTCGACCTTTGACTCGACCTCACAACTCCACCATCCTCGTCCGACGCCTGCCTTGTTGACGCTTTCTCCTAACCCGACAACTGCACGCTGCTGTGCCGTCATCGTCTGTCCTCCGTTGACCGACGACCAGAAGTCGTACGCTCGAATGTTGCCATCTTGACTCCCTGTTAGGAGGTACGTCAGACATGTAGATGCCGCAAGCGCATGCACCGCAGATGGCAGGGGAATGCCGACGATGGCCTCGATGGTCAGGTTAGTTGGCGGCCACGGTTGCTTTGGTACCAGCTGTGCTCGTCGCAGCAGATGCGGTGGTGTGGGCTGTGCTGTGGGTGGTTGACTAGTTTGACCGTCGGATTGAGCTGTCGGCTCCCTCTGCGTTGACGCTGCTTGCTCATCATCCTTATCGTCGTCGTCGTCGTCCTCCTCATCATCCTCGTCTTCATCGTCGTCTCCGTCCCCTTCTCCATCGCCATCTCCATCGCCTTCATCATCATCGTCGTCCTCATCATCGTCCCCATCACCATCGTCCCCTTCCTCCTCCTCCTCTTCTTCCTCAGCCTCCGGCTCATCCGCATCCGCTTCGTCTTCCAACCTGTCATCAGCCCAGTCCATCCAGCTCGACCAACTCGTTAGCTGCATCCCGCATGTCCTCCTGCTGTAAGCGTCGACCCCCGCACGCATGACTCACATCCTCTTCCTCCTCGTCCTCCTCAAAGTCGTTTTCCTCTTCGTCGTCGCTCCTCATCGTGACCATAGCCTGCAGGAAATGTGTACAGAATGCAAGTGACCGATACACGGATATGCGGATGCAATTGCCCGACCAAGTGACGTCCGACAACCTCGACCATCACGGACCACCTGTCTCAACGACAACAACTCACCACTCCATCTTAGCGTTTGCGCAGCTTCCAGTCCAAGTCATCAACAGGAGCTAGCCCATCATGTCCGGTACAGGGCCCCGGGAGGCCGTCTTGTGAGCATCAGTCCTCGGAACCTAGTCTACAGGCTTAATGCGCGTCCTGCTGGTATACTGACGACAGCCCCACGCGCATGAACCTTACGCTCACGAAGCAACGTCTGAAGGGCGCGCAAACTGGCCACTCTCTTCTCGCCAAGAAGCGTGACGCACTTACTACCCGCTTCCGACAGATCCTGCGCAAGGTCGACGAGGCGAAACGCTCCATGGGACGTGTACTGCAGCTCGCGAGCTTCTCTCTAGCTGAGGTGACATACACAGCAGGCGATATCGGGTATCAGGTGCAGGAGAGTGTACGAAAGGCGTCATATACCGTGAAGGCGAGGCAAGAGAACGTGTCGGGTGTGGTGTTGCCCGCGTTCGAGGGCGTGAGGAGCAAAGATGGTAGTGGTGAGTACTCCCTCAGTTTACGTAGTGATGCTGATGAGTAGACTTCAACCTGACTGGTCTGTCTCGTGGTGGACAGCAGATCCAGCGCAGTCGAGACACGTATGTGAAGGCGGTGGGAACTCTGGTGGAGCTGGCATCACTGCAGGTAAGTCGAGATGATGAGGTCCCGAATCGAGGAGCTGCAACGCCCTGTCGTCGGGCCCAATTCTCGTTGTATATCGCAGCTGTAGCAAGGTCTGCTTACATGGCGTGTCACAGGACATGACTCTGCATGTGCCCGACTCAAATTCCTCTTCCTATGTGTGACTACCGTGCTAACCCCAGACTGCCTTCACCATCCTCGACGAGGTGATTCGCGCCACCAACCGTCGTGTCAACGCGATCGAGCACGTTGTCATCCCTAGGCTCGAGAACACAATCAAATACATCAACAGTGAACTCGACGAGATGGACCGGTGAGTAGCGCGGCTTTGTCCAGCTTGGCAGGCGGGTCAGCATTCACGCGACTCATGATCCCCGTGCTTGACCAGGTCCCTTTTGTGAGCACGTGCTGACAGCAGTGAGGAGTTCTTCCGACTCAAGAAGGTGCAGGGCAAGAAGAAGCGCGACGCAGCCACAGCCAACGCAGAGCGCGAAGCAGCAAACGCCGCAGCCGCGGCCGAGGGGAAGGAGCTGCACCGCGACGACGGGATCGGGGGCGGTGCCGCTGGCGGAGGGGACATGCTGGACCAAGGCAAGGACGAAGATGTCATTTTCTAACCTGTGCTGCTGTGATTCATTAGAGGATGCACGTTGTTGTTATTCTATAACCGAACACTGCAAAGTGCAGCCCCCAGAACCCACGCTATCCTATCGTTGCATCATACAACCTGATCAAGTACAACCTGTACCATGTACCGTACAAAACCTATACCATCCGCCACGCTCCTAGCGTCAGCCGTCACACTCGCTTCTGGCTCATGTAGAAGGCCTCAAGGGGCCCCCGGGAAGAACTGACGAGTTGCCAGGTACTCCGTCACCTCTTTCCTCGCCTGCTGTTGCTCCTTTGGCTCCAGGGCCAGTGACAGCGCCCAGAGGTCGTCTGGCGGTGGATATGGGATCTCGATGGCGTTCTTCACCCAGTCCTGCACCGGTTTGTACGTCTGCAAGCTGTACGGCGCGGACTGGTACTGCACAATGTCCCGCAGTATGTCGGCCGTGAGCGAGCGCTTGAAGAAGTTGATAAGCATCGCACGGGAGGAGCTGGTTGTGCTCCCGTTCGCGGTGACGTCGGACATTGACGACGCGGCGGTGACTGATGTCGCGACAGTCGACTCGGAGGCGACCGTCGTCGTCGGCGACATGGACGACATGGTGATCGGCGACACAGTGGACTGCCGCCGGCGCTCGGCCTCCACCGGATTTGGGACCATGTCCTTGTTCCCGTCCTCGATGAACACCAGTTGCGAGAGGTAGAAGCCCACGAAGGGAACGCAGGGCGGGTTGATGGACTTGAGCAGCTCGTGATACCTTGCAAAGTTGCGCGTGGGGTCCATCGTCCGCTCGAGGTTCATGAGCTGCGCCTTCATCTTGTCGCCGACTTCGGCCCACGTCTTCCTCAGGCGCCGGATAGGCGACGCAGACAGTCCAGCCACGAGAGCGGCCATGCTGGCGAAGTTGTTCAGGTCGTGACATTCCGTAGCTGTCTTGATGAGGTGCTTGATGATAGCAGCCCGTTGCTTCACCTCCTGATGGCTCAAGATCTGCGTCTGGATCATGCTTGCAAGAGCATTCGCTGTGTCCGTCGTAGCGGCGATGTTCGGGGCCTTGTTGCGAGGGTCCTTCCTGAACGCCTTGTTGAGACACTCGACTGGCTTGATAGCAGTGAAGATGGCCGACTCAATGATCGTGAGTTGCCTGGCAAGCTCGAGGGGGTTGATGTCCAGCAGTGACAAAGCCCTGCCTCCCGTAGCCTTGATGGGTATAGGCGACGGCGGGGGCTGACCGCCCGTGATGACTCGGTTCTTGAGCATGCTCTCTCCGCGGCGCTTGCAGGTCAGCATCCGATCCCTGGCGTTGCACTCACCCTCCGCTCGACAAGCTGCATCAGCTGCTTTGCCATGAGGTTGCTACCCCCACTCGTGTCAGACGCCAGTTCGCTGAGGAACTTCTCCACCATATCGAGCGCGACTTGGTCCTTGTCCTCCATGAAGTAGTGCTCAAGCCACGCCTTGAGGACGTTCGCGACACTGTCATCAGCACCGTCTTCGCCGTTCCCCCCGCCTGAGCACACTCACCGCAGCCGGATTGGCCTCTGCTTCCTCAACCTCCACTCCTGCAGCTCCTCCTCGTCCTCCACACTCGACGGCGGCGGGATGTTGTACCTGTCGAACAGCAGTTTGACCAGCTGCTCAGTATCCACGAACGACCGGTATGTCAACATGAACGCCTGGAAAAACGACGTGTCGGCAGATGTGTGTGTCGTCAAGCGAGCAATCAGCGCGCCAATAGTACCCGCCTTGACCGCTCCCCTGGCATCCAGGGCGAGCTCGCTCGGGTCGTAGTCTGGCTGATTGTACCAGACTGGCTGCGGCCCATGCGGTGACGGGGGTGCTCCAACGGGCGAGATAATGCTTGCTACACGACTCGGCGATGTCTGCGTCGGCGTCGGCGCCTGCTGCGCCGCCGGGGAGACGATCTGTGGTGTCGGCGGCTTCTGCGCCCTGTTGCTCCTCCTTGACCGTGCTCGCTGGTCCTCCGACCCACTGCGCGTTCGCAGAAAACTCGGTACAGCCTTGAGAATCGAGCTGCGGTTCGAGCCGCGCATGCTCCCCGACTCAGAGCCGTCCTGGAGCAACGAGGTGGACGAGCTGGACGGCCCGGCAGGCTTGACCAGGCTCGTCTGGCTCGCCGACGCAGACTTGGAGGTGCGCGACAGGCGGTAGGAGGAGCGCTTGTCCTTGCGCGGTCGCTGCTGCTCGTCGCTGTCGAGGACGTACTCCTGCTCGGACCCAGTAGCTCGCGTCTTCTGCGAGTCCGAGGACGCTATGGAGGCGTCGCGCGTGTGCTGAGCCTGCACACGTCCGATGTCCTGAGACAACCGGGTCGCGTGAGTCGCGTTCGACGCGAAGGAGTTGACAGAGTGGTTCTTTTGCAGCTTGGACATCGCGAGCCTCTTGCTGGGTGACCGGTGGCTGATGGAGCCGCGCACTACGCCGTGCTGAACAGTGGCTGCCTGCTCCTGCGCGACGACGAACACGTTGGACAGCGCACGAGAGACAGTACTGACGGCCCGGGAAACAGCTTCGATAGCTTGAGAAGAGAGCTCCTCGGTGTGGGCAGATAAGAACAGCCCCGACGCAGCAGCATCGAGCGTGAGACATGCCTCCTCCAGGTCCCTTATGGACTGGTGCGCGCGGCCCACAAGCTCCGCGTAGGCCTTGACATCTTCAGAGTTGCTGTCCGTTGCTGCGCCGTTCTCGCCATCAAGGTCGATGGCCACAGCAATGTCGATGTGTGCAACGGCCTCGGAGAAGGTGGTCGTCGCACGCACCACATCGAGAACGGCAATGTCAAGCGAAGCAGAGGGCACGGTCAGTGCGCGAAGCATCGCATCGACCTCGACCTTGAGCTTCTGTACCTCGAGTACGGCGGTCTGGTCCAAGGGATAGTACACCCCCTCCGAGGAGGTGCCGAAGCCAAACTTGCCCGGCACAAACTCGGACAGCGAATCACAGCCGAACCACGCCATGATCTTCTTCCCTGTGGCCTTGTCGCGGTCCTCGTCACTCATGTCGGGCAGTGCCAGAGCCGGGAACGAGTCCAGCAGGCCGCGGAGCTTGATCGACGCTCGCATCACACGCTCCCATGGCGACTCGCCGGTTTCCGTGACCACTCGCAAACCAGTTGCAGCAGCATGGGTTGTCATCCACAGCGCTCCGAGCGCGCCAAGCAGTGACACGTCGTTGGCCCACTCGGGTCGCGGCTGTTCGTCCGGAATCGGCAAACCCATACCAAGGAGTGGCAGCAGCGGCGGCCCAACATAACCCAGCGCGACGAACAGCTCACGAATCGACTCAAGGACAGTGTTGTACGCATCGATTAGGGTCGCCACAGCCGCCTCGTCAGCTTGGCACGCTGCTGCAATCCCAGCGTGGCTTTCGAGAGCGGCAGCGTACGCGTCCTCGGCAGCTGCACCTGCTACAGCTGCGTCGTACACATGACGGACTGCACTGCTGATCCTGTCGACAAGAGAGCCGATCGTCGGATCAGGCGGCACTGCTGACGTGTACCACGACTCGAGGGCGCTGATCACCTGCTGCTCCCACTCGGCAGCAGCTTGCTTCTGCGACAAAGCGTTGCCAGCGGACCCTGCAACTGCACTACTGCCTGTGAGTGGTGGAGCAGTCGCCGACCTCCTCTGAGTGAGCGACGCCAACCCAGCTCCCGCAGTCAAGCTCGACCGCCGTGGCGGCGTCATGCCATCTGCGGCTTGATGCTCAATATGTGCCGATCCCGGCGGTGGGTCCGCTCGCCTCTCGCCTGTCACCTGGTTGACGTAGAAGTACCCCCTGCCATCGTCCGTCAAGCGGGCCACCCACGGATGCGGCACACCGCCTTGCACGCGATTTGGCGGGATGCGGAATGGGTCGTCTAGCCGGTGCATCGATGTCGGGCGAGAAGAGCTTCCTCGAGGCGGCACGTCGCCCTGTTCCAGCTTTCGTTGCGTGTTGGCAGTTTCTCGCTCTCGTGCACGCTCGTACGAGTCTGAACGCTGATGCTGATGCCAGTCGGTGTACCCCTGCGCGTGGTGATGATGGTAGTCCCCATCTGCCTGCCTCAGACTCGCCCTGCTATCGGCTCTTGATGGCGTCTCGCCCCCCTCGCTCTCGCCCTCTGGTATGTCCCAGGCGTCCTCGCCGGTCTGAGTGTTGTGGTAGTATAACTGGTGTTAGCGAAACGAAACATATAAAAGTCCTGCGGCAACACGACACGCACCCTCCCATCACTCGTCAAGGACGGCACCCACGCGTCCCTATGCCTCCCATCTGGAGCCCTCGCATTTTCCATGTCTCGAGACGAGTACCCTCCATCATGATTGCCACCACCTGCTCGACGATGCGCTGCAGCCATGTCGCCGATCGATCCGTGTCCCCCTCCTCCTCCTCCTCCTCCTCCTGCCCTGCGGTCGTGCGTTGGATTGTCGAGCGATGTGACTGATGAGCTAGCACCACTTCCCCACTGGTTCCACGCGCTGTTGCCCGCTCCGTGCTCGGACACAAGCACCTCGGCTGCTGATCCATTCCGGTCGACTACCCGGCCGTCGTGCGACACCTCGACATAGTCGCCGTCGTACAGATCGTCGTCAATCTCGTCGACATAGTTGCTCGGGAACCACCCCCGGCTCGTCCCCAGCATGCCATCCCACCAACCAGACGGCAGCATAGTCAGGACCTCTATGACATCGCCGGCGCGGAAACTCAGTGCCGACTCGTCCGTCGCGTCAAAGTCGTACAGCGCTATCACGCGATACCGCTGGCCCTCGGGCACGCGGAATATCTTGCTGTGAGGCGGGAGGCCAAGAGCATCGGCAGACAGGCCGGTGTGGTGCTGCTGGTGGTGATGGTGGTGATGGTGAGCAGGCGGCGCGTAGTGCGATGCAGAAGATGTGGATTCTGTAGCTGTAGCTGTTGCAGAGGACGATGACCCAGGCGTGCTCTGTATGGATTGCGCCATGGTCGGTGTCGGATGTCGGTCCCTCCCGTCCCCGTCTGCCTTGGCACCTGGCGCTCGCCCATCCATGATCCTATCCCCCTCGTCTGCGGCTTCTGACCTCCCAGAGTCTGTCCCGTCCAAGAGGCCGAGCGCCTCGAGCGCGGCCGACGGTGACATGGCAGAGGGTGTCGGGCGGCTGGCCATCGGGCGTGCGACAATAGAGCAGGGGTGGGACCAGCTGGTCAGGAGCTGTGAAGCAGCTCGATCTCAACCTTCGTAATCCAGAACAGGCTGAGCGGGCTATTCTCCTCTCCTCTCCTCGATGCTCGATCGCGCGCGAGCTCCTCGTCGTTCAGCAGTGGTGGTCGACTACTACTGCTGCCTGGTCGTCGGTATCGATATCGACTTTTATTGCGCTTGTCGTTCCCGCTGATCGTGTCCCTCCAACCAAACTCCGTCGAGCTCTTGAACGTACACCCCCAGTTGCAGCTCGTGGATGTCGAGTGAAGAGCAAAGGACCGTCGACACGGACACGGACACGGACACGGGTAAGGGGGGGATGTAGGATGTAGCGACGGGATATCAAGCAAAAGTCCCCGTGCGCCAGCGCCAGCTGCTTGCTCGTCCTCGCCGTCGCCGTCGTGTGGTCGCCAGCTGTCTTTGTCCACGCTGCTGTCCCTCAGATCCAAGCGGCAGCCCCCTCGCAAAAGCCGAAAGATGCTCGCTCGATGAGACTTGCGAAAAGACGCGGGCGGGATGGATGACCGCCGACCTCTCGGCGTGACGACGAGTTGAACGCGGATGGAATGTGAGGTTGAATAGAGTTTGGGTGGCCACGATGGAGGTGATGTGATGTTCCTGGGACGAGGCGGCAGTGACTGAATGGCACAGTCCTTGACGCCGAGCGGGCAGTGAGTAACTCGCAATGGATGGCGAGGGGGGGCGCGGGGTCGATTGATCGCGACGGAGGTGAGGGTGGTGAGGGTGGGGGAGGAGGTGCTGCGTGTTGTGTATTGCATGCAATGTCCACGAGCTCATGGCTCATGGTTCATGGCTCATCACAAAAATCTGCGCGCATCTGCGTTTGTTCATCAGACACGCACGGCACACGGCTGACTATCGCGTCTGCATATCGTCGCGCCTCTGTGTGCTGCGACCGACCTGCTGGTTGTCTGCGCTGTCTACAGCTAGTGACTGCCGACGCTGATGCTGCGAGCGTATCTGTTGCACGGACGCGACTACAGTATCAGAAGCAGGGCTAGCAGGGACAGCTGGCAGAGCTTTGACTACGGCAGGCAGCAGTACGACTGCAAATGTCTGGCAAGCTCTTTCATAACATGCATGGAAAGCATCGCCAGTAGTCGAATCCGATCGATCTCATCTCCTGCTCTCACTCAACGATCTTTGATGCAAGACTGCCACATGAGGTTGTAGTTCGAGGTCGAGGAGAGTGACGGGAAGGCGACAGACAGCCCTATGCGTGCCCGTTCTGCGTTCTCAGCCGTCTCCGTCTCCGTCTGCAGAGAGTTGCATGAGTGAGTGACCCCCTCACACCGATGTGGTTAGATCACCACAGAGATCAGATACACGATCCCGCGGGTTGACCGTGATGTGCATCGTGAAGATCTCACGGTGATCATGTAGCAGCAACACAGCAGACAGCAGACAAAAGAGATTTCGACTCGAACGGGAGCTGGGAGCTGAGAGTGAGACTTGCCAGATCAGATGGTCCTGATCTTGGCACCGGCTAATATATAAATACTAGACGTTCACGCGCGCTCCGCGCGCGCTTTGGTTGTCGCTAAGTCTAAATGCAGGCACTTATTACATCCCCCCACTTAAAGTATGAAAAGAGCGAAGGTCCAGTATGCATCCAACCAGTCCTCCTATGCACTCCAAACCCTCCCAGCTCGGTCCAGAAGGTCGGTGGCAGTCGGCCAGTGGTGGTTTGGTTGAAAAAGAGTGGAATTTGGGGTGGATGGGTGGAAAAAGCTGGTGTGGGAGGGGTGGGGGGGTAGCTGGTGTCCGGTGTTGTAGCTGGTGTCCGTCTAGGTCCGTCAGCTGCAGACTGCAAGACTCTGAGCAAATAGCAGGCTCAGAGTAGCTTGACCACCTGTGAGAACAGGTTACTATCTGCTAGAGAAAATGCAGATTACAGCTGGGTGAGGCAGAGTGGGTGGTGGCAAAATGGTCGAGGTAACTGGACGCCTTTCTAACCACCCGTGCACTTGTCACCTGTGCATTATTTTTCTTGCCTGCATACCTGCAAGCCTTTCATCCTCCCACAGAAAGTGCCATAATACAGCTATCAGTATGCATACTACCCTCCATGCATGCTTAGAAAGTCCAAAAAGCGGCTTGCATGTCGGTCGGAACACTATATCTTCTCTCAGAGCCCGAAGCCAACCCGTAGGCCATAGCAAGTACTATAAGCCTCTGGGGACCCAGAACCGCATGCAGTAGACCAGTACAGACAGATCTGAGCCTGATGGTGTCTTGAATCTGTCATATGCCAAGGCAGGTGCAATTAATCGACTGGTAAGGTTACATGGCAAGGCAGTTGTCGTTGTGGCAGTTGCTGCTGAATGTGGCAGACCCACTTGACATCGTCTTGGCTTTCAGCTGCCCAAAAACAGCTGTAAGCTCTCCTTTTCGTAGTATAGCAAAAGCTCGCACAATGGCTCTTCTGTCCTTTCATGTGGCGCATTAACTGTAATGTAGCCGAAGATCCTTCCACCTGGCACCCCGCAATACAATGCCACACTTTGAGCTCCGGCCACTCAGAATGCAGACCTTGCCTCTGAGTCATGCTGACACCTCAGAGCAGACATGAGCAGCGGCTTTCGTATATGCCATGCAGATGTACGCCGCTGGCTGCTTAGATTGTCAAGTACAATGGAGATGATGTTGACGTGTTGACGGCTCTGACTGCTGACGGTATATCGTACAGTGGTACAGTGGCATATTTTGCCACGTGGTTTTGTCCAGGCCCGAAGTGCAGCCATACAGGACTTGACTTGGCTGAAAACGAAGCCCTATGCATCCAATACATGACAGATCAGCTGGAATGCATGCACAGTAGGTTCTCCATGTTGAATGAGGGTGTTAGCTGTCATGCTGACTGAGAAAGATGGAGAAAGGTGTCTTACGGGTTCCTGAAAAGCAGCAGGCAGGGGGGCAGACTGCTATGCATGTTGTTCAGTGTTTTATTACCCACCAATCGATAGAGGCTAGCATGCTGGTCCTGAATATGCCCATGCCGAGGCTGTAGCAGCGCTGTAGCATGAGAAAGATGGAACTACGAGAAAACGCGACGTTGTTATACTACTGTTAGATAAGGCAGTCGGAATGCGGAAAGTCGCATGTCGAGTGCTCGAGTGTCGGCTTGACATGTGGCCCATGTGTCGACAGCTCGACAGCGCGACAGCGTACAGTAGAATATTTCCCAAGCAAGCAGCGAGTAAATGTCCTGCTGATTGACTTCTTGCAGAGGAATGAGCTCTTGCAGACTGGTTAGCTCCAGCTGGCAGTTTAGCTCCTTGCAGACGGTTCAGCTCCTTGACGGACGATGCCGAACCCAGAGTGCACATTCTACCTAGCTGGCTGCTGTGCGACAGCTTGCAGTGCCTTGGTGAGCTGGGTGGTCACCACAGGGGGATGTGAAGCACGCTAGAGGAATGAATGCGGGAAGTTCTCGGAGCGAGCTGAAAGAAGTCCCGAGAGATGTCGTCGAGACTGAGCAAGACACGCGAAACTAAAGTGGAAAGAGAGGATCGTCAGCTTCAGAGTGCACGATGCATGTGCCTGGCTTGCGACTAGCAGGGGCTCGATACGACTGTCCGACAGATACATAACAGGCAAGAACGAACTGCAGAAACAAGCACGGGGACATATGGGCAACAAGGGAGAGTGTATGTGTGTATGTGGATACGTGAGCCGTCGCCAGGACGCGCCCAAGTGGTGTGGCAGAAAGAGCACAGTGGCCCCTTCCCGCTCGCTGACTATGACAATGTTCGGTGTATGATGCTGCTGTGAATGCAAATGTGCGGATCATGCAAAGTAGTGCGTGTAGACTCTCGACGACGGGTGTACCGGCATCTCGAGCTTGAAGGCGTTGAGCTCCTGCTTGATCGCCATGGCGAGCTCGGGCGTGAGGCCTGGGGTCAGTCAGCCGAGCACGATTGAACATTGTAGTCGACCTCGCAACTCACGATTACATGTCGCAGGCTCAGACCTGCGGTCGTACGTGACCGCATCGTACGTGCTGTAAACGGCACACTCGGGTGCCCAGATGAGCCTGCGGCGGTCGCTGGGCGCCGTCATGGAGCGGTTGTTCCTCGGCGGTTGCTCCTTGCCAAACTTGGCGAGCGAGGGGGCTGAGGCGTTGCGGATAGGCACGTCGAACGTAGCTGGCTCCAGCTTGAGTTCGAGGGGTTTGCTATCGAAGGGGGCAAAGTCCGGCGAGAGGGGGTCGTACTGCGAATCGGCGGGGCTGGGGCTATCCATGTGCGCAGCGTGGGGGACGCCGTCGATGTCGCCATTGGACCCAGGGAGGTCGGACAGGGGTCCAGTCGAGAAGTGCTCCTCTGTAGGCTCGGGGCGTTTCATGGCGAGTTGTTCGAGGTCCTCGTTGGATACGCAAACTGGAGTCGAGTCAGCATAATCACCTGATACCACAAGTGCACTCCCACTTACCCCTGAGGATACCCTTCTTCGGCCGGGCATTGCGATCAATGTCAGCCTTGCCCCACATGGCCTGGAATTCGGCGTCCGCTGCGTCGTTGATACGCGCCTGGCTCAAGCTCGCAGCCATGTCCTCGACTGTGTCGTCGTCCTCCTCATCAGACGAGAACTCGCTGTCGTAGTCTGGTTGATCGACAGCAAAGGCGTGGCGGACCACACCGGGCGAGCGCGGCTCCACACGGACAACATTCACGCTGTCAAACGACTGCCGCTGTGCATCGCTGCCTGCAGCCTGCACATGCGACCCGCCGGATCGGCTCGTCGTGTTGTTGTCCCATGTTGGCTCGCCTGTCGGCCCAGTCAGCTCTGCGGGGGGCCCGTTCTTCGCATTCCTGCGCTTTTGCTCTGCTTCCCGCTTTGCAGCCTCAGCCCGCGATCGCACAGTGTGCTGACGCGCGAGCTGGGCAGCAGGCGACAGTCCAGCCACAGCACGGTCGTCATCGCCCGAGAGGCGGTCCAGCTCAGCGTTGGCAGAGTTGATCGCAGCAGGGGACAGCTCCGCTTTCCTGCCTCCCTTCTTCTTGAAGCTGAGAATACCCTGCTTTGCTGGAATAGGCGCGTCCTCGTCCTGGGGCTTGTCCTTGAAGATCTTGGAGATGCCCATGAGGCTGTTGCGACGAGCAAGCTTGCCCAGGCTGCCCATCTTTCGAAGCATGGCAGACGCTGTCGAGACTGTGGATGACAGGGAGATGTTGTCCGACGACTTGTTTGAGCGGAACAGACTCCGCTTGCTCTTGCCTGTGGCTCCGGTGGCTGCTGTTGCCGCCGTCTTCTCAGTACCCGCAAGGCTGACTTCGCTGACGTTTGCTTTGGCATTGGCGAACGGTGCAGAGGGAGGCGCGAGCGGAACACTGCCCCGAGCATTGCTGACTGTAGGGTTCACACGCGGAGCTGGCGACGCCTCGGCACGAGAGGGCGCAGGCTGTGCGTCCTTCTCCTTCTTCTGTGTCTCCTTCTCAGGACCTGACGACGTCTTAAACCTGCTCTTGAAAGGTGTCTTCTTCTTCTCAGCAGTGGGTTCAGCAGCAGGGAGAGAAGGAGACTGCGACAGAGGAGATGGAGCAGCACCATTAGCGGCATTTGCTGCCTGTTTGCCCGATGTGAGGGGGGCCGACTTGGCTGAGCCCGTTTCAGACGCAGCAGACGATGGACGAGCAGGCACCTGCTCCGGCGCCACTGCCATGCTAGATCGTGAGCTGGACTGGCCGCTTGAGGACGACCCGCGACGCTCGCCACTGGGACGGATCCGAGGAGGCGCTGCCAGTTCTGGAGCTGCATTGGCTCTCAGTGCCGAGTCAGCACTCGACGTGCGTCGGTGGTCCTCCACAGGCGAGGAGACAGAACGAGTCGTCGTCGCACCGTTCTTTATGATGTCGCTGATTGCTGATGCTGGCTGAGATGCAGAGCGGGGCATCCCTCGCTGGATCGCACCCCCTCGCTTGTAGGGGTGGAATGGCTGTGGAGCCTGTGCCGCTTTGGGCAGTGGCGCCTGACTAGTTGAGGACCGTGTGTCTGACGACGACGCCAAAGATGACGGGGGCCTCCAACCTGCTTGTTGCCGATGCGCGTCGTCGTGCTCAAACTGATGCAACTGCCGCTGCTGCTGCTGCTGTTGCTGTGGGTGAGGGAAGTGACCTGGCCCAGGTGCAGGCAGCTGCCCATTGGCAACCATGTGCTGATAGACATGTGCCCAAGCCGAAAAGTCAGGCGGGTGATGCTGCTGGTACCCGTGCGGGACTGCTCCCAGACCACTGTTTGGATATGCTGGGTAGGGAGCAGAGTAGAACGAAGCTGGCGGTACACCTGTGCCTGCAGCAGGCCACGTTGGGCTAGTCGGATTTTGGTGGTAGCCATTGGGGTAGTAGCCTGCCCCACTCGTCACAGCAGCAGGCGATGCCGAGTTGCTCGAGCTCCTGCGCGAGCGAGGGATGGACGCCGCACCCGGAGATGGGGCGCGGTCGTACCCGGCACCAGCAAAGGGCGCCGAGGGCGGTCGGGAGTGGTCATAGGAGGAGGCGTGGTGGTCCATGGAGGGGCGATGAACCGGGGACTGCATGAGCGTTGCGGCCATGCTGGGGGTGAGCAGAGTACAGATTGGGATGGCACAAGGCAAAGACGTACTTAGGAGAGATTGAATGTAGACCTTTTGCTCAAACAAGGAAACAAGCTCGAGTGTTTTGTGCTGGCAGAGTCAGCACAGTGTCCGAGCGGCTCGGTTAGAGCACGCATATGAGAGATGATGTCCTGCACAGGTTCTGCTGTTGCGCGCGATCACAGACAACAGCCACTGTCCTTGCACATCACATAGGCGCGAACAGCAGAACTGACGCACGCATACTCACAGTTCGAGTGCTTGAGCCTAGGGGAGATGACTGTGCTGGACTGTTACAACTGACGGCTGGCGTCGATATCGAAGCTGGCGAAACAAAGACAAGACGGAACGAGATGAGACGACGCGACGTGAGGAACTTCTTGGGGCGAGGCAAAGAACTGATCAACAGGTGGTAGTAGTGTGATGGGAGATGTGTGAGATTGTCCGATGGGCCTCGTACAGGGTGCAGTATGGTCGTTGCACTCGCACGGGTGTACTGGAGGGTAGTGGTGTTGAGGCGTCGGCTAAGAATGGAGCACGACTGACAGTGTCCAGATGTTAGGTTGGTGATGCAAGATGCTTTGATGCTTGATGCGTGTGCTCTATGCCTTTGTGCGTTGCGTTGAGAGGGTCGGAGACAGGGTGGACCAGGTGTGGTGATGCTGCGGATCCAGCCGGTGCCAACCGAGGCGTGCGTAGCGATGCGCTAGTGGATCGAGGGGCACTCTTGTATGTGAGCTTGTGTTCTGGAATGGTGTTGATGACGAGCGCTCGCGACACGATCAAGGAGCGACAGCAATGTTGTAGGCAGGTGTTGGAAGGTGGTGCAGAGCAAGCGGAGTGTTATGTGTGGTGCGGAGGACGTGGCGCGATGAAAGGAGAGCTAGGGGTGGATGGTGGATATAGGGGAGGGGTATCGTGTGAGGCGCGCACTCCACAGGCAGAGCAACGGTAGTCGCGGCAGGATAGGTGTATGTATGCAAGGTGGAAAGTATCGAGAGGAGGAGAGGATGGCAGGTCGAGAGAAGTGAAAGGTGGTCGGGTGTTTGTTGAGATGCGCCAGTGGTGGTGATGGGGTTACGGGTGATTCTGTGATGGCGATCTGCGACTGCGCTGATCGAAGACAGTGGAGTATGCACGATGTGGGGTGTGTTGTATTCAACCCAAGCACCAAACAACAACAACACAACACATGCACAACCAGCTGCGACCCACCGACACCCACAGGAGCAACGCCTCGGCCGGTTGGGACTGGACTACTCACCACTCTGTGAAACACCTCGTCCACGATGCTTGGCTCCTTGGCGGTATACGACCTAACCTGCTGTCCTGGTTTTGGATCTCTCGAGAGTGCCAGCGAGGGAGGGGCGTTCAATGTCGACAACCTGGTCTATGAATGCACACGGGCACGTGAATGAAAGAAGAACACAAGAGTGAGAGAGGAGAGAGGAGCGAGGAGAGAGATGGAGAGACAACTAGCAAGTGATCACAACAGTGAATAGCAGGCCGCAGGCAGCAGCTAACTAAACAACCGTTGAATTGAAACCTCATGCCCATGCCAGGAAAAACACGCCTTGCCTTGCCTTCCTTCCTTCCCCACGCTGCACGCTGGCGCATGTCAGGTCCCATTACCTTCGCATGTCTCGCGATCTCGATATCTCTGTGCATGCTCTGCTTACATTCAGGATCGACAGAGCCCGGGGACTACGGCGTGCATGCATGCTCACTCGCTCACTCGCTCACTCGCTCCACGCGCGCATTGCATCACTGATCACTGCAAAGCCGTAATGCGAATGGGAGCGAGCGAAGAAAGCGACGAGGGTCAACTCGGGCAATGGTCAGGCAAAGGTCAGGCAAAGCCACGCTAGACTCTGCCCTCTGCGATTTGTCGATCCCCCACAGAGGAGGACCATTTGAGCTGAGCGCCGCAATCTCGTTCCCGTACCTTGGCAGCGATGGCCGGCTGTGGCATACGACCCGCGATCAATAATAATGACACTCGTTACCCACGAACCATGAGGAGACCCTACACAGGCTGGCCAGTGACATGTTCCAAGACAGCAAAGATACTACTGGCATGCTCAGTGACCGCAGGCCGCAGAGCAGAGCAGAGCAGACGTAGTACCAAGGGGAAAAGACATGGGACGACGGCGGGGTATACAAATGCACCCACCGGGCACCGCGGGCACCGAGTGTGCCGTGTGCCACTACTTGCTATTGCTGCTTACTTTGCACCTTGCCCACCCTGAACTCTCTTTTCTAGCTGATTCTTCAAAAGCAAAGCGGTGCAGTGATTAACCTTAGCACGCGAGGGGGTGGGTGGGTTATGTGCGTGCACGATGCTTGATACGAGCTATGCGCTCCGAGTTGCTATGCGCTATGCGCCCTACCTCGGCTACTGCACATGCTGCATGCTGCACGAGTGCGACTGAGGTGGACGACGTGTCACCCAGGTTCACAAGGTACTAGTACTGCGAATGTGAGAAGTCGTGCGACTGAACTCCACGAATATCTCGTTATCGCTTGGCTGCTACTGTAGGTCTTTTTTGCAGCTGGTTAGTAGTCGCTGTCCTTCAGCTTGACTATCACTCGTACGGCCCGGGAACGGCACGCACCTCGGGACCGCACTGGCGAGCAAAACTCCGAGGCTCCCAGCTTGCACAGGCATGCATGCCACATACACCATCATCACTACTCTGACAATCACCACACCACTACTGCGCTGCATAGAACACACCTAGGTGCATAGGCACAACCCGCTACTACTGAATGCTAACTCTGGAACTCGCTAGGGACACTAGGCATACGTATGACATGATCTGCAGGACCCAAACCCACCCACAGCGCACACGAAACCAAAACGTCACGCGTCTCCGCTTCAAGGGCGTACGGGGGCGAAAGTTGGGTCTAGTCAGGGACCCGCCCGGTTACTCCGAACAAGTGGAGAGAAGGAGAGAGAGGGCAGGCGGCTCGCCGTGCGTGATTTTTGGGCAACGCCGAGGAATCAGCGACGAGAGCGTGAGCGTGAGCGTGATCGTGATCGTGAACGCGATCGCGACCGGGTTCGAGATCGGGTTCGAGATCGAGACCGCCGGCGTCGTGGGCGCCGCGAATAATCCGAGCTGTAATCCGAACGCCTTGAGCGTCGGGAATAATCCGAACTGTAATCAGAGCTGTAGTCGGAGCTCGAGATGTCTGAACTGGAGATGTCCGACGACGAGTCGCTGTCCGAGCTGTCGTCTTGTGCTGCTGCATGCTGAGCTGCCAGCAGCTTGGGCGCATTCTGCAGCCACGTGCGCATGTCCTCTGTGATGACGCCGAGGCCGATCTGCGTAAAGTAGTTGATCGAGAAGCGCGTGTTGCGCGGGTTGTCCGTAGGGAACAGACCAGTGAACGCAGGCTGGAGCTCGGGCGTCTTCAGCCGCTCGACCAGCCTCCTCAGCCCCATCTCCTCCTTCATCTCGGTGAACGCAATCTTGATAAAGATGCGCGATGACGACGTCGTCTCCTCCTCGTTCATGTGCACGACGTGCAGGACAGCCCATGAGATGGCGTCCGATGCCAGGAGGTGCCCGAAGAAGCGTGCAATGTTGCGCAGCTTGTTCGTCTCGTACCGGTGGATGGTGTCGTAGTAGCGCTGGAAGGCTTCCTGGAAGAGATCGGTCCACAGCTTGTTCAGCTTGCAGAAGCGTTCGCCGATGAGGCCGTAGAAGTTCGAGTATGTCCTCTCCTGCGAGCAACACTCGATGATCATGTTGACCAGCTCGACCTCGCGGCCCTCAGGGATGTTGACCTTCATGAGCTTGTGCACTGCTTCCTCGAAGTTGAGCGAGTTCATGATGGTCAGGTAGATCGTTCGGCGGAGGTTGATCAAATTCGTCTCCGTCATGTCTGTGATGCCTCCTGCTTCCGGCGCAACGTCCTCCTCCTCCGAGTCGGACTCGTATTCACTTCCAGATCCAGAGTCCTCGTCATCCGAGTCGCCCAGGATCTCCTTCCTGATCTCTGCGTATCGCCCCTCATTCTCCAGGAACTTGGGATCGACCTTGAACAGGTCTGGCGGGTCAGCATTGATCGAACGCCTACACTCACTCAGCCCCTCCTGCACCTTCAGCTCGTCGTCAAGCGAGATCCGATGTGTGATCTGCTCGTCCTCCTCGACAAGGTCCAGACCCTCCGGGATAGTCGGGTTGTCCTTGTACTTGTCCTTCCGCACCTGGAACAACACCTCGATCATGTACTGGCAACGCTTGGAGATGTTGCCCTCGTGCAGGACTGCACGGAAGCGCTCAAAAACCATAGTGTTGGCACGCGGGCTGTGCTCGGACAGGAACAGGCCGACCTCGCGCATGAAGCCCACTGCGACCTCGATAGAGTCGTCCGTCGGCCGCTCCAGACACAGCAGCAGGATCTGCAGTGCCACGATCTCATGTGCGACATACTGGTTAACCAGGTGTGCAATGAAGGTGGATGTGGCATTGCAGACTGTCTTGTCGTTGCGCTTATAGGCTCGTCGGAATTGCGAGATCAGGCGGATGAGGACGAGCTCGCCGACCTGAGGAAGTTTGGTGTTGATGATGGCTACTAGTGCTGCGAAGATGGGGGTGAAGGGAAGCGATGCAGCTTGTGCACGCATAATAGAGCGAGCAAAGAGTCCCTTGCCACGGATGAGGTTTTCGCCAAAAAGCTCTGGCACGACATGCTTGATATTCGAGACGTTCACCTGCCTGTCAGATATCATGTCTGCGCCCTGCCTGTATAACCCACCTTGTTGATCATACCATTGATGCTCTTACGCAGCGCATCCCAGCTCAGACGCTGGTACTCTGGGCTCGACTTGTCCTTGCTCGCCTCAGCCTGCATTGCCCTCAATCTTGCCGGAGGGATATAAGCACCTCCCGACCTCGAGCTCAGCAGCTTTGCAAACTCTGCACGAGCAGCGGCATCGCCATCACCTCCGCCATTCGTTGTCGCCACCGCACGGCTGTTGCTGTCATCGCCATTCTTCAGCTGGGCCTCGAGCAAGGCAGCCTCGCGTTGCCGCTTTCGTATCGGGTCGACATCGCGCACCCGGGGCAGCTCGACTGACGCCTCGCGACGACGAGGAGATGGTGAGCGTGAGCGCCTGCGGGTCACTGGGGGCGAGGACGGTCGCCTGCGCGGTGATGCTGATGGTGACCTAGGTGGGGTCAGCACAGGCATGACGCTATTACACGATATCGTATGATTCAACACTTACCTCTTCCGCTTCGAAGTAGCACCATCCTCTGGCGAACGATCTCTGGCCGCAGAGCGGTCGCGGACAGGAGACCCCGACGGGGATCGCGAGCTTCGAGGCATCCCGCTTGCGACGACTGGCGCAGATAGTACGGATTGCGCCTTTTGAGATGTTGCAGACTCAACAGGTGTCCTGTCGATGATAGCTAGAGCGTTGTGGGCGGCAAAGAAACAAGCACTGACCGATTGTGTGTTATCACTGCCAGTCCCCGATTGACACGTTATTCCTTCACAATAGCACCTCCACCATGCACGTCGCTTGGCCTCCTCTTGTTGACACAGCGACACAGCCGAGGTACAGATATAGCTGTTGCTCTGTGTCGCCTCTCACGCCGTCTTGACTACACTCAAAACACTCTTAGGTGCAGCACGATGGCCCAGTCTCAGGACAGCAGCGCGCTCTATGCGTCAATCTCCAAGCACGCGGAGGAGTACCCGAAGCCCGAGGGTGTCGCGTTCACCTATGGCACGGCAGGCTTCCGCACACTGTGAGTGTTGGGTGATGAAGTCGACGAGGGCAGCGCAGGAATGCAAGCTGATGGCCAGAGGCGCGAAGCTCCCCTCGGTCATCTTTCGTGTTGCGCTGCTTGCTGTGCTCCGTTCGCAGAGGCTGAAGGGAGCTACTATTGGAGTGATGGTAACTGCGTCTCACAACCCAGAGCCCGTATGTACCTGGCTTCGTGCGAGTCTCTGACATGTGCAGGACAACGGAGTAAAGCTCGTCGACCCTGCAGGAGAGATGCTCGAGCAGTCGTGGGAAGCATATGCGACGACGTTCGCCAACTGCGCTACTACTGAGGAGTTGCTCAAGGCGTACGAGGCGGTCGCATCCCAGCTGCGCATCAACGTCAACTCTCCCGCCTCCATCGTGTATGCGTACGACACTCGCCCGTCCGGTCCGTCATTGATCAAGGCGTTTGAGGCTGGCCTCTCGGCGTACAAGGACATTGTCCCCGTGCACAGCATCAATGTTGGCATCACTACGACTCCTATTCTCCACTACATCGTCAAGGCGTCCAACGACAAGACAGGCGAGTATGGCAAGCCTACCATCGACGGGTACTACGAGAAGTTAGCCAATGCGTTCACCACTGTGATTGTGAGTGTGCGTGCTAAAGTTTACACTGACCACAGGGCAACCGTGGACCTCTGAAGGAGCTCTATGTCGACTGTGCCAATGGTGTCGGCGCTGTGGCTATTCGCGACTTCCAGAAGTACATCGGAGACCTGCTCCCTCTCAAGGCGATCAACACCGATTTGACGACCCCTGGAGCACTGAACAGCAAG
This sequence comes from Cutaneotrichosporon cyanovorans, assembly GCA_002335625.1. Taxonomy (NCBI): domain Eukaryota; kingdom Fungi; phylum Basidiomycota; class Tremellomycetes; order Trichosporonales; family Trichosporonaceae; genus Cutaneotrichosporon; species Cutaneotrichosporon cyanovorans. The sequence continues at coordinate 1,185,861 of BEDZ01000002.1, read as the reverse complement.
TGCGGCGCAGACTACGTCAAGACCAAGCAGGCCCCGCCTCCTTCAGTCATCGAGGCCGGTGTCCTGTCTGCACCAGGAACTCGTGCTGCTAGCTTCGATGGCGATGCAGACCGCATCGTCTACTATTACCTCCGCGACGGGAAGACGTTCCGCCTGTTGGACGGAGACAAGATTGCTGTGCTCGCTGCTTTGTTCATTGAGGACTTGGTGAAGCGTGCTCACCTCTCTGAGAAGATCAAGGTCGGCGTCGTCCAGACTGCATATGCAAATGGCAGCTCGACCAAGTTCATCAAGTCTGTGAGTGCGAATTCCCAACATTAACCACTGAGACATTCCCGCTGACACGCAGAGGAACATCCCTGTCACCTGCACACCAACCGGAGTCAAGCACCTGCACCATGCCGCGACGCGGTACGACATCGGTGTCTACTTCGAGGCCAATGGCCACGGCACTGTCCTCTTCTCTCCTGACGCCCTGTCCACTCTGAAGACAACCGAGCCCTCCAGCCCTGACGAGAAGACAGCGATCAAGAACCTCATCGCCATGTCCGAGCTCATCAACCAGGCTGTCGGCGATGCACTGTCCGACCTCCTCATGGTGGAGGCAATCCTCGCACACCGCGACTACGGCGCATCAGAGTGGGATGCGGGCTACGAGGACCTGCCCAACCGCTTGGTCAAGGTCGAGGTGCCGGATCGCACTATCTTCAAGACGACCGATGCGGAGCGCAAGCTCACATCCCCCGAGGGGCTCCAGGCACAGATCGACGAGGCTGTTCAGAAGGTCGAGCAGGGTCGCAGCTTTGTGCGTCCCAGTGGTACTGAGGACTGCGTGCGCGTGTATGCTGAGGCTGCGAGCACGTCGTCTGCGGACAGTGAGTTCGATTCCTGAGGAGGAAACTGACTGCCAGGCCTGGCGGCGACTGTCTCCGAGCTCGTCAAGAGCACTGCTGCTTCTCTCCTGTGAGACGCTTCTTCACTCACTCTCCCCACACGAAAAAACAGTAGCATCTGTCAATAGAATGACCCTTATGTGATTCCTCAACGTCCCGTGCTCGTGTATTCTGGATGTGAAACGCATGATATCTCAACGAGAGGATCAACCTAGGCTTCTTTGAGACTACGACGCCGCATCGGCGACTTACCTATTTCCTGCTCGAGAGCCGCAAATTCACCGACCTTACTCGATTTCGACTTCTTCCCCATGGACACCTCTCTACGATGCAGTTCGTCTTCTGACCTCTCAATTCGCGCATACCACGATGCTCTACGCTCACGAGCCACGCTCGCTCGTGCCCCTACTGGAGAAGTACCTCCCTTACTCTCTTACTGTCCTGGGGACAATCCACACAACACTCGCAACAGACAACCCCGTCAAGCAGGTCTACACATCCTTTCCGCCCTCTGATGTGTCCTCACCGCCCTCGCAATGGGTAGCGATGCTCGCCTTCCCCCCGCCGGGGACACAGACGCGCATCTTCCACACGCTAGAGGCTGATCCTCAGCCGCGCCCCGAGGAAGTGACAGCCGGCAACGAGCTCGTCGTCACAGCGATCAAGGATTTCCGCGACCTGCATCTCGTGTACCAAACCATGGGAGGCGTCCATGCGCTGTGGTGCGACGCAGTCATCAGCCTCCTGGGATGCCCACCTGGGCACATTACTGACACATACCTCGCGCCCTTGGAGCCCACGCCGCCCTCTTCAGCAGACACGACAGGCCTGACGCTCGACCACGGGCGACCAGGTGATGAGGACTTGGTGAGGCTCAATGCCACTTGTCATGCTTGGCTGACGATCAGATCTACTCGAAGAACAAGTACCGCTCTGCAGCGTACTATGCCGCCCGGTTGCCGTCCACGAGCGTGTACCGTGCTGCAGACGGATCCCCCGCCGTGTGGGTCATCATGAACCTCGACGGATCCATGGCCGCCCTCTACACAATGCCCGAGTACCGCAGGCGAGGGCTGGCCCGTGCGCTCGTTGCCGAGCATCTCAAGAAGCACAACCACGACGTGCGGGGCTACTGCCACATTGAGAGGGGCAACGTTGCCAGCGAGAAGCTATACACCGACATGAGGTGGAAAGCGGCATGGGAGTGTCAGTGGCTGCACTGGGCGCAGTGATTGATTGCCGGAGTGTTGCTTCGTCGCCTCTTCAATCACAACACACACACGAATCGAATCCCACAGGTCGATAAGGCATATCTGCATTGCATGGGTTCTGGTCCTCCTTATCCTTGATTTCTGACAACTCACAACATCTCCTCACTCACAGCTTACCTACTATCGCCTTCGACATGGGCCACATCCCCTGGGCTCTTCGCCACAGTCATGACCAGACAGGACCCTCACGCAGAGCCAAACCTGACCCAGACAGGCGCCCCCGTCCCGAGCCTCCTCGCGTGAGCAAGAGCAACGGCGTCAAGGACTGCATGCTGACACACAAGCCGTGGAGACCTCTCCTGGCATCGAGGCTCAATGAGCGGAGTTTGCAACTGACAGCCTTTCACCTGGGTAAACTGAACGATGGGAGTGAGCACAAAGAACTCAAGATCGTGCGCTTCACCTTCGGTAGTAATTGCTGAAATGCAGGGGTTTACAACCACCACCGATCCGTCCTCGCGGCTGGCCCTTGATGACGCCCGGAAGCGCATCGTGATCAGCGCCATGCCGGAAACCTACACCTTTACACCGCCGGTTCTGCTTCCTCTGGAATTAGCGATTGACTACAAGGTAGGCCGAGTACGATGTCATCTAATGTACAGGATATCACGGCGCTTAATCTTCAGGTCACAGACGTGAAGGGGAGCAAGGACACGGGTGGCCAAGTGAGCAACGAGGAAGGCGACAAAGAGGGCGTGGGGAAGGGCCATCAGGACGGTGACGAGAAGGACAACAGGGTCAGCAACCACGTTATCGACCAAGACGGCGATCAGAATGGCAGTTCGGGAAACAGTCAAGATGGCAATCATAGCTACAATGACAAGGTTGAGCAGAAGGCCAAACCCGAGCAGAACGACAAGCAGCAAGACAGCATCGTCGGAACCTTGACCATCACGACTCGCCGCCCCGGCAGGTTCCACGTACCCCTCCGCTCTCCTCCCTACGCACGACGAGCCACCGAACGAGACTTTGTGTATAGTGTGGGGCGCGAATCGACAATGGTGCGCCCGTGCATTTTTACACACTGACAGCAGGGGCGTGAGATCAATGACATGAGAGTGAAAGGTCAGCATTAGCAACTCGGATGTCTGACTGAGGCTAGGCTACATCATTCACGAGGGACATGCTGGGCCTATCCAGGCTCTGGGCGACGACGATCTTGCACTCAACATCGCTGCGTGGTCGACTTGGCACTTCGAGGTCACAATGACCGCGAGACAAAGGGCTGATCTGGATGCGCAAATCCGGAGCGTAGCAGTTCATCTGGGGAACGCCTCGTATGATGAACAGATCATCGATCTAGTTCGGCATGACGAGTCTGCTGTGGAAAGGCGACCTGAGCTGATGCTGGCGGCCACGCCCTTTAATGTGCGCTATCTCATCGAAGGTCTGATTTCACGCGGCGTGCTCGACGCAATCGATCTTCCTGATCTTCTTACGACGCTGAATGAAAGCTGTGACACTTTGGAGCACCAAACACGAATTCTAGATACGCTATACACCCAAGTTGAGGTAGTCAACGTGAAACAGACTGTCATTGGTAAGAGGGCTTCCTTTGTGGCACAACTAATGGCAGGACTGGCAAAGCAGCTCAGCGTATCGGCACCGTCCAGTAAACCTCCTGGCCTTGCCTGGATTCATCGCTGCGTCGTGACTCCCACCCGCCTATTAATCTACCCCCCGTCTCTGGAGGTGTCGAACGAGTTGTTGCGGCAGTTTCAGACCCAGCAAGACCACTTCATCCTGGCTGAGTTCACAGACGAAGATGGCACGACACGTCTCGGATCCAACCCTGCAAATGCAGAAGCCGATGCTGTTGTCCCTGCAAACGGCCTTGTGGCACGCGTCCGCAGGGCACTCAACGCGGGTCTGACTATTGCTGGCCGACACTATGTCTTCCTGGGTTATGGCACTACATCTCTCCGAGATCACAGATGCTGGTTCATGGCTGAGGACGTTTGCAGCGGCTTCACTCCAAGTGCTGTGTGGGCAAAGCTGGGGATCGCGAGCGCTCGGCATCATGTTATGGCTCATCACTCAAGGCAGATGGACATCGTGAGTTAGTAGCTGGGGCTTCGCTGACGATAGCCGCTCTGCCCAACTCAGGTTGTGGCACTCAAGGTGAGACGGGACCTCGGAGGAACTTATCTCAGCTCACAATCGGACGGCGTTTGCCAGATCTCTACGAGGAGAACGCGTAAGATTGAGCATTATTGCAGTCTGACATGCCAGATGTCTCACTTATGGCATCGGTCGTTGTGGGGACGGTGTGGCTCGGAGTGCTGCCCGAGCTCTGGGTATTACGGCCGGCGGCGATGCCACTCCATCGGCTGTCGAAATCTGCTGTGGCGGTCTGAGAGGCATCCTCAGCGTCTGGCCGAACCTATGCGGTGACGAGGAAGGCAGGTTCCGACGGTCCCAGTTTCAATACGATACCACACTCAAAGCAATGCAGTATGGACTCAATGCTGTTCGCGTGAGTTTCGTGAGTGGGCGTTGGTTGATCATAGATGGCTCAGTATCGCCCTGCTGTGCTTGATCGCCAGGTTCTGGCTATGTTGTCGCAGCTAGGCATCGGCAGGAAAACTCTGATGAGCCTCTTCACTCCGACGATAAAGCAGGTCAGATGCATCAGCTCACGTTTAATCTCGGCGAAGGCGAAGGCCGTTGATACGGACCTTCAGCGCGCGAGACAGATGTCAACATTTCCACTGCAAGCACTTGAGGCTGCCGGTTTCAATACCGATCCCTTCTATGTCGAGGCGACAAAAGTCTTGGAAACCTACGCTCTCGAAGAGCTGAAGTGGCAGGGAAAGATCACGATTCAGAACGGAGTACATCTCATGGGTAGTATGGTTACTGGAGACGAATGACTGACGTTAGGTATTGTAGACGAGATTGGAGTGCTTGAGGAAGGCGAAGTCTTTTGCCAGTACGAGAACCCCAATCAGTCACATCATGGTCCCGTCATGGTCCAAGATGTATGTGCGGTCATCCATCACCCGGTATATCACTCGAGTAGGCAACGCCTTGTCAGCGAATGGCTGATCGATAACAGGCGATATCCGCATCGTAACCGCTGTGGACCACCCTCGTCTCCGCCATCTCAAGAATGTCATTGTCTTCCCGGCTCGAGGAAAATCATTGTACGTTGCCACAGCTATCGCGCTCACGTCAGACTTGGTGGCGAAGACGCGAGAGGAAGAGATTACACACTGATCTGGGACGAGCGCCTGCTGCCCCGCCTCGACATGAGACCGGCACCGTGGCATGCTGCACCCCCAGGGCAAGACAAGGTCCTCCAGCAGAAGGATGCCAAGGACGTGAGCTCTGGCTGTGTGTCGAAGCTGATATCAGTTCTTCGTCGAGTATCTCATGAAAGATGTGGGTGTGCTTGCTATGGGTGCTCACACATAGAATCATGACCGCCTGTGGCACGCTCACCTAGCCCAAGCTGACAGAGTCGGCGTGAGGACGCATCTCTGCAAGGAGACAGCTCTGCAAGCCCGCATTGCGTAAGTACAATCACCAAACGACGCTGAAGTGCAGCTCAAACTATTGCAGGAGTAAGCGTGGTTCAGATCATATGTTCACCTTCAGCTGGACAGCCTGGACACATGGAAGACGAAGTGTGTTTGAACGACGTCCAGACTGATTGCAGATGGACCCAATGCTTTGGCCAACCTTCATGGCCAGAGTGAGTGGCCAACTTGGCTCTCCCTGCGGTGCATTAACGCTTGTAGGACCTCGACTTGTCCGGTTTGCGCACATACGACAGCAAAGACATCCTAGGCGACATCTTCCGAGCAGTGAGTACTGGTGGTAAACGGTGCTGACGAGCTAGGTCCACTTGGGTCCAGAACTGAAAGCATGCCACACTTTCGACCTCGCGCAACACGTCGATGCCAGGCTTGAGCGCTACAACGTGCCCGACTCAGTGCTCCTACATGCGTACAAACTCAAGCAGTTCGCCAGCGCGATGTTGTGAAGCTCTGACGGCAGACTTCACGACGTGACGGTACGGCGATTGATGTGGCTATACGATCTTTCCGAAGCCGAAGTCGTTTCCGGGGTCATCTTGCAGAGCTCGCAGCCACGGCGCTGTAAAGACGAGGAGATTAAGGTATGATCGACCGCGAAACATCACTGACCACAAGGAGCAGGTGGACGTCACTTATCGGCACCTGGTCATGAACGTTGTCATCCCAGCCGTTGACACCTTCCTGAAAACGAAGAATTTCGCTGCCTCGATCACCACAAAGCAGATCTACGCTATTGCAGCGTATCAAGTGACCTATATCGATGCTGTTCGGAAGGACGTCCAGATGCAGCTTGGGATCTCGGACCAAGTCGTCGCAGGAAGCAGAAGTGGTAGGACGATCAGCCGCGGCGAGCGTCAACAGTCGTAAGTCGGTCACACAACCGTCATTGACGTCAGGTCGATGATCTCTTTCCCCTGGGTGTTCTGGGAAGACCTCTGTACTCTTCCGAATGTGCGTCGCTCGCCGCCAACATCCGAGCGACCCGTGCTCGCGCGCAGGTGACAAAAAAAGCCGATGTCCTCTGTGCAGTGAATTATGCGCGGAGATGTCTGATTAGCAATGTATACATACAAAGTGTCATCTATGCCGCTGGAAGCAGCACTAGTCATCATATCTTCCTCCCTCATCTGATTGTCAGTAAGCCCTGCAGCCATGGACTCACCCTCTCCACCTTCGCCAGCACTATCATCGTCGCCTTCGCCGTTGTCAAAGTAGTTGTGGTCGTAATCTTGATGATCATCCTCGTCATCCTCCTCGAAATCAAAGTCCTCCTCTTCCTCCTCGCTCTGTTGGCTCCCCTCTTCGTCGTCGTCTCCATCTCCCTCCAGGACCTTTCGTCGCCGCGCTGCTCGTTCTCGGGCCTTCACTTGGCTCACATCGACTGTCTGGCCCTCAAAGTACTCGGCCCATAGTGCGGGTGGGAACATATCGCGTTGCAGCTTTAGTGTGTTTATGTCTAGTCGGGTCGTACCACTCGTTTCTGGGGCTGGACGTCGATACCTATCTGAGTAGGACTCGATTTCTGGCGTCAACACTCAATCTCGCGAGCATATTGTCGTCCAAGCACCGCAGAGTGCCAATAAAGTGCCAATAATCAGCTATAATCCACTCACCAATGCCGACCACCTTCCGTTCCGATGCTAGTCGCCAAGGCGCACCCTTCCGCTGGCCATCTGCCCCCACAGGCCCCTCGCCGATGTCCCGTAATAACTCGTTCGAATGAGCGACAACGCGCTCCTCTAGTGGAGTCATGCCAGGCAGCTCTGATGCCTTCTCCAACGGCGGGTAAAGCATCCCACTGCCCTTCACAGGTTTGCTGAAGCTCTCGAACAGGGCCCTCGAGTCCTCCTTGCTCATGTCTTTGAAAGCTGCATTGAAGTTGTCCCTCGCGGCATTCGAGCCTCCGCGGCCACGCCCACGACCTCGTCCGCGCGACATGTTGGTCTACCCGCTCTTATCCGTCCTGGTCGCTGCACAGGCGCCGACTGCAGCAATCGAGGAGCAGCTCTTGTCTAGAAATGTGACGAGGAAACGGTGACAGCTCAGTCTCGTATCTTGTTGTGGAGGTCCAAAGATTGTACATCTTTCCGCGGATATCCGTGCTGCATTCCAGGTACGGCCAATTACTTCCGTCCTAATGTTGTCGCGTTGGCGGATTTCGAGATTTATGCTGACGCGTCAGTACATCGTCGACTTCGACTTCGACTTCGACCATCTCACCATGCTCCGCTCGGCATACATAGCAGTGGCGCTGCTGCTCCTGACAGGGGCAATGGCTGCCTCGTCCTTCTACCAGGTTCTTGGAGGTGAGCGAGTCCTTTACAGCTTGTACTGACCGCAGTGGCAAGGGACGCCTCCGAGGCCGACATCAAGCGAGCATATCGAGTAGGTATCGGTGGCAAGCCGCATTGGGGCTCGTCTGACAGCAGAAACTCTCCAAGAAGTTCCACCCGGACATCAACCCCGACGAGAGTGCGCACGAGAAGTTTATACAGGTCTCCCGGGCGTACGAGGTCCTGTCCGAGTCAGAAGTGAGGCATTTGCGACTGGCACAGGCGACTGACTGCAGACGCGAGCAATATACGACCGAGGCGGCGAAGAGGGTCTGAAGAGGCATGAGGAGCGGAAAGCAGCAGGAGCACACGACCCGTTCGCCCAGTTCTTCGGCGGAGGGGCACGAGAGGCACCTCGCGGCCCGTCAGTCCACCTGAACCTCGAGGTCAACCTCGCAGACATGTACACAGGGCGGACGGTCGAGTTCCAGATCCCGAGGAGAGTCATCTGCTCGAAGTGCTCTGGCAGCGGCGCCAACTCGCCAGCAGATATCCACAGGTGCAAGACGTGCAACGGTCAGGGTGTGGTGGTTCAGAAGCATCAGATCATGCCGGGCATGTTCACCAACGTCCAGATGGCGTGAGTACTTCGGTTGAAATTGGAAGGTATGACTCATGCTGACGACCCAGATGCCCCCACTGCGGAGGCAAGGGCGAGCAAATATCAAAGCACTGTGGAGAGTGCTCTGGCGCCAGGACAGTCGAGGTACAGCACACGCTGGCAGTACATGTCCCCGCCGGTGCGCCAGAGGGCTTCGAGGAGACATTCCAGGGCGAGGCGGACGAGTCACCAGATATGGACGCTGGTGATGTCGTCGTGAAGGTCAGGAGCAAGCGGGTCAAGGGATGGACACGGAAAGAGAGCGGGCTGGTGGGGAGGATCACCCTTAGCGTGCAAGAAGCGCTGCTGGGCTTTGAGAGGAATGTCACGACGCTCGATGGGAGGACAGTGGGGATCTCGCGGACGGGTACAACGCAACCAGGGGAGGTCGAGGTCATCGAGGGCGAGGGGGTGAGTTGGCGGGCCATGCATATTGAGGGTTGGCTGACCCCAGATGCCGGCATACCACGATATCCCACAAGGCGATATGTACATCGAGTACGGTGTTGTCTTCCCCACTGTTGTGTCAGATAGCACAAGGCGGAGTGAGTTGCGGCAAGGGGAGGAACGCTGACGGCAGAATTGATGGATGTGTTCAGTGGATCAATAGCACGAGATGAGCTGTAGACGGCCTCAACGGCCTGTAGAAGTAGACATATGCATGGTGGGCATTGCATGAAGCATGGTGGGCATTGCATGAAGCATTTAGAGCAGCATGATGAGCATGTTCAGTCAGTCTATCGAGTTGAAGAGCGTGACGAGACACAGCGACTGGATTGTAATGCCCAATCGGCACGAATGCTGGAGATGAAAGATGCTGAGGATGATGCATGAGGATGATGCAGGTAAGGCGAGGATGATGCAGGTAAGGCGAGGATGATGCAGGTAAGTGCCTATGACTCAGGCCTCATCGCCCGACTGGTCCCAGTCGGTGTCACCGACAACTCCCACAGTGGTAGTCACAGGCGTTGGAGTAACAGCCGGAATCACGGGCACACCAGGTACAGCCGCAGAGCCGAGCGGCCGGTGTGACGAAGCGATAGTCGACGTGGCGGGCTTCGGCTGCGCTGGCGCCTGCGGCTGTGGCGATCCCACACGAGACGTCGGACCACTGCCAGCAGGTGACGCGGCGGCCGCAGCCGACGTGGCAGTGCTGCGCTGGGTCCACGAGTTGGTCGCCGGCGCTGCGCGGAGGTTACCCAACCCACCCAGCTTCGGCGCCGAGACGGCAGAGAGCAGCGGGCTGGGTATTTTCGTGTCGACCCGCCTCCGGATCTGAACCGATCGATTCGGCTCAGCATCGATCAGCTCCCTCCCCAGTCGGTAGATGTCCGCCATGGCGATGACGAATGTGCGCTTCGTGGCAGGCATGTGCGGGAGGATCATGGTCTGCCGCGCGCCGTTGATAAAGTCCTTGAACGTGTTCTCGACGGTCTTGATGAATGCGCCGTTGCTGGCCGCGAAGGAGCGCAGGTCGGCCGGCCACTCGGTCTGCGTCCGGTCGATGGGGGACTTGATGCCCAATGCTTCGGCTAGGCGTGCGTTGCGTTGCCGCTGGAGGCACTCGCTGTTGCACTTGAGCTGCGTGGACTCGCGGGACGTCGGGTGGGTAGTCGATGCGCCACATGAGGTCCGGGTTTGTATGTTGCCACAAGGACATGTTTGGAGCACCTGCGTGGTGCACGGCTCAGTCTCGGGACACTTGGCTGGCGCGTGGCACGTCGCGCTGCAAGGGTGCCGGCAGATGCGTTTGGGCTTGTTGCAGGTCTGCGTGCAAGACTCGCACTCGCCTGGATGGCACGTCTTTTCGCAGCGGTGGTAGCCGCACTCGAGAAGCTTGCCACATGCAGTGCCGCACGACACGCGGTCCTGGCTCTGAGAGCAGCGGACGTTCTTGACGGCCGGGTCCTTGCCGCACGCGCAGGGCTTGGTGGTAAGGAATGGACATGGCGGGCAGTCCGGGTTCTCGTGGCAGTTGTGTGGTGTCTTTGGGTGTCCGCATTCGGGGTCGGGGCGGGCACACGGGAACACGCAGTTGATGGCAGTGCCACATGCGACAGGTGGGTAGATGACGGTGTTGCCACAGTTGCAGACAAGCTCGTCGTACGAAGCCTCCAGGCAGCGTCCGCAGGCGCCCTTGTGGTCTGGCCTGGGACAGGTGTGACGACCGCAGCTTAGCGGTTTGCCGCAGATCAAGGGGCAGACGTGTAGGTCGTCGTGGTCGCCGTCATCGTCGTAGGCCCGTCGACCTTTCCGCTTCGCCTTGTACGACAGGGGGCAGCAGACGCGTCCACATTCGTGCCTGCCGCAGTTGCGTAGCGCTTTGCACACGCGTTCGCAGAGGAACTCATCTTCGCCCTCGGCTTGGCGCTCACGGACGTCGTCGCAGTCGAGGAGCAAGGTGCTCTCGCCACACCGACATGGGCGGTACACCTGTTCATGACAGGGAGGGCACTCGCCGCTGTGGCACTTGAGGGGACAGGGGTGGCCGCACGGACGTGACTTGGGGCAGTCACCTCCGCACGTGGGAGTGGGCGCGAGGCAGTCAGGTCGGGGGTAGCCAGGCAGCGCTTCGAGTGGGGTCGCACCGCACGGGCACGTCTTGATGACGCTCGGCGATGTTGGACAGGGGACGGGACCGGCAGGGTGCGGGTGGCACTTCTGCTCGCATTGGTGGATGCCACACTCGTACTTCCTGTTGCATGTCCGGTCGCACGAGAAGCGTCCAGTCCATGTCTCGGTGTCCGACTCACACACCTTCTTGGCATCCAGCTCCCACCCGCAGGGCACGACCTTCTCCTCGTCACCGCAGTAACAGCGGACGGTCTCGACCTCCTCGCAGGGCGCACAGGGGCCAAAGTGGCATGGCTGGTCGCAGTCGTGCTTACCACATGCACGCTGGCGCATACAGATCTCGTCGCAGACGGGCGTGAGAGCAGCGTCATTAGCGCTGGCTGTTGAGCACTTGACCGTCAAGGATGTGCCATGTGAGGGGCAGCGCACGACGAGAGCGACCTGGCACGGAGGACATGGTCCCGGGTGGCAATCGAGTGGGCAAGGGTGGGAGCAGTTGGGCCGAACGCGCGAGCATGCATCCTTGCACGAATGTGGAGCCGAAGGCGTGTTGGGTGGGTTGGCCAGTCGTCCACAGAAACACCTGTAGCCTCCAACCCTGTCTTCGCGATGCTTCTGGCACCCAGGGCAGCGCCAGGACGGCTCGTCCGTCAGGTCGAGTTTGCGGATACGCTCTGCATCCTCCTGCAGACTGCGCGTCGCCCAGTCGCGGACACACTGGATGTGGAAGGGCGTGTAGCACGCCGTGTAGTGCGACTGAATGAGGGACCTGCGTTCGTTGTCCGCGATGTTCGATGGCAGCTCAGGCGGCCTGTGGGGCGGCAGGCACGACCACGTCTGCTGCTGTGAGAAGATGGGATTGAAGCAGATCGGGCACTCGATGAATGGCTTGCCACGCAGATCACGAGTCAAACGGGAGTTGAGGTCATCAGGCTCAGGTCCGCTAGTCTGCTGAGGCCTGTTCTCCTTCTTGGCGGGGAGAGGAGCACCAGTGGTGAGCTTCGATCCGCGGTCGAAAGCGGCGCGGCGACTGTTCGCAGGCTTAGGAGCGGCGGCGTCTGCAGCATCCTTGGGCTGCTTGCTGTCTCTCAACTTGCGGTTACGCCTCGGCGTGTCCGTTCCGCTGCGAGAGGACGCACGGCTCTGTCCTGCAGATCCACTACCACCGCCGTTCGGTTGGAAGACAGCTGCGCTCGGGTTGAGCGAAGTCGAGCTTGGGTCGGCCTCTGCGTTCGCAGCGCTTTCGCGCTTCGTGCGTGCAGCTCGCTCGCCACCATCGCCGCCGCGGCGGCGATTGTTGTGGGGCTTACTGCGGCCGGATTTGGCAGCCGTCGAGGTCGGATCGCCGCCGTTGGCCTGCTCCGACCGACCATTCCGGTGGCGATGTGATTGCTCATCAGTCGCATTTGCGCTCGCGCTCTCAGACGACGGCCCGTTGCCGTTCGCCTTGGCACCCTTGGCCTTGGTCCTCGGCCTGCGCTGGCGGTTGTTGGAGCGCTGAGCAAGATATGCTCCGTCTCCAGGTTGGGGCTGAGCTGCCGCCAACCCACTGAGCTGGGGGTTGGGACGCGCAAGGTATGCGCCGTCTCCGGGTTGGGGAGCTACGTCCGCCATGGTGATGGGAGGGGGGAGGGGGCTAAGCCCTGTCGTTACTGCTGTGTCGGGTATCAATGCAAGTGAATGTGTCGTGGTAGAGAAGAGTAAAGTGTAAGATGCTGATGTTGGGACAGGCAGAGATGAGTGATTTATGGACTCGGGTCGAGCAGAAACTTGGTAGAACGCTCGAGTGTCTCGGATCCGAGATTCACATAGCCTATTTGTATTCGCATTATTACAAATTCGTATTCCATAAAGTTGTCGAATACAACTCAATACTGTGCCTAGATTCGCCACCCAAATGTCATTTGATCTTCCTGCCGATGTTCCAGTCCTGTGGTCTAAAATCGACCGAGCTGCGTTGGCCCCCTCGCCAGTCCGCAAACGTGTGATGCAGCTGCGTCTGATACATGTCTCTCTCTTCTTTTTCTGTTCTATGCATCTGCCTGAGTGCAAGTGCAGTCCCTCTGGGGTGTCAACAGCGACAACGCTCGTCGAGGCATCATGGAGGTCACCTATGGCGGCGACAGGCGGTACCCCGGTCCAGAGGTCTTTGGCCTCCCATCGCACATAGACGGTGTGCCCACCCAGGCGGAGCTGGACGCCCAGCCGCGCCTGTTCACCTGGGGCGAGCTCAAGGAGATCATCAGTAAGGCCTGGAGCCTTGCCTGAGCTCACAGCAGAATGCAACAACCTGGAGAAGCTGACGCGTAACAAGGAGATCCAGATCCGGTATGAGAAGTGGATGGCTGAGCAGAGGGCGAAGTATGGCTCCACTGGTGAGTGTTGTTCTGCTCCCCGGCTCCAGCTGATGGCAGAAAACTACCTGATCAACGCCCGCCTGCCATGGGGCAAGGAGAACAGGAAGCAGCCAGAACCGACCTTCGACCAGCGCACTGCCCTCAACCACCCAGAGGTGGACCTGACGCCGTCGACCAACCCCGATGCCAAGTCCCACGGGCACCAGCGATCAGGCAGTGCCGCCGTCGCAGCGCATGCACTCAACCTCAAGCCGCAGCCACCCGCCAACACTGCCGAGTGCTCGCACATGGCGACTGCTGAATCCACGCCTGCGTCGGGTGCGAGCACGCCGAGCTCAGTGGCGTACGTCTCCCTTGAGAGCGCGCTATCAAAGGTCAATCGCAAGCTCGCGAGGCAGAAGCGCATCGCTGAAGCGAAAGCAAGGGGAGAAGCCGCGTCCAGCAGCGAGGAGGTGGAAGCGGAGGATGAGCCGGACATTTTCCTGAAGTACAAGCCCGAGAAGGGCTTCGAGAAGGACAAGTACGCTGTGCTGTGCAACGACTGGCCGTACAACGTGCCGTATGGCGTGAGGCATTACTGCGTGTGGTCGAGGGTGAGTCGAGATGTTGGCTTTGTTCAGCCTCTCAAAGCGTGAAGTATCACGCTCGATGTGAAGTCACCGGACTGACAACAGATCCCCATCGCCCACCCAGTCCTCGTAGACTACGACCCAGATGCCTGGGCACTAGTAGAGACAGAAGGACTCGGCGGTTTCACCGGTGTTATCCCACGATACATACCGAACGTGAACGGACATGCTCACAAGGGCGACGAGCCGAACGGGAGCGAGGTCAGCGCGGACAAGCCTAATGGGGACGCAGCTGCGCCAGGAGCAGGCCACGGCCGCTCAGGACCAGCAGAGGCGGGCGAGGGTGGGTGGTATGCCGTGGACGTAGAGTACGGCGGGAAGGAGCTGCAGCGGTGGGCTGGTGTGGAGTACGAGTCGCACGGTGGTCACGAGGTTGGGAAGATGGTAAAGGCGCTATGGCCGGAGGAGGGGTGGGAGACTGTCTGGGTATGTCGGTGCTTGGGGTCAGGCTGATGGCAGTTTGTGAACCCTGCGAGGCTGCAGTCGATCCCGTCCTTCAGCCACTTCCATGGTGGGTAGATGGGCGTGATAGAGCGCTGACGGCAGTGTTTGCACGGCGTAAGACTCCGACTGAGATCGACGCGAGTGAGAAGGCCTTCGCGAAGCGCGGAAAGGAAAATCCATGAGAGACACAAGAGCATCAGTATGGACAGATACAGACCTCAGCACAGCAACGACAACCTAAGACATGAGAACGCCTATGACAAGAGTGACAAATATCACACGACCATTACCAGATTTCCAGAAACTACAGGAACAAGACAATACACAAGAGCGCAAGAGGCAACTTTGCGTAGAAGCAGAGCGCCAAAACCGACAAACGATATGTACCATCAGCATGAATATTTGCAACCACTGAGTGCTGTGTGACGCGATGGATACGAGGTGCGCATAACTCCTTCACAAGATGCATACACTATGCTTTTCTTTTCGCTTCTCCACTACCTTTCGTCTTTCCCTGCTCATAGCACCGGCTACGCAAGGTTGCCCTCCTTGTCGAGACGGCCGTAGCTGTTGGGCAGCGCAGGCTTGTTGTCGAGGATCTGCTCGATCTTGACACGCAGTTCGGTGTTGTCCTTGATCTTCTTGTACACCTCGAGGGCGCGGACGTTCTCCTCGAGCTGCTCGGGTTTCGTGGCGCCGAGCTGGGGTCAGCGAGTCTGCTCTCACCAACACATATTCGAAGTCTGCGACTGCTATGGGCCGGGTGGGTACCCCTCAACGTCTGCAGCTATCTTCTCAAGGTTGCTTGACCCTTGAGATCTGCAGCTACGTTCTCACGCCTGCTGCCAATCGAACAACACCTAGATCCTCACGCCATACCCCTTCCTACGGAGGATGTTCGGTCACTCGCCTCACACTCTCCTACGGAGGGTGTTCGGTTATCATTGCCGCTTCGCACCTCCTGCGGAGGTGCTCGCTCACACCACGCTCACACCACACTCACAATACAAGTCGACACATTCGGGTTCAGCAGCGTCCACGCCAACGCCAAGTTCGCCATGCTCGCGCCAATCTCCTCCGCCACCTTGGTGAGCTTGCGGACCTTCTCAATCTTGGCCTTGCCCTCTGGCGTCTGGAGCTGCTTCACCGTGTCGTTGAAAAAGTCCTTGTTCGTCGCGAAGCGCGAGCCCTCGGGGATGCCGTCGTTGTACTTGCCCGTGAGGACGCCCGAGTCGAGCGGCGACCAAATAGTGGACCCGAGACCCTCGCGCTTGAACACGTCGGCGTACTCGATCTCGAAGCGCTCGCGGTGAAGCATCGAGTAGTGCGGCTGCTCGCAAGTGGGCCCGACGAGGTTGAGCCTGCGCGCGATCTCCTTGGCTTGGATGATCTGCGCGGCGGTCCACTCGGACGTGCCCCAGTAGAAGGCCTTGTTGTCTGGGGTCAGCTAGATCCGTGCTAAGCGCTAGAGTGGGTGAGGCCGTCCTCTTGGATGCTCGTGGAAACATTGATCGCGACTCAGGTGGTGATCTCGCTACTGAGAATAGTCGGACAGGGTGATAGCACCTGTTACGCATCACACTATCAGAAGTCGTCTCACAATCGAACCAAGTTGGGCCATACTAAAGATCTGAAATTGCCTTGCGAATCCAAGCTTGATTCACAAGTGACTTCGCATCGCAGAAGGGCACACAGCTCTCGACTCATCACTCACTGTCGATCAGCCAGTTGAAGGCACGCACAACCTCCTCCATGGGCGTCGTGATGTCAGGGCGGTGAGCGAAGATAATGTCGACTGGGGGTTAGCACGAGTCTATGTGGCCTGCAGAGCAAGGACTAGTGCAATAGTTTGCAGTGCATGAATCTACTCCACGTGAGTGCAGAGAGAGCCCGAAGCCAGTCCACATGCCTGCAGCGCATCAAGCTAAGCGCATGAGTCCGGCCTAAATTGCTGCAGCATGATGTGCTGGGATCGTTGCAGCGCAAGATCTATTCCGGTCAAGCAGCGACACGCTCGCAGCTTGCGCTGCTCGCTCCTCGCTGCTACTCACCGTAGTCCAACCCCAACCGCTCCAACGAGTGCTGCGCGCCCTCGATGATGTGCTTGCGGCTCAAGCCACGGGTATTGTTCGTCTCCTTGCGCGCCGTGCCAAAGAAGATCTTGGTCGAGACGATAATGTCCCTCCGGTCCCAGTTGAGCTCCTTGATCACGCGGCCCATCTCGATCTCGGACTGGCCGGCTGCGTAGCCCTCGGCGTTCTGGCGTGAGTCATGGCTCAGCTGACAAAAAACAGAAACCTGGGTAGCAGAGGCGAGCAGACTGGGTTTTCGAACGTCTAAACTCAGCAGTAGAGCATGAGCCCTGTGGCCGATTCAAGTTGAGCAGCTAGGGACAAAGGGAGATGACTGGTAGGTGGATAGCGGACAGTCATGCCAGATTGTAGAAGAAGGGCTCATCTGCATGTCCTGAAAGTGCATTGAAAGCTGGCATGAACACTGCAGGAGACAGTTTCAACCTCAAAGGTGCGAGGCGCAACAGGCTCGAGTCCTGTCAATGACAGTGGACTGTCCATGGCACAAGCGACTGCTACTCAAAACCATCCAGTCGTATATATATCAACTCTGTCACTGCACTTGCTTCCCTCCCTTCGACATCATCAGGTCAAAGCTGCTGCTGCAGAAGCAATCATGCAAGCTCTGATGAGCAAGTGATCAGTGAGGTTTTGCCCAACTCCAGCTCAGGCAGACACCGACGCCAGCTAGCCGGCGAAGCAGACCACCTGCCATCGACAGCGTATCTGTTCTCTTCACCGCCCCAAGCATCAGGTCATCTCCAGCCTCGCTACCTCCCGACGCCGACACGTCACACTGCCAACCACAGATATCTCTACACTTCCCCCAATCACTGCAACCTTCCATAGTCTACTCACATCAAACATGTTGATACCAAGGTCAAACGCCTTCTGCATCAAGTCCTTGACCACATCGCCCTTCTGCGTCGCCCCGACGGTCAGCCACCCGCCATACGAGAAGACGGGCACGCGCTGGGGTCAGCTATACCTCACCACCACCTCACCAGTCCCGAGTCACCGAGGTTGCGGTACTGCCGTCAGCAGGGTCGGGTCGAGCGCAGGCCACCCACGAGCATCCCCTTGGGGTCGAAGGGGACGGTCTCCTTTGTGAAGAACTTTTTGATGTCTTGGAGGTCGGACATGGCGTTGAGTGGGTGTTTGGAGTGAAGTCTAGAGTCGTAGAGTCAGATGCAGAGTGCAATGTATGTACCAGAGGTAGGTAAGAGACGTCGAGATGGTCAGTCCCACGCTTATGGATTGTCTACGCTGCTTGTTAGTCATCCATCGCTGCTTGCTACGTGCTACGGTGGTGACGCTGCGAGCTTCCACATGACGCCATGTGGAGGTCTGATGGCCGGCGTAGGTGACCGGTGGGGGTCTCGGATCCGGGCGAGGATGCCGCTATTATTACGCTAGTTACCGAGTCGCGATGGTTACTCACCTCCACAATCAGCTCGCACGACTGTGCGACTGTGCGACTGTGTTATATGGTGGACCGTATTCCTCAGTTCGAGCTTTTGTATGCATGCTTCCTCAGCAGCAGATGCACAATAGTGGTAGTGGTAATGAATGGATTATCAGAGACTTACAAGCCGACAAACGTGCTCCTGAGACGTACGCACAAGCTGAGTGAAGGAGTTTAGCATGAGTCCCACGACTCACGACTGCGAAGACGTCAGGCGCCCAGAGCATGTTGTCGTGGCTGCATTTGACTGTGCAGTCGTCTTCGATCAGAGTTTCAGAGTGACGAGTGATACCAGTTTGACTACTGTTGAATGTTGTCACAAACTGGTACCTGTGAACGATAGCGAACCATATGCTTGATAGGTGGGAAGGTTGAACGATGTTGTTTGGGCTGCTTTACTCAGCCTGATCACGAAGCACAAGTGGGATCTGTCGAGGGTGTGTCACCGGCTTGGCCCACCCTCGGCGTGATGTTAAGATTCGAATGAGTTATTTATCCCTGGAAGTTGCTTGTATCGACTTCTCTGTGCTTCGTAGTGTACAGAACCACAGTAGTCTTATCAACACCCATGCCTCGGCTGTGCCTCGCGTCTGTCTCTAAGTAACGATGCCAAGCAGCAAGTGGTATCTAGCAGCAACTAGTAGTAACGATTAGTCTCGTTAGTCCAGCATAAACCATCGACAAAGCCCCAGAAGCTAATATGCTAAAGGACTTGAGCGTGTGAAGCATATGAGGTCGTGCACTACTACACGTGTATTGTGCTTCTTCTCTAGTTTCTCAAGCTCCCCTCTCTCATCTCGGTCTCTTCGCCTCTCACCCTTAGTGCCAGATGCATACGCAGCTAAGCCCATCTGGCAAAGAGTTCCCAACTAAGCAAAGCAGTCACAACATAACATGCATTCGTGGGTGCATGGGTGCATGGGACAGCGCACATGAGCACGTAGCTCACATAGTATGTGCAATGCACCTGCACCGGTGGCCGGGGGACTGTCACTCTCATTTCTACAAATCATGTCGGCCTTCAATTTCTACAAATATACTCCTGTTACCATGTTACTATCATTTCTACAAATACTCCTGTTATAACTGTTACTACCATTTCTACAAATACCGTAGTTGCACGCTTAGTATCGAGGCCAGGCTAGGCCCCCGTCGCTTAACGATCGGACCTAGGCTCAGGCTCGACTAGCTTGCTAGCGGGAATGGAATCATCCGGTATCCAAATACAATAGGTACGTAACCACTAGTAGCATGTGTGCTTGCATGGCCTCACACTACTACTGCGCAACCTTCACTGCCCCCTTGACGCCTGTAGCCCATATCACATCGTCCCCGTTCGTTGGAGCACCAGAACTCTATCCGGAGGAGGACACAGCACTCGGCCTTCTGATCGGTCTCCCAACTGACAAGATTCCGGTAAACCCAAACCCAGTATCAGGGTGGCAACCGTGGTACACTACTAGTCCCCCTCGCTTACAACTTCATGTGATCAGCGGCAAACCTTGTACGCTATACGCTGCGCTGTGCGCTTGTACGGTTGTGAGCTCACACGTGTGCGTGCAGCATGTAGCATATGCAGCATGGGCTTGCAGCGTGCAGCATGTAGCATATGCAGCATGGGCTTGCAGCGTGCAGCATGTGCATGCAACATACGAGTATAGCAGTTCTAGCAGCGCAGACACCGGGATAGATGGGCTCCTAGACAGATCTCGTTCGGTTGGGTGTTGTGGGTAATTTCGAGCAAGGTACCACCTTCGAGGAGAGAACATAGGTTGGCACATCTGTGGTGTCCATCACGCTCTGCATTATTGTCTGCTGTGAGAACGTTTCTCATTGTCTGCTGGAAATCAAGCTAATACATCCTGTATGGGGAAACCACTGCTGAGGTTGTAGCACACACAGCACAGCTAGGAAGCTTGACGCCACTGCGGCCCATCGCCGCCTGCACATGCATCTGCAGTCGCGACTCCGTCAATCTCGCGCACGTACAATACAGTAAGTCAGTAGTTGCAGTCAGCAGGCAGTGACTAAGCTTGACATGCTGTGAATGAGCATCAGCGCCACCATTGCCACCACTGCCACCACTGCCACCTCTGCCACCCATGCCACCACACCAAACAGCCAGCTCGCCAGATGCCACGCCACGCCTCGCTAAGCCATGCCTCTTTGTCTCCCAAGAAGCTCATCCTCAGCCACGATACAACAAGGAGTGTAACGCCACAGAATAGAACCCGACCCGATGTCACACTGTATCCTCTGCTAAAGCATGTCGAACGCCCTCCACTGTCCATCTCCAGCTACTCCCCCCCGTATACTACTTCGCTAGTGCTCAGACGCCGGTGACCTCTCCAACCCCTCCCCTGCACCAGCACCAGTCACGCGCCAAACAATCAAGTTAGCTAGCTCGAAGCTCTAGCTATATGCGTTTCATCCATCCGAGTTACTGCCCAGTTTCGAGCCAAGCCCAATGCGGACGTCCCCTGCCAGCATATCCCTGCCGCTTTACTGCTGCCCACCCCTCACGCCTCCTAATCCCCCCCTGCCACCCCCGCCCCCCTACACCCCGCCCACATGCTCTCCTGCTTTAATTAAGGCGGGCGCCGCGTGACTATGCGTGCATGCATGCTCATGGCTGCTGGTGGCTGGGGGCGTCAGAGAAATACAAATACCTCAGCCGCGTATGTAGAGGGTGACAACTACAATGCACTGGAAGAAAAAGCCTCCGAGGCAGAGGGGGGAGAGACTGACGCAATCGGTGTCGACGATTCCGGCGCTGGACAGACCCTAGGAACTTGTAGGAACTGCTCAGGGAGAGGGATCGACGAGCTGGAACTCAGGGAACGGCAGGGTGCCTAGGGCGCAAGAAATACAAACCTCGCTCAGAAAAGACGAATTTGTATTCCTCGTTATTTGTAGACGAGGAAGCGAGGGAAGTAGGTAGGGATGGGTGGGGGGGTGGTACTTCCGGCTGTCCCGGTGGGGGGCCGGTAGGAGGTGGTAGTGGTGGACGATGTAGAGAGGTCGAGGATGTGGTGGTCAGATGTACTGAGAGGTACTTGGATGGCAGTGTGGGTGGTCTTGTAGTGGTGTGTGATGCGTCTGCAGTGTCGTGTATGCGGTGGTGTGCGCGGTGGTGTGCGCGGTGGTGTATGCGGGTGGTGTATGCGAGTTGTGTATCGGTCGTGTCTCAAGAGTCGTCCTCCTCCGAACCAAAGGAGTGCGACACACCGTTGTACTCCTCTATCCCGCGCATATTGCAAATCTGTCACAGATCCACAGAGCAACTAACCAAGTTACTCACCTATAGAATGTCTTACGGCAGCGACAGTCACCAGCGAGCGAGCGAGCGAGCGAGCGAGTGAGTGCGACACCGATGCAGCGAGCAAGTCAAATGATTTGCGAGTACGGACGCGCGAGTCATGCATGTCACCAATATAAGAGCTCCTGTTTTACTTGCTATAAGATACAATGGTTACAGAGTGGGTGGGTGGTGTGAGTGGCATGGTCGTTTTGTGTGAGTCGGTAGCGTAGAGTCGAAGTTTGTGTCGAAGCTCAGCCTACATATGCAGGGTGTAGCTCTGTGTCTGCCAGCGAGGCTGGGCTGGCGATGCAGAACGAGTGATCATCTCCTCTGAATCACCAGTCCGGTCGTGCACGGGCCTCTCGCGCTTGTCCCGGTCGTCCAGCGACACAGAGGAAGCCCCCGAGCTCCCACTCATAGCACTCATCGGTGGCTGCGGGGGCTGCGGGGACGGCAGCTGGTGCTTCTTGCTGCTGCTGTAGCCGATGTCGACGTGGGGTGTAGAGCTCGAATGAGAGCCAGTGCCAGAGCTAGGGGTACTAGCCCAGGATGGGGCAGGTGCACCACCACCTCCACCTCCACTCCATGACTGATGGGACTGGTGTGTCCTTGGGTGGGACGTGGGTAGAGGAAGGACTAGGTCTGAGATCCTCATGCGGCTCGGGGACGGCAGGCGGGCAATAGGAGGGAGGTCGTCCTCTCTTCGGCGTTTGACACTGTGCACCGAAGCATGGGTGGCAGCAGGGTGGCTGTCGTCCCATCGCTGCCGCCTTGATGCTGCAGAGGCGAGGGTCGAGAGGGGGTCGCGGTCAAGCCCGGGGTAGTCACGGACATCTCGCTCGTGCTCACGCATGTCCCGGAGGTCGCGGAGGTCGCGGAGGTCACGGCGGGCAGTAGTGGACGAGGACGAGGACGAGGAGGGGGCCCATACCCTTCGCAAGGTGTCGACATGCTCCTCCTGCCCCTGTGCACAGAGGGCGCTCTCGAGATCGCGGACCCAGCCTAGGAGGTTCTGCTCGTGCGCCTCGAGCTCCATGATGCGGTCGGCCAGATCGTGGCCCTTGGCACGTAGTTGGTTGACTGTGCTCTCGAGATCGGCCATTTGGTTGGCTCTGCGGACTGAAGTAGAGTCAGCGACTGTCACTGCCACTGCCACTGTCCACCGTCCACCGGCACTAATGCCAAGCAGCTTGTTGACTCACGTCGCAGATTACGCTGCTTGATACGGTTCTTCTCGCGACGGATCTCAAGTGCAGAGCGTGCGCCAGAGTCTATCTTGTCGTCGCGGTCGTCGCGGTCCTCGCGCTCGTCGTCGTCAGAGCATGACGAGCGGCGAGACATGTCGGACTGGGAGTGCTGGCGTGGTGAGAGGCTAGCAGTGGAGGTGGGCGACGGCAGGTGTGTTGCTTGCATGGTTGGGGTGTAGCTGTGTAGAGGGTAGAGGTGTAAGTTCTGTAAGCTGGCGGAGTGGAGAGAGTGCCGCCGGCTACAGTGATATATGAGCAGAATTCAGAAGAGGTAGCAGACAAAGTGTCGAACTGTCGAACGAGTGGTAGGTAGGTAGGTAGGTAGTCGGCCAAGGGACACACCACACCACACTACCACGCCACACTGCCTGTCTCCTCCAGATCTCCCTCTGCGGCTTCTCGCGATTAGGGAGTGGACAGGTGAGACAGGCGACAACAGAGTTCTATTGTTGTGTGTGAGCTGGACTGACTGGTGGCAGAAGGAGTGTGATTCCCATCTCTCTCTCATCTCTTCGAGGTCTTCTACTTGTCCCTCCTTACCCCTGTCCCTCCTGTCCCCCTCCTCTCCTCTTGTCTGTGCATTATTGCCCGCCGCCGTTACGCCGCCCACACCACACCCTCGTCGTCTCCCTCCCCCTCTTTCCTCCCCCTCCCACTGCTAGTCCACTGGCAAATGCGCCGACGCCGCGAGTGTTCGTGACACTGCCGACATTGTGGATTTTGTATTTCTTTATACAAATAACATCGTCGTCGATGGGCCGCCACGTGGCATCTCTACAAATAACGGGCCACCAGCCGAAGCGACCCTGATGTTCGGCACACGGCACAAAGAGTTAGTCAATTAGTCAACAGGCACTCCCCGTTGCTGCCTGTGCTGCCTGTATTTCCTCCCATCATATTGTTGTCTGAATCTCTCGATCCCTATTGTTCATTATCTCGTGATCTCAGGGAAGCGAGTGTAACTCTAGCACTCTAGCGACGAAACACGCCGATGCTAAAGTGCCAAGGTGCACGAGAGCCGATGCAACGGTGCACGAGTTGTCGCGACATGGGAGGGATATGGCCGATATGGGACAGGACATTGATTTGTAGAAATCACAGGCGGTGCCTGGCAGTTATCGGAGCTGGGCGCTGGGCATGTGTGCATAGGAGGGGGCAGAGGATGCAGATTCGGATGCACGTAGATGTACAGTAGTAGTAGTATGGATGGATGATGATCATGGATGAGATGGATGCGATGTAGTCTGTAGTCGGCATCATTCCATGTCGCCGGTCACTACTCACTCACAACTTGGACCCAGTCTCGTCTCAGACCACTCTCAGACCACCACTCTATACTCTTTGCACGCCCATGAGATCACCCATGCATGTCCATTCCCGGACATTGACGGACGAGCGGCGTGCGCCACGGCCATGCATTCAGATGGCAGTCATTGTTGAGAGGTAACAACAGCACCGGCAATGCGGCGATGCGGCAATGCGGCAACGGCTACTGCCTGTCTCAGCTGTTTCTTTGTTTTTGCTTTGTACCACAGTCTGGATCCGGTCAGCCGCGGAGCGTGACGTACTGGCGACACTGTTGTTATTGTATGTCTCGTCACTGCATGCAATGGTAGTTACACATCTCAAAGGCTAGACCCGCCACAGCATGCCACCTCATGCCCTCATGCTGCCACCTCGTCATGTCATCCACAACTCTGCGACTCTCCCAAGCCCACAAGCCGTTGACAGACACCATCTCTACCACGCCTCCATGTCATGCATGTCAGCAACCACTCCTCATAGCATGCACATCCGCCGCGGCTTACGCCTCCGAATCGGAAGCAATCGGCATGCATGCATACCTGCCCTGCCCAGATGCATCGCTGTGCAGCTGCATCGCTGTACAGCAATAATGCCAGAGAAACAGGTCGCACCCTCTTTGTGCACCAGTAATTGATGGCGTCCGCCGGCGGCTTGGCATCCGTTGATCCTATGATGCACGAGGTTGTCGCCGTCTGTTAATTGCTGTTAACTCGTCGGAAGCGCGAGTGTACGTGTGCCTTGGAAGAAGTGTGCGCGAGGCGCGCGAGGTGCTCATCTTTCTGTACATCTGTCTGTCTATTGTGTGTTTGAGCAGAGTCCCGCAGTGTGTGGTATGGTTCTCATCTCTGTCTGGCATGCACTGCAGTGTATTTAGATATGATATTCACACACCAGGTATGAATCTCATGCATTCTGAGCGAATCTGCGCATACTTCTAAGATGTGGAAAGTGAAAGTGCGCCTCATTCACTACTCTCTCGATACGAGTCTGAGAAGAGGCGTCGGCATACAATTAAGGCACGGCGGGGTGAGACACTACTTAGCACTGGCTGCCAATCTCGTCGGTCATCTCAAGAGCTAAAGCTTTCGAGGAGCGATGCCGGTCCCGATCCGACCCTCATGCACTGCATGCAGTGTAGGACGTCGTCGTAGCACTGCGCACCGCATTCGCACTGTACTCGATACGCACTGTGTTCGTGTATGTGTATGTAACCCAGAGGGACGAGGACAATGGGACCGGAGGGAGTCGCCGCAGAGATCTGCGCAGAGTCGACAACCCAACCCCCACATCGGACTCGTCAACACCGCCAGGTAGTGCTCAAAGTTAGCCGCAACGCCTGCCTCTCTATCTCCGCATCAAGACATGTAACGCTCGACACACTCGCAACACATCGCATCGCATCGCATTCGTACCCTCTCACACACGCCGATCAGGTCGGATCACTCCTTGTGCATCGAGCTGTGTAGCTGTGATGTTCGCCCATGTGGGATCCACAGATGCGCATCACTCGACATCCGAGGGTGACCACCATCCTCGGTCAGAGGGTTCGGAATATCCCCATACCGTGTTACTCCATGATGCGAGGGCACCGTTGCTTTGGACGCACTTCAAACGCACATCACATGCACTTCAGAGATGATCGCAGCTATCACTCTTAGTCTCGAGTTTGAGGGTACATAGTGGGTTTTGGTTAGCCCGAACAATTCATGGATCAGGGAGACGAGCACACTCCTGCCATGCCCGCTGGGCATCGGCAGGTTCGGGGTATCGGGTTTGTCATCGCGGTCACCTCGGGGTATGTGATCGCTGGGTCGAGTGGCCTCGAGCCCAGCGGAATGACGGTGCATGCCCATACCGTGGGTGCCTGGGAGAGTAGTCAGACATGACGTGGGAGGTTACTCACTAGGTAGTCGTAGGACTTTTTCTGGCACGCCGAAGTGGGGTCTCGAAGGGCTGCGGAGTGGACGTATTGAAGCTAAAGTGCGTATGGAGCTACCGAACAGTGCTCAGAGGATCGTCGCTGCCGAAGACGAAGCATATGAAAAAGGGTGGTCAGCCATGGCAGAGACATCGTCAAGGCACTGCAGATATCGAGCGAATGTGCAAATGGTGGATGGTCGACGTACTTCAAGCCTCATAATATGCAGACATGTGTCGTGCATATAGTGACTTGTGCTGGCATCTCTTATGTTCAGCTATGTCTTTTATGGACTGCCGGCAGCCGCTATCCATTGTTGGTGGTGGATTCTGTTGGAACACCTCCATGTTGTATAGCTCAACGATGGGCAGCTTCAGTGACTATGAGCGAGTAGCGACTACATCAAAGTTTTGCCAAGCTGCAGGAAATGACCATCGTGCATGTAAAGAACGGAGTGGCCATCGAAGCATCAACCGATGCATCAGTGCATTGAACCGAGTCTGGCAGCAGTCCTTGCAGGCCACACGATACGAAGCAAAAGTCGAACAGCCCCTCGTCAGATTCGAACCGTCGAACCGTCTTCCTTTGCCACGTGGACCTCGGCAACATCGTCATCGACATCCGCTCTGCACGGCTGGCAACTCAACTTCCAACGCGTATCGCGACTCTTACCCCCTCTACACTCTCGAACTCCCCCACGCCCCCCATGACAAGATGAGTCAAATACCTCGGAGGACAGCGCTGCTTTTGCTGCTGCTGTTGGGTGTGTTCTTGGGAGCGGTAGGGGTGTGTGCTGAGGCGGTACGGGAGGGATCAGACGAGCAAGGGTTGGAAGGCAGCGTAGATGCCGGTGCAGGGGAACAGGAAGCAGTGGCCGATGATGGGAGTAAAGACAA
Source organism: Cutaneotrichosporon cyanovorans (assembly GCA_002335625.1). Lineage (NCBI taxonomy): Eukaryota > Fungi > Basidiomycota > Tremellomycetes > Trichosporonales > Trichosporonaceae > Cutaneotrichosporon > Cutaneotrichosporon cyanovorans. Next base: position 1,159,013 of record BEDZ01000002.1, on the reverse strand, counting down.
TGGTGAGTACAGGGCCAGAGCTACTTGTGCGGATGAGCCACCTGTCTATCGCTTGATCGTCTGCACGACTCGCTTCTGGACCTGCGCTCATAGCGATAGACCAACTACCCTGTCGGAGCCCGCTGACCCCAGTCTGCGCTGCCTTCGACGAAGCCCACGTTATCTTGAGCAAACTCCACCCGGGGTACTACGACCACCTCACTGCAAAGGTCGACCCACCGCCTGGATTCGACAGCCCACTCGCCTGGCAGCAAGGGGTATGTCCTATTCTCAATTGTACACGCTGACGGCCAAGGGCAAGCTCGCCTCGACCATCGCTGTGGCACGAAGAGTCGTTGCAGCTCTGAACCCCCTCAACGCCCTTACAAAGGTGACGAGCAGCTCCAAGAAGCGCAGCAAGAAGGCAGTAACGAAGGAGATCCGGCATCGGCTCCAGAAAGCAATCGACCTCCTGCAAGAAGCCCAGGATGCCGGCTGCCACGATGCCATGGCACTCCGTGCTGATGTGCGCATCTTTGCCCCATACGGCCTAGGGCAGAACCTCACAGAGGCGTTTGAGCTGTACACGAAGTTCCTCGAGCACTCTTCAGATCCGCACGCTCAGTTCATCGTGGGTTTCTTCTATGCCACTGGCTTGGGCGGAGCTCCTCGCGACCAAGCTCGTGCGACGCTATATTACACGTTCTCTGCTGTGCAGGGCTACAAGCCTGCACAGATGGCCATGGCACATCGTTACTGGAGTGGCATCGGTGTGAAGCAGGTGAGTGAAGCGTTCATGCAGTAGAGATCTGACAGTCAGGACTGCCAAGCCGCACTCGACTACTATGAGAGAGCAGCTAAGACTACCTACGATCGATTCCAGAAGGGCCCGCCCATGGGCGAAGCCCTACCCCTCGTTCCGTGGCGACTCTCTGATCGCTACGGCGGCGTGTACGGTCCCCAGGCCTCGTGGGCGTTCACCGGCGTCAATGCCGGCCGCGATGCTGTGGTTGCTCAGAAGAAGGCCGCACTCGGCGAGTCACCCAACGAGCAGCTGGAGTACTACGAGTTCAAGGCGGCACGTGGGAATCAGCACGCGACCATCCTTCTCGGCTGGTTTCACTACGTTGGAAGCATGTTTCTCCACTACCCATGGATATCCTACGGTGGGGAGGAGTATGGAGAGATTCCGCAGGATTTCGGGGAGGCAAAGCGTCAGTTCCTCTCGATAGCTCGCCAGACCTGGCGGACAGAGTTCGACAGCAAGGGCAAGCCTGTCCCGGAGAGCGGCAAGAAGGGACCATGGCAATCCTGGGTGGCCGACGCTATCGGCCGCATGATCCTGCGTGGCGAGGGATTCAAGCAGGACTTCCGCAAAGCTCGCCTGTGGTTCGATCGTGCCGGGCCTCGGGCGGAGTCCAGCCATGGTCTGGGTGTCATCTACCGCGATGGGCTTGGAGTCGATGCCGACAGGGCGAAAGCGCTGTACTACTTCCAGCACGCGGCGGACCAGGACCATGGCGACGGTGAGGTCGACTACGGCAAGATGTTGCTCGAGGATGGTCAGATCGAGAGCGCTGCAAAGTTGTTCGAGTCTGCTATCCGCCATGGGGCGCGCTTCGAACCCTATTACCACCTCGGCAAGCTGCACGCGGCCCAAGCGCGCACCGAAGCCGGCAGTAGATCGGGGTCGTGTGGCGTCGCGGTGGGGTACTACAAGCTCGTGTGCGAGAGTGGCTCGTGGGACGAGAACTATCTCAGCGACGCTAACCGCGCGTGGCTGCGCGGAGAGTACGATAATGCGCTCGTGGGCTGGTGGATCGCAGCTGAGATGGGGTACGAGACGGGACAGAATAATGTTGCATTTGTCCTCGACCGGGGCTTGGACTTTTTCGACGACTACCCTATCCCTCGTGACACGTCGTTGGCGCAGTGGACCCGGAGTGCAGCGCAGGGCAACGCAGACGCCATGGTCGTTGTGGGAGACCACTACTGTGAGTCGACCATTCAGCGGGACCGAGTGCTAATGTCAGATGGTGGCGTTGATCACAACGAGACAGACTACACTCGAGCACTCGCGTATTACCAGACAGCTGCGGACAAGCTCTCGGCGATGGCATACTGGAACGTGGGGTGGATGTACGAGAACGGCCTGGGTGTACCCCGCGACTGGCACCTCGCGAAGCGCAACTACGATCACGCCCTGGATGTGTCATCTCACGCATACGTCCCCTGGCTGCTGAGTATGGGCAGGCTGTACGTTCGCAGCTGGATCAACGAGCTCCGTACAGGAGGAGAAGAGCCTGGCTTGCACTTCGACGAAGAGGAGGGCCAGGAGAACGATGCGCCGACGCTGTTCGAGGGGCTGAAGAGGTTGTTCACTGGGCCGCCTGGTATGGAGGCCGCGGACGAGGGTGAGCAATATGAGGACTACTCGGGCTCCGGGTGGGAGGGTGCAAGGGATGGAGGGGGAGGTGGTGATGGTGATGGAGAGGGGGACACCGCTGGCGACGACGATGGCGAGGGAGACTCGTATTTGTATGGTGGGGGGGATCTGATGGAGGACCTCATCGTCATCGGGCTGGTACTCGCCATCGGGGGTCTCTTCTGGGTGAGGAATAGGTGGGCGGCAGATGCGATGCGGCAGGCTCAGGCTGCTGCTATTGCGAGGTAGCATATGCATGGTTGTCATCAGAGTGAAGAGGCATCCGAAGGTGCATGAACTCATGTAGTACCCGCACAAGTCAGTCACGTCCAATTGCTTCCGTCGACATGACTTTGCCACCCAAGAACAGCAAGTCCTCGAAAACAAGTCACACCAACCACTCCATGTTCATCAAAAGGGCGCGACCACGGCCGCCAGGCCGCGCACGCGAAGTCGAGGACGATGATCCTGCTGGGTCGCCGCTTGCCCAGGATGCGGGCACGACTTCAGACGTTGGGGGGACGGAGGAGGGTGTCGGCAGTGTGATGGAACGTAAGCGGGCACAGCGCAAGGCGAAGCAGCTGGGCAAGGGCTCGCGTCTGAGTTTCGGCGGGGAGGAGGAGGTAAGCATGTGCAGCAGACCGCGCTAATAGTAGGGCTCGGACTCTCCTGCATTCAAGCAGAAGAAGTCGCTTCTCTCGCAGGCGCTAAAGGCGAGCGCGACGAGCTCACCGCTTGCTGCGGCACCGGTGTCGGCGTCCCCGTCGTACTCGAGCGAGTATCTCTCCGAGCTGAAGGCTGCGACACCGACTCGGGCTCCAGCCGCTGTGAGCGTGAACATCGACGACGAGCTGTCCGACGTAGCGAGGGAGAAGTACGCATCGAGGCTGGAAGAGGACTCGAGCGGTATCCCGGATGCAGCGGCTGTGGCCGCCGCAAAGAGCAAGCGGAAGGCTCTGCTGGAGAAGAAGCGGCTGGGACTTGACGAGGAAGAGGACTACATCTCACTAGGAGCAGGACGGGGCGAGCCACATCCGGAGAGCAGGTTGATGCGAGAAGAGGACGAGGGAGAAGATGGAGACGAGGCGATGGCGGAGTACACTGGTGTGAACGACCGGTTGTACCTCGGCAAGAAGGAGAACAAGGCTGCAGCACGCAGGTTGAAAGGAGAGATTGGGGAAATGATTGCAGAGGCGGAGGAAGATGAGTCGGACGAGGAGACGAGGGAGTGGGAGAGGACGCTCGTCGCGCGTGGTGGCAATATTACTCAGCCTGTCGGGAAGGAGAAGCCGAAGAACGTGGGGTATAGGCCTACTCCAAGTGAGTGATAAGGTAGACCTAGCTGACAACAGTCCCGTCTATCCGACCTATACCGACTGTCGCATCTGCCAATGCCCGGATAGCGGAGAAGCTGAACGGTCTGAGATTGTCAAAGGCGGAGAATGAGAGGAATCTGCAAAATGCGACTCAGGAGCTGGTACTGTTGGAGACGCAGGAACGCGATATCCGCAAGCAGGTTGAGGAGGTGTCGAGTAAAAAGGAGTGGGCAGAAGGCTTCCAGGGATGGGTGGAGACGCTGGGCCAGTTCCTGGAGGAGAAGGTGAGGTGTCTCCCACCTAGCAAAGCTGACCAGCAGTTTCCGTTGTTGGAGAATATCGAGAGTGATGCAAGGAAGTACGAGGGGGAACGAGATGCGAAAGTCCGGCAACGACGAGCTGGCGACGACAATGACGATCTGGCGCTGTTCCTTGGTGTTGCGGCTGCCGCGGCGAGTGAGGGCGAGAAGCCGGATGCAACGAATGAAGCGGCGCCCAATGCTGAGGCTCGCCGATCACGCCGCGAAGCAAGGATTAACCGCCGATCGAGACGACAAGGAGCAGCCCACACCAGTGGCGAGGAGGGGTGGTCGACTGACTCTGATCTCGAGCCCGAAATCGCGGATGAGTACGAGGCCGCACAGCACGATCTACGAAGAGACGTCAACTCGCTGCTCGACGATGTCAAAGCGGAGGACTTCAGAGATCCTGAGAAGGGCATCGCTGTTCAGTTCGCGAACTGGCGATCTCGCTACCCGGAGGATTACAATGGCGCATTCGGCGGCCTCGCATTAGTGCAGGCCTGGGAGTTCTGGGCGCGCTGTGAGATGGTCGGCTGGGAGCCCTTCAGGGTGAGTGCTGGGGTTATCCCAAGCTGACGTACAGAGCGACAAGCCGCTGGAGTCGTTCAAATGGTTCACCGGGCTGTATAACTACTCGCGTCCACGACCGCAGCACCCCTCCGAGGACGACGACATGGACCTGGAACCCGAGGTCGGCGAGGAGGGCGATCTCGCGACAGAAATGGTCTCCAAGGCTGTTGTGCCCATCCTCATCAAGGCGTTTGAGGGCGGTGCATACGACCCGTACTCGGCCCCACAGACGCGTCGCGCTGTGGACCTGGTCGACGTCGTCGCGGAGCTCACAGGCAAAGACAGCAAGAAGTACCAAGCCCTGCTGAAAGCAGTGCTCGGTGTCTTCCAGGCACATGTGTTTGAGCTCGCGGCCGCGGTGGCTGGTGCAGCTGGACCTGCTGCCACCAAGCCGCCACCTTACAACCCTGCGGCTCGCTCTGCCATGTTCCGCTACGTGCGGCGGCGGCTGAAGCTCATTCGCAACCTGCTGCTGTGGCGGCGAACTGCTCCTGCCGAGGTGCAAGACCTCGTCGCTCGTATCGTCAGTGTCGTAATCCGCCCGGTGCTTGCTCGGACGTGGGAGGGCGGCGGCGAGGACATGGCACAGAAGGTGAGCAGGACTTGGAGAACGGGTCGTGCTGACTACAGGTTCTGGAGGTGGCTGAAGCTGGGCTTCCTGCCAACATGGTAACTTTCCTCAAGCAGGGACCGCATGCTCGGTGATGCATCATTTCATCAGCAATGTTTATCAGCTTGACGTGCAGTCGGCCATCAGCAACGTGTATCGACGGGGCAAAGAGTCAGCGTCGGCAGTCTGGCACTCTGATTTAGCTCGCAACACCCATCCTCACGCTACGATTACACCAATCACACTCACGCTACTACTACACCATCCATCAGACACGCTAGAATAGCCCCATTTATCGTCTCTGCTAGCCACTGCACTACTACTCCCAAAGCCACTGCTTAGCAGCAGATCGTCCTCGACGCGCAACAAAAGACGTTATACTCCTTGCTTTAGAGTTCGGTTCCAGCTCCTCTGGCACTACAGTAGCTCGTCTACATCTGGCAGTCGATCCAGTTGATATAGTACGCGTCGCTACAAGCTAGTCGCGATCTTTATCGGCCGACGCGATGTCATGTGGTCTTTGTCTACCTCTGACCTGGGAGCAGGAAGACAGTGCGTGCTAACTCTCCACCTCTCCGAAGATGACTCCCGCGAGCACACAGGACAGCTGCATCCCCGGATCCATGTGTACAGGCAGATCATCCGGCTCTTGTGAACCCATGGGACAAACTACCTGATGCCGGCAGTACGTCTATATCCGAGTTGTGCCTGTAAACAAGCTAGTTGACCGACGCGGTACGAATTACAACAACACACTACTGACAACACGCTACTCCCACTAGCTGCATCGACGTAGCTGGGTACAAACAACAGCGCAAACAGGTGCAGAGCTGCTGACGATGATTCATGTGGTCCAAGCGAGTAGTGGCGCTACCGCGTACGACTTGGCGTTGACGAGTATATAAGCTGCTGTGACAGACTGACATGACGATCTGCAGCCGCTACACATCATGCTGACCACTACCGTCCTCTTACCAGTCCTCTGCCTGCTCTCTGGGCTTACGGACGCCCGCCCCGCCCCCTTGGAAGCAAACAAGGTGTTCCCCCGCGCCGACCCCACAGCGGGCAGGGCACCCCACCAGCCCTTCCAGCATGGGTACAACGCGTCGACGATCAAGTCCTGGAGCGCAGACAGCGACCCCAACGCAAGGTACCTGCGCTCTCGAGTGCCCCTAGCCAGCCGTATCGAGCCCTTCCAGGCGACGCAGGCGCGCCCGCAGCTTGCCACCGGACCCAAGGTGCTCGACCTGTCGTTCGACTACGACAACTCGTTCTTCACGTCGTACAAGTACAATGACGACTTCACGCGGCGCGAGAACCGCTTCTGGCAGTACTCGGACCTGTATGGCTCGTGGCATGGCATGCCGGTCGATCAGTCGCCTACAGACAAGCCGATGCACGGGCTGATCAACCTGCCCAACCCGGCGTGGACGGATGCTGCCCACCGCAACGGTGTCCGCAGCCTGGGTTGTTGGTTCTGGCCGCGACCTGGAACGTTCGCCGACTACCTCGAGCAGGCGGCGGACGGGTCGTTCCCCGTCGTGGACAAGCTGCTCGAGATGGCGCAGTACTTCGGCTTCGATGGCTACTTCATCAACCAGGAGGCGACGATCTCCTCGGCGGACGCGGCGAAGCTTATGGAGTTCATCCACTACTGGCGCTCCAAGGCGCCAGAGGGTTTCCACCTGCAGTGGTACGACACTATCCTCACGAACGGCCAGCTTTCTTACCAGAACCAGCTGAACGACAAGAACGCGCCGTGGCTGAAGAACGGCGACAAGCTGGGCGTGCATGCCATCTTCCCCAACTACTACATGCCCAACGATGCTCAGGTGGAGGCCTCGCGCACCACCGCCAAGAAGCTGGGCCTGAGCGAGTATGAGAGCGTCTTCACCGGCACTGAGAACGAGAAGTACGGCTTCAACCCAGCGTACGACCCGCGCCACATCTTCCCCGAGGACCAGCCTGCACGAACCAGCTGGGGCCTCTTCGGCAGCCACATGGTCTGGGCCCGCGTTGATGGCCACGACACCGTCGATGCGCAGGACAACATCTTCACCCGCGAGCGCGAGTACTGGTCCGGTCCTAACCAGGACCCCTCGAACACCGGAAGGACAGAGTACGAAGCGTGGTACGACGACGGCGTCGGCCGCGACCAGGACAATGCGAAGAAGTGGGACGGCGTCGCTCACTACATCACCGAGAAGTCGGTGATCGGCAGCTTCCCCTTTGTAACCCGCTTCAACACCGGCCATGGAAAGGGTTCCTTCTTAGGCGGGACGGCAGCCGGCGACAGTGCTTGGAACAATGCTGCCGTGCAGGATGTTCTGCCAACCTGGCAGTGGTGGATCCAGGCCGATGGCGCCAAGCTCACCGTCGACTACGATTACGCGCTGGCTTACGACGGCGGCAGCTCATTGCGCGTCAGTGGTGACATTGCGAGCCCCAACACTGTGCGCCTGTTCAAGACCGCGCTCAAGGTCAGCACCGGGCAGGAGCAGGTTCGGGTCGTGTTCACTCCCGCCGGCGCAGCCGCCAACATCGAGCTTGGTCTTGTGTTTGACGACGCGCCTGATGCCTACACCTGGCTCAAGCTCGACCAGACGGCCGCAGCAGGTGGCGACTGGGTGTCTTCCACCCAGAGCCTGTCTGCGTACAACGGGAAGACGATCGTCGCCGTGGCACTCCGCTTCTCCGCTGCGCAGTCCGCGTCGCTCAACGTCAACGTCGGCGAGATTGCCTTCCTTGCTGGCACTGTGACGTCCCTGAACCCGCCTGCGGACTTCAAGGTCGATGCGAGCTATCCGTCTGGCTCGACGGCTGAGGTCTTCCTGTCGTGGACTATTGCCCAGAATGTATGGTACTACGACATCACGCGCGACAACGGCGGCAAGCCCCAGTCGCTTGGGCGGATCTATGATGATGTATTCTACATCAAGGCGCTGGCTCGTGCTGGTGACGAGACTGAGACGGTGATCAAACTCGAGGCTGTGGCGCCTGACGGCACGCGGAGCGGGGCGTCCACCGCGTCTGTCAAGTGGTAGATAGCGATGCTTGTCGATGTAGCAGGTCTTATACCATGCCATGCAAACTGACAAATACATCGAGGCAGCCAAATGTGATTGAGTGCATGACGGTGTTTGGTGTGACTGTGTCGCTGATATCTGTATCTTCGACTGATATGATCTTGATATATCTCTCACATTTTTCTCAATTTGCCGCGAGAAGAAAAAGAGTCGACACAAGCATAGAGTTCAGAAAATCACAACCAAGCAAGTGTGTGAACAAAAGAGATAGCATACAGAGCACAGCATACAGATATGAGCATACAAATCCAAGCATACAAAGCAAAAAGTGAGACGAAAAGAACAGAGAAATATCGATGAAAATCCCGCCAAAATCGAAAACAAATGTGCCAGCCCCATTACGGCAGAGCGCTCAGATCGACCTCGTCCCAGATATCGTCGCCATCATACTGGGCTTCGATCTCCTCCATGGTCATCGCCTTCTGCTTCTTCTGAGGAGGTTCTGATGCACCTGGGTCTTCTGCCGCGTCATCTGCCCCATCTGCTTGCTCGAACTCGACCGCGACCGCCGTTGTTGTGCCTGAATTGTGTGGCCCAGGTTTCGTCTCTTCATGTTGTGCAGCGTCCTCCTCCTTCGGTGGTGGCATTCTCTCCTCTTCAGGCGGTGCAGGGCTACTCTCTCCTTTCGGGAGTGCTGCCTTGCCTTCGTCGCCTGCCTTCTTCTCCTCCAAAGGTTCCTTGATCTGGTCCAGAATCTTAGCCACGCTTATACTCCCTCGTTGGCCCCATCCAGTCACGTCGGGTTTGAACTCATTCTGCTATTAGCCGTTGCGATCAGAAGAACGAACATAGAGGTGCAACCCCACGATATCGATCTCGTCTGGACTGTACGAGTCCACCACCAGCTTCATCGCGCCCATGACGTGCCCGGTGAACTCTTTGAGAGCCCGTGTAATGTACAGATATGCCTTTGGTCAGATCATCCTGATACTCAGCTCACCTGACTCGGCTCCACAGGCACACCCTTCTGCAGTGCCCTCCACGTCCCGTCCTCGCGCTCAATGACAGGTCTGAGTGAGCAGGTGGACGATATCTTCGACCTACAATCGTGATCGTAGGAGTCCAACCCATGGCTGACTGCTTCCCACAGGCTTCTCTAGTACTGCATCCCTCTTCCGCTTAGGCGGGCTGTGCCCTGGCCGTCTGTAGTTTGCCTCTCCTGGTAGCTCTCGGATCTCCTCCTCTGCATCCCGCGTCTGTTCTGCATTCAGGATGTTGCCAAGCGCAAGTGCGTGCTTCAGACTCCCGATATGGACGTATACGTGCGCCAGCGACAGCGACTCCTGGACGTCGAAACCGCGTCGCCGAGCATCACTGTATGCCCAAGCCGTCTTGATCGGAGCTCTGTTGACCGTAACGCTGACAGGGAGGAGTTGCTGGCAATCAGCGCGACCATATACATCACCCACCTCTGGATCCAGTATCTCGTTGAAGTCGAAGTTTGTAGGTATCTTCGCTTTCTCAGGCGCAAGAGGGCGCAGCAGATCGCCATCTCTCGAGCGCTTCTTCGCAGCAGCCTGCGATTAGGGCCTAGGAGCAGAATCACACATACCTTGCCAGCAGCTAGATTCCGGAATGCCTGGGTCACCAGCTTGCGCTGATCCTTATCTGTGATGATGGCGTCGATCTCGGAGCTCTTCATATTCAAGATCTTAGCTACAGAGCTGTGGTCTTTGTACCTGTCGTCAGTCTACGCTCCGAAGCTCAATACACACGTCTTCGCGGCCAGCTGCATCGCGACTCGCATCGGAACGCCGTGCTTCGCCAGCAGCTTGAGCCACTCCTGCAGCGGGAGAGCTGTATCGTCTGCCTCTGCAGGCATGATGGAGTTGTTGATCCAACGTTTCAAGATGTTCAGACGCTATTTGCATCTCCTGACGTCAACTATGGCGCTCCCGATAACAGAAGCGACATCCGCATATCCAAGGACGATAAGGGGAGGTACCGGACAAACTGTATATGGCCTGGAGGGACAACCGATCAGTGAGCCAAGACGCCGAAGAGCTATTTTGGGAGGAGGCATCACCGAGTTCAGAAGCAACTGCAAACCAACATCGATTATTATCAGAGTTTCACCTGCCGACTGAGCTTGTCATTGGGTCCATTGCTGCGTCCTCAGCAGATCCATCTCCGACTCAGGTTCAGGTTGCTGGCGTCCGTTGGTCACTTCACCTTTGGCCGAAGACTCTCTCGCACCGGACCACGCAGTCGGAAGCGGCAGTTGATACCACAGGCGACTTCGAGAATCTGAGACACCATCATGGTCAGCCTCGACATCACTGAGACGTCCAAGTCGCTGGCTGTAGTGGGAGGGTACATCACATTAGCTGGGCTCGTCTCCTACTACCTGAAAGAGAAGCTCTTCCTGTGTAAGTTGGCGTTGCACCTCCACCGCGCTCCACTTCTGATGTCCATCAGCTGAGGCGTTGTTGGCCTTCATCGTTGGAATTGCCTTTGGACCGATCGGAGCCGACATATTCTCACCGTTAAAATGGGTTGGAGGATCAGAAGAGGAGCTACATAACCTCACCTTCCAGATCGCGCGCGTCGTGATCGCGATTCAGGTGCTGTTCACGGGCATCGCTCTGCCCAAGGCGTACCTTTGGCGCGAGCGCATGAGTATCACCACATTGCTTTTCCCCGTCATGACCTCTGCGTGGTTTGTCTCCTCCTTGCTCGTGTGGGCCATGATCCCGGGCCTCACTTTTCTCGAGTGCCTAGTGATCGGTGCGTGTGTTACACCGACTGACCCGGTGCTGTCGAATGCCATCTGCAAAGGGGTGAGTCAGCAGTCTTGGCCTTGGTGAAGCTAACTTTGTAGCGCTTCGCGGAGAAGTACCTGCCCAAGAACGTCCGAGACATTATTGTGGCGGAAGCAGGTGCGAATGACGGGCTGGGCTTGTGAGTGCTCTGACATCTCGCCCTGTGAGCGCGACTAACCGCTTACAGCCCGTTCCTCTTCTTGCCATTGTACCTAATACTCATACACGAACCTTCTCACCCCTGGCACGATGTAGGTGGAGCGATCGGCGAGTGGTAAGTAGTGATGTTCATCATGAAGCACATCTACTAACTAGCGGTCAGGTTCTACAACATCCTCCTCTACCAAGTGCTCTTGAGTGTCCTCATCGGATCAGTCATCGGCTACATCGCTCGCAAGGTCCTTCGCTACGCACAGGAGAAGCGACTAATCGATCACGAGAGCTTCCTCTCGTACGGTGTGGCTCTGACAATGTTCACTCTGGGCATAGTCGGGACGATTGGCTCAGATGATCTACTCTGCTGCTTCGCAGTGGGCAACAGCTTCACCTGGGATGACTGGTTCCGCGTGGAGACGGAGGAGCATGCGTTCCAGGATGTTATCGATCAGTTGCTTAACAGTGTAAGCATACTGTCCCACTCATATCACCCAGCCGAGCTGACATCAGGCCATATTCCTATACGTCGGCGCCATCATGCCCTGGAAGGAGTTCGGCAACTTCTGGGACATCACACCATGGCGCCTAGTGGTGCTCGGCATCCTGATAATTCTGCTTCGCCGTTTGCCCTGGGTTCTGCTTCTTGTGAGTGAGCCTGCAAGGTAGCTGCTGATCGTCTCAGTCACGTTTCATTCCGGCCCTTCCTACGTGGAAGGACGCCGCCTTTGCAGGCTACTTCGGTCCCATAGGTGGGTTCTGATTGCAGAGATTGAGCTCACTCTTCACAGGTGTGGGAGCTGTATACTACACGCAGGTAGCGATCGAGAAGCTACCACACGACGGTACGCGAGACAGAGTCCGGGCGTGAGTCTCCAATGTTTCCGTTTGTCTAACACCAGCGTCATACAGCCTGTTGTCTTCTTCCTCGTCATGACCTCGATTATTGTGCACGGCATCACCATTCCGGTGGGGAAGGGTTTGAACTCAGCTCGTACTTTGACACTGACGCGCTCGTCTGGCGCACCTACCACTGGGCTCGTGTCACGTCTACCTGCACCTGTTCCGTACGGCATGTCGGAGTCAAGCAAGAAGGTCAAGAGTCAAGGAGCAGCTGGTGAAGACGCATGTGAAGCAGTCGACGTCTCAGCTCCTGCACCTACAGACGACAGAGTGCGCTTTGAGCTGCCACCAGCATTCGAACGTGGAGGGGACACGCCATACAGTAGCAGGCCCAACAGCAGGCCACCAAGCAGACCGTCAAGCCGTTCAAGTACACCGGTGACTCATCTGGGCGAGCAGGTAGCTCACAGAGCTGATGCTGTGCTGCCCATATAGGTGGTCGAGAGGAAGGGCTGCTAGAGGAGAGAGTTGACGACGCGGAGAGACACTGCATATACCACTACAAATCTATAGATGCATCATGCGCCACATTGTCCAGCTTGTGAACACGGCTGTCTTCTATCTTCAGCTGAGCTGAGCTATCTATCCCTTGTCATTACTCCCTCCTGGGCCATTGCAAAATGGCGCGAGTGTGTACGAGGCTCAGCCCCCTTGACATTGTCATCTGAACATTCGTCGTCACTAACCCCCTCATCGGACACCGATGCGAGGCGTCCGATCGTGCCCGCGAGGCGCAGTCGCGATCACACGAGTCCGGCGCTCGTGGTGTAGTGGCTATCATACTCTCTTAGGGTTCGGTTTCGAATCTTAAGCCCCTTCTGGGAGTGGTCCTCGGTTCGAATCCGGGCGAGCGCCTGCTTTTTGCGTCCCGCGTGCTCGTGAAGTGAACAGCGACTTCAGCTCTTTTTACACCTGGCAGGGAGAGAGGGGTGAATGGAGATGCGAGCGTTGTTCGTGGAGCGCAAAAGGATCCTGATGTGGCGTCCCCGAATGATCCCCACCCCCCCCTGGTTTTCGGTCTGCTCCCTCAAGGGACCTATTGCGCAGATGTGAACTGAAATAGACAGCGAGAATCAGCTTCAAAGGCGCCTTTCCACCGTCTGCATAGCATCTTCCACTTCCCAGATGCAAAAGACATAGCAGGGTACTGATGTTGCGTCGAATCGTCCTTCTTTTGTTCGGTTGTCGATGATCTGCCACATTGCGCCACAGCGCTCAAAGCGGTTAACATACGCGGTGGAGGCCGTCCAGATGTCCGGACAACCGGACGACCGAGGGAATCGACGACATCTTACTCCTTCCTCTGTGAAATATCTCCTCATCTCATCCCATATCAGTTTGCTCGCATGCCATGCTGAACCCTACACAGAGGGCAGCAATTGCCCGAGCCAGCGCTGCGGACTTTGTTGGTGTCGAGCTCATCTCTTCGCCCGACTCTTGGCCGCGTTGGACTACGCCGGCCGCATCGCCAGGCCGTCGCCCATCCTTGACATTGGACCAGTCGACACCACCACGCAATGCCAACCGTGCACGCTCCTCCTCCATCGCCACAATCAATGAACCCCGCAGGCCCCACGTTGCAGTCCTGGACTCCTCGTTCAACCCCCCAACACTGGCACACCTCCGCCTAGCTGCGAGTGCCTTCCCATCTGCCAACCTCAACCCCAATGCCGTGCGCGAGTCGTCTCCCAAGTCCCCATCGGCCCTCCTGCGCGACGCGGCCAGCTACTTTGCCTCTCACGGTCCTCTCGGCAAGGATCAGGGCGCGCTCTCACCTGCGGGCGACGAAACCAGCAACATCATTCACCCCGACCCTTCGCCAGGGCCGTACACCTCACGACTGCTGCTATACTCTGTCAGAAATGCAGACAAGATCCCAGGCGTGAATGACGCTTCGACGGAGCAGAGGGTTGAGATGATGCTCGCACAAGCAGCCGCCATGCCGCCCAACGCAGGCCCAACTGCTGTGGCGTTGATATCCGCACCAACTTTTGTTGACAAGGCCAAAGCGTTGTCCTCATTGCTTGCTCAGCAAGTCGGAGGCCCGAACGGAGGGAACGGGGACTCATCATTACCGTCTACGCCTCATAAGGCGAAGTCGCCAGCCACCGAGGATGAACCACCGGCTCTTACCTTCCTCGTAGGCACCGATACTCTACTTCGCATCTTTGACCCACGCTATTATCCAGTGGGGTCGATGGAGTCGGCCTTAGAGGAGCTGTTTAGGCTGGCTTGGATCGTCTGCGCCCGGCGAGGTAGTGGGGACTCAGCAGACGTGGCTCAAGTCAGGCAGCAGGAGGACGCGTTGCTCTCTAGAACCGATGTGGCTAGGTACGTTGCCAGAGGAAGGGTGCGTCTACTACGCATCAGCGAGACCGTCGGGGACGTCAGCTCGACACGCGTGAGATCAGCTATCAAAATGGGCGCAGGGGCGGGTGCTTTGCGTACACTGTGTGTGGATGATGTGGCAAAGTATGTCGTGGACAACGGGCTTTATCGCTCCACTACAAGCGGGTAGGATAAGACTATGCGATGCATTGTTGTATGATTGTATATGCTATGCAATGGATTGAGTAGTGTCTGCTGTCAGACTCTGTGACCTGTTCGGCTTTGTGCTGCGGCGGCTCATCTCGCGCCGAACGGGAATGTATGCTCTGCGGTGTACTGGTGGTTGGTGCTTTTGGTCGTCAAGGCTGATGTATATCGGCCGCTTGTCCGTGTGATCGGTCCTGTACTTGTTCACGAGCCCCTGTGGCGGATCGATACCCAGGACCTCCATATCGTCACATATCTTGCGCAGCTCGGCCCGCCGGCCAGGCTGAAAGGGCTCGTTAGACTTCAGTTTCCACCTCCCGGCCAAAGCTCCGATGATGGCATTGAAAAAGCGAGCATCTGGAACGCCAGCCAGCAAGACTCGGCGATCGACGCGCTCGTGCGCCTCCACAAGGTTGTTCCAACGTGTCATCGCTTCTTGGTATGTCCGCCAAGCCATGACCTCGCCAGCCTGCTGCCGCGTAACCCCAGCTGGCGCGTCCTCCATAAACCAGCCCACGGGAGTGTCCTTCCCTGGTTCGCGCACGCGTTTGGCCTCGGCGCCGTAGAGTTGGATCATCGAGGTGAAGAGGTGAATGGGCAAGTTGTAGCGTAGCGCCTCTGGGACCTGCTTCGCGCTCACATCATCCTCTTGGATGTCACGAAGCTCGAAAGACTTGGCCAATTTGAACACACGCTGCGCGAGACCTGTGTTTCCACTTTGCGCAAGTCCATTAATGATGACAGCGTACAAGTGACCGGAGAGCTCAGTGGGCAGGATGCGCCCGGTGATGCCCAGTTTCTCCGGGTTCAGGTACTGCCCGAGAGCCTTGATCTCCTCGCGAGGGGTTGTTCGAGATGTGGAAAGATAAGGTATGATCTGGTACACCAATGTGTGTAGACGATCGAACTGTGATGTGGCTGTGAGGTGGAGTATCAAGGCAGATAGGGAGTGCTCGTTGGCGTTGACGTCGAACTCCTCCTCCTGCTCATACTCCTGGATAGCGTTGGATGAGGTTGTCCCTGCCTCGTCCGTCATAGCTGTTTGGACAATCTCCATTTGGTCGGCGGCACGTCGGCCGAAGGGTGAGTTGCCAAATAGAAGATCCTCGGCTTGTTGCGCAAGCTCGTTGTCCTGCACGTTCGTTGATCTGCGGAATAAATCGTTGAAAATCCGAGGAGATGAGATGTGCCACGTCCTGCGCAGATAGCCAAGCAGGCGAAGCAACAGTCGCGGTTGCCTTAGCTCGGCGAGCCCGTAACGTATGAGCAACAGAGTCGATCTCCAACCTAGAGGACCAAGCATATATAGTGCTGGGCCCGATGTTGGAGCAGGAAGATCCTGAAAGGGACGTAGCTTGGGAGCTTTGTACCTGTCGGCTGCTTGGAACGCGCGAACATAGTTAGGCGGAGAGAACATGAGGTCTACTAGGGCGACGTGGACTTGTGTGTTGGTCGTGTACGCCCATGCGTTCTCCTCGGGCTCCTTATCAAACTCCTCTGGATAGACCAACGGAAATGTCCTTGAGCTCGAGAACGCATTCAGCAGAGGGGGTACGGCCGGAACAGGCAGCGTGCGCGATAGTACCGTGTTAGCCAGGATGGCAAGAGCGCGCATCGCCGCCGCGTACTCTGCAGGTGATACAAGTTTGGGATCTTGAGGCAGCCGCGTCAGAATCGGGAGTAACAGATCGAGACTCGGGTGAGGGACAAGAGATGGCGGAGATGTGGGAATCGGCATGGGGTATCCACGCATCTTCTCACGAGGTGAGCGGTGTTTGGGGTGCCAGAGGTCTAGTCGATCATGCGGCGAAATCGCTTCGCCCGGCAAGCGCCAAGTCCTAACGCCCGTGAACCACAGGTTGAGCTTGCTAGCAATATTGTGTGGTCTTTCAGGTATTTGCTCGCGAGGAGGCCCACCACCAGGATAAAAGTCCTCCGGATCCGCACCCTCTGCGATACGCCCCTCGATGATCCATTCTTCCACAAGTCCAACGTAGACCTTAGCAGCCAAGTCGGCTCGGCCTTCCCCCATGCACCGAAGTATCACTACCTTGTAGAGCTCCAAGGGCCGAGAGTGGCGCATATCATGCAGTCGGTCCAGAAAGGTCAAATATCGTTCGAGCCGTCTAGAGGGTGGTGGAGGGCGTTGTTGCTCAATAGTCGGCTGTCCTTCGGGGCGAGGGGCAGAAGTGTGGAAGGATAAGGGCTTGACTTTCTGCGAGGACAGCACATTCGGGTCAGCGAGAGCGACCAGGGTCCGCAAAGCGAACACGCGCCTGCGTCCCAGCGGCGCTTGCTCTAGCAAGTAGTTCGCTATACCGATGGCAGCGCGACCTCTCCACTTGATGACATAGTGTAGTATGGCGTGTCGTTCGAGAGGACTGAGCTCACGGTGGTGAACATCCAGCGCCTTGAGGAGGTTTTGAGGAGTGCCAAAGTCGCCGTCCTTTAGATCCCTCAGTGACTTTCGCAGCGCTCGCGCCGAGTCACGGCTCCTCCGATGTGACGAGGGGAGAAATTCTGTGCGCGGCGCTGGCTGGTATGGTATCCTAGAAGGGCCGGGTCCGTAGGCCTCGCCATACGGTTCGCGTCCAGTTTCGGTCTCCACTTCGACAGTGCGAGCCCCAGCAGCTCCATAGTATCTCGTCCGGCAGTGTGACGCGCGAGACACGGCGCACGTCACGCCCCGGCGAGTGCGGGCCAACATCGGAGTGGTGTCGCTGAGAGGAAAGGCTCTCGTCAGAGCATAGCCGCTGTCGAGGAGGGTGCGAGAAAGTTGGTCGAAAGCAATTTAGAGAGCAGAGACCGCATCGAATGTTGAACAAAGACGGAAGTTGGCAGGGCAAATAGCCGTCACGTGATGCCGAAACAGCCTCCCATCATGATGTGCTCTTCGACTCGGCAGTGCTAGCAATCACTCGTTCAACATCCCACACTGGCACTTCACTTCAACTGTAACCTTGTCAACTCTGTATCTTGACTACTCGTATCCTCTGCTCGACATCCTAGCAAGCACCTCGCAACGCAAGAGTTGTCTCATAACATCACGCACAGGTCGACTGTCGAACGCTGCTCACGAGTTGCTTCCGCTCGAGTCACTCGCCACCGCATCACCA
This sequence comes from Cutaneotrichosporon cyanovorans, assembly GCA_002335625.1. Lineage (NCBI taxonomy): Eukaryota > Fungi > Basidiomycota > Tremellomycetes > Trichosporonales > Trichosporonaceae > Cutaneotrichosporon > Cutaneotrichosporon cyanovorans. The sequence continues at coordinate 1,141,256 of BEDZ01000002.1, read as the reverse complement.
ACGCTATCCGACAAAGTGTCGTGTCCTCAACAGATTTAAGTCATTCTCGTACGAAGAATGAGCACACGGGCTGCAACTATGCACACACGGCATACGTCTCAACGGCCTGCTGTGTTCCCAGCGCAAGCCCCAGTCGCCATCAAGTCATCCTCTGGGTCGTCGACGCCGACACGGATACATGCCCCTCGGACTCGTGGTGGACCAGTCCCAGCGTCGGGGAATGACCAAACCACATCTACACCAAACACCTCACTTCCTTCAACACCTACTCGCAAGCGCAACACGGCGAGGAAACGTGCAGACTCCCGCAAACCTCGTTTGACGGACGGCTCCGACGGAGCAGATACCCCGGATGAGGACCTCATGGAGTTGCTTGGAATGACAAGCTCGACACCGAATTTACCGGCGGCGAAGAAAGGTTTGATCTCCATATCGAAGTCAGAGATCGATGCTGCTGAGGGCAAAAAGCCTCCCTCACGAAGGGCTCGTCGTTCCAAGCCCCCAGCAGATGTCGCCCCACCTGACGCAAATACTCCTGCTTCAAGTGAAGCAGAGGCACCTCGCCGTTCTCGCCGGAACAAGAAGATCGACAAAGCTGCAGACAAGGATCAGATCACGTCGGCCGCCTTGCAACACAATGATTTGAAGGGAGTCAACGCTGCTACTGCTCGTGACGTCGACGCCTCTGCCATGGACATGTCGACCCTCTCTAAGTCACTCCCACACTCCTTCCACTCTGTCAAAGTAAATGGCAAAAGTGATGCAACATGGGATATGCCAACTGAGACACCGGCAAACCACCATCCTCTGAACGTGCGTGCTGTGATTGAGTCTCACTGACTGCAGTGGCAACAGCAGCTTCTGGCGGGGGAAAAGGACGCAGGTCCCCGCCGTTCGCAACGGCAGCAAGCCAACGGCTCTGGCGCCCGCAAGACCAAAAAGCAACAGAAGCCCGAAGTTCTAGACCGCCACACGTCTGACGACGCAACGCCGACCTCCAATCTCACCACCATGCTGGCTGCAGCGGGTGTCAAGCCGAACGTACCTGTCTCCGCCTTCGACTCTTCCATTCCCTTCCACACTGGCTATAACGTACACCGCGCTCCGCAAACTCCTATCCGTCATGGCAACCGCCACTCCGACGCGCCTGATCACTCAGGTGCCATCTCTCTGCCCATCGTAGGCGAGTTTCCTCGCCTGAACAAATCTGGCGGCATCGCTCTCGGCGCCAACAAATATGCCGGTCCAACCTTCCACAACTCTCCAGCATCTGGCTCCCTGCCCGCGCCTGATCTTGACGACTTCTAGACACAACCGACACTGTAATATTTTGTGCTGCTTCGCCTGTACGACTGCGTCATTTGTATGGCTTGTAACATTGTTCAAAACAAGACTGGACATCACGTACGACTATACCCCGATTTCATCGTGCGCAGGAATAAGGCACTCAAACACATACAGTATACATCCAATCTCAATCAACGACATCATACATCAACAACAATCGACACACTCGCATAGTCATCGGAGACTTTGCTTTGAAGGCCTGTGGGGGGTTTAGGCGGTGGAGTGCGTTGATCTGAAGGAGAGGATGATCTCTCATTATGGGCGGACGATCTGTAGTAGACCGTGGGGTCGCACTGACGGCGCTCAACCGCCGTCAGTGGTGAGAGAGTCGTATGCAACTATGATCCTCGACGACTTGAGAATCGCAGATTATGGTCTTGATTGATATGTCTGCAGCTCATGCCAGCAGCTCTATCCTGTACAGCGTGATGCGGCCCTGATTGTCCGATGTGCCCTCAAAGTCGAAACGGAGTTTTGAGAAAGCGTCAGTGCTAGGCAGGCTGGCGTTAGCAAGGAGCAGTGAGGTCGCGTGGGTTGCTATCTGAGCACTAGTGTCCGTCTAACTCAACTCACTCAAATATCTGCCTTGCGTTCTTATCCTCGGGGTAGATCTTTCCTGCCACTTGACCATCGTCGAAGCTCACACCGACAGAAGTAGCCACAAAGCCCCCTTGGAACGTTAAAGCGACCTTGGCAGCATTGACTGCTTCTGGAAAAGACAGCACCACATACGCAGGGACGACGGGCGCCGTCCATGCATCCTCAGAGTCGGTGAGCAGAGCTCGTCGGGATGTCCCTTGAGCTGTCGCCGAGACCCTGCCGTCAGCGAGCTCAGTCACACACATCCGTCGCAGTCAACTCACTGGACCTTCGTCCCCTCTGGAATGATATCCATCCCCTTTACCAAGGTGCCTACCAACGCTCGAAGTCGCTTTGAGATCTACCACAACAACAATGAAACCCACCTCCACTTCACGACTTCCAACTTCTTAGCGGGATCATATCCACTCTCCCACGGTATGCTGATCATCCTCCGCTCGCCTGAACTGGATCTTCTGACTTTTCGATTTCGAGCACTACCTCCAGACCACACAAAGATGTCGCGACCGGCTCTTGCAAGCGCAGCGCGCGCTTTCGCCAACACCTCCCTGCGCCGCGGCATTCTCACACAGGCGGCTCGTGCACCTCGCCAGCAGTCTGGACCGGCGCTTGGTGGTGTAGACCCGCGCATCGTCTCCGGAGAGGGTGTCCCCGGCTTCATCGCGAAGCCTCAACTCGACCGCCTCAACGAGTGGCAGGCGGGCTTGTGGGAGCGTCTGCAGTCCGAGGTTAGGAGCAACCCCGCTCTTGCGCCCATCAAGCTCAAGTGGGACAACGACCGTCTCGACATTACCGAGCTGCTTGCATTCACTGCCCGCGAGGCTCGCTTGTCACTTGCGTTCAACTATGCTTCGCTGTTGTTGAATAACAGCTACTTCTTGGAATCTATCGTGAGTTGAGCAACATGATACGAGATGCCGTGTGGAGAGTCCGTTGCGCGGTCACTCAAGCCTGTATCTGTCGTACGCAGTCCTCCACGACGCCTCTCCATGAAAGGCATTTGTGCTAACAGTCCAGAACGCCGAGGCACCTAAGGCCATTCCTGAGCACTTCAAGAGCCTCGAGGATCGCGTTGCGGCGTACGCGGACGGCATTGTTGGCAGCGGATGGCTCTGGATTGTGAAGGCTGGTGACGGCTTGGCCGACTTTGACGTGGTCCCCACATTCGGTTCCGGCACTCTGCTTGTCACTATGCGCCAGCAGCGTGGACGACTCGACACTGTCCCAGTGTACGGCACTCCCCCGACATCCGGCGGCGAGGAGGAGAACACATCCACTCCCGAGCCGCCTCTGTCAGACGCAGCAGCCGAGAAGCGTGCCGAGTGGCAGAGGAACAGGACCTCTGCCGAGGCAACGCCGCTGGCCGTCCTCAACCTGTTCGAGCACGCATATCTCGGCGACAAGTATGGCGTGTTCTCCCGTTCAGACTACGCACGCGACTGGTTCAAGGCTCTGGACTGGGACAAGGTTGCGAAGAGGACAGCTCAGAGCTCGACCTGGTAGAGGTAGAGGTTGAGGGAGGTAGACCCCATGCATTGCATCTCTCATGAATGTATTGGTGTGCTAAACAGGTCACTAACGGCGAGCGCATTGCTAAACAATTGCTGAGGTCATAGCGCTCCTACACTTAATACAGATGCGACCGTGCTATGCTGAATGTAGGTGAAGTGCCTCGATGAAACCCTGGAGGTCGGCTTCGGAAACCTCCACAACGCTGGTATCGAACATCTCATGCTGGACAGTCACTCCGCTCTCCTCGGCCGCTTGTTGGAATGCCAGTCCGAATTTGCTGCCATGTCAGCGGTGTACGCGAGGCCCAGGCTCACTTTTTGCGGACGTCTCCGAATTCTGGTGCTCCAGTGACACCGACCACGAGAAAGCTCCTCTTCTCTTCGTTGAGGCAGGCAACGACGAAGGGGAGCTCAGTGACCTTCAGGCCCCTCTTCTCATCGCGCTCAGCCCATCGCTCACGTGTAGCGTCGATAAGCCAGAGCGCGAGTCGAGATAGTGGAGCTGGATGGCAGAATAAGCGGAGGTCGGGGCCCTCCTTGACAGCTGCGAAGCGGAATGTCTTCAGTGGACGGATGACTGCCTTATCCAAGATAGCTGAGCCTTGCCGGATCATCGCGCAGTGCAGTGACCGTGCCAGTGCCAGAGACTTGCGCAGTGATTCGATACTGTTGTCAGTTGCACCTCGACTCGGATACTCACTTCTCGCAGGCGTCATACGCCTCCCAGAAGTTACGAATGTACCATTGTCGATCCTTCCTAATCTCCTCCGCTGCGGGGTCCTCATCTCCAGGCTCGGGAGTGGCTCCGTTCGATCCTCCGTTTTCGCAACCCAGGCTCCAGGTACGAGTGCCCCCGAACCACTCGCCGCCTCCTCGTCCGCCATCGACCTCGATCTCCATGCGAATACCTGTCGCCGCTTCGAGCAGTGCCTCCAGCCCCTCAACAGCGTCGGCTGCAGATAGTGCTGCCAACTGGAAGCCATATGCGCGTACGAAGGAGGGATATTGCAGCTCCACGAGCCCGTACTCTGGGGCGATGGAGTCGAGCTTCTTCGGCAGCTCGTTCTTCAGAGCGATGTCCATATGTGTATATGACTGTCGACATTGCGACAGCGAGTACCTGTACGTCAGAATGTACCTCTCGTCATACACCCACCCCATCTTGGCAAGGAGGCCCTGCAGACGCTTCCGCCCTCGCTCCTTCCATATCCCCATCCTTCCTGCCACATAGCTCGAGTGCAGCATCGACTCGTACAGGTTCCAATGTCGAAACAGCACAAATCGCAGCTCGTCGCTCCTCGTTATTCTCCTGTTATCCGGGTTTGGTGTAGACACTGTCTGCTCCGGGTTGAATCGCACTGCCTCGTCGCACAGCAGCTCGTGAAACATCTCGTACTTCTCGCGATCGACCAGCTGCGCGATATACTGATGTGTCACAGCCAGGATGGCAAACCACAGCAGATCGTTATCTGATCGTTCTAAGTCTGTCGCCAACAGGTAGATCGTCAGGGCCACACTCATGCCATACGATGTGCCTCCATGGTAATATCGATTGATGCGCTCAATATGTGCATCCCTCACGGCTCGGGGCAGTCGTCGTGGCTGTCATCAGTCACTGCCTTACATTCGAGACTCACTCGTCCGTTCTCCTCTCTGTGCCGTTTGGCTGGTCGTGACGATCCCTCCCGTGATCGTTTCCTCCCGTTGGCACCTTCTCCACCTTCCTCGTCTTCCTCATCCTCTTCCGTTGCCTCGCCCTCATCTGCCGACTCGTCAGAGTCATCTGAGTCGTCCGACTCGTCATCTGAAGGCTCATACTGGGTTGTCAGTCACAGTGCGTACACAGCCGCTCACCTCTAGTGCTTCCCAGCTCTTCTTGACATTGTCGAGCCTCAACTCATCACCATCGCCCCAAACCCATATCCTGCCTTCCCCGCTGCTTTCGTCATCTGCATTCACGTCGACGTCCAAGCCAAACAGATTGTCCAGGTTCCATGGACGGTGTGCATCGATGATATGCAGGGTGACTCCAGGAGGCAGATTGAAGTAGTCCGCCAGGTTCAGCAGTGATCCTAGTGACAGCAGGATCAGGGTATGCAGCTGTTGTCAATTTGGCTCACAACAGTGACTCACCTCCTCTGACGCTAGAGCCTCATCGCGCTTCACCTCCAGCTCCGAGTAGCCACCTATTGGCACGAGTCGATACGGCACATCATCCTGCTTGAACAGAGCTGACAAGATCCTGGCAGCTAAGAGACCGTCCTAGACGTCAGCGTTATCAACAAACACCAGGGCCCAGTCGACTCACAACATCGACACCAGCAAACACGACTACACCTCCAGACCCCGAACCTGGTGATCGTCTGACCTTTGAGACAATCGAGTTGTACCCATCGGTATAGGTGAGCTCTGATGGCCGCAGGTCTGGTCCTGGAGGCTGCAGCAGCGGCATTGCGCACAGCTGGAAGGAGAAAGCAGTGCCAAGGAGGGATGCGAAAGCTGGCTCTGCTGTCTACCTCAACCCGTCCTTCTCTGGGAAGTGACGACTAGCTCGGTACTGCAGCTGCTCAGATGTTGGAAGGTCGGGCTGACCTCAGGTGGAGGGTCGCTCTGATGGTCAACAACACTCTCCTCTTAGACGCGCTGCAGACGCGCATGGACGCGAAGATCTCATTTAGGTAAAGCCGCGTGCCGATCGCGTGGATCCCGATGCGGATGTACATCGGTCAATATGGGCTGCTCGGCATCGTCCCAATGCGGAGGAGAGGATTCAAGCTGCACGCCAGCCAGGTCCCGCTGCTGCTCTGCGGGAAAGTCGCACTGGAGGCGACTGCTATATCGGATTGCCTTCAGGGCGCAGAGGCAAGACTATGACGGAGCTGTGTCGCCTGACATCGGTCATGTCTGTTGCAGGACAAGACGGCCTTGTTGCCGACCGCCACGCAAGTTACCGTGAGCGGCCGCCGCATCAGTGGCTGACTGCGAGAGGTGCAGAGACAATTGGCATGAGCGGGAGTGGGAGGGAGGATCAGGTGTCGTCGCATCGAGCTGTGTAGTCCATCATCTGCTACTGCACACTTGCTCATTCTCACTGAAGGCTGGACACAGACCAACAGCTCAAGGATGCCAGAAGAGCCAGATAAGAAGAGCAAGCTGAAGGAGCTGAGGGCCAAGGTGGACAAGGTCCAGTCTGGTATCTCGCGCCTGGGCATCGCAGTCGCAACGACATGGAACCCGAACCACCGCCACGATGAGGAGCACGAGAAGGAGCTCGATGCTAAGCTCGAGGCTGTCCGCGACAACCATCGCTTCCGCTCGTTCGCACCAGATCGGCCAGGCAACATAGTCAAATGGCACGTCGACGGGCATGGTGAGTGGGAGCGAACATGAGGTCGATGAACCAGACTTACTTTGCAGACTACTTCTGGGCACTGTCCGAGGTCATCGACTCGGCCAAGGACGTGGGTGCTGCGGTACCGTTAAGTACTGACCTCTAGACCATCATGATCCTCGACTGGTGGCTGTCGCCAGAGCTTCAGGTTGGTCACAGATATCTGGCGCTGCTGACACCCAGCTGCGTCGCCCTGCTGCATACTTCCCAGAATGGCGGCTGGACCGCCTGCTGCAGCGCAAGGCAAAGGAGGGAGTGAAGATCTATATCCAAGTGTACAAAGAGGTGAGTAGCGCCGCCTGATCAGTGAATCAGTCGCCCTATACTGACGCTTGCTTCAGGTCGTAGCGTCGATGTCTCTGGGGTCCAAGTACACCAAGGTGAGTAGGGTGTCTTGTCCAATGCTGACGATAGCACGCTCTGGAGGATCTGCACGAGAACATCGCTGTCATGCGTCACCCTGACCACTCAGGAGGTGAGTGATCGGCCGATCGCAGTTGACTGATCGACAGGCGAACTGGTCTACTACTTCTCCCACCACGAGAAGCTCTGCATCGTGGACAGCAAGATCGCAGCTATGGGCGGTCTTGATGCGTGCTGGGGACGATGGGACACGCAGAACCACCCCTTGGCGGACGTGCACCCGACACAGTTCTTCAAGTCGCTTTTCCCAGGCCAAGGTCAGTTCCACAGCAGGGTGCTCTGCTGACAGCCAGACTACAATAACAACCGGATCATGGACTTCCAGGCGGTTGACAAGTTCGCCTCGAACGCACTGGCTATCCAGGATGCGGCTCGGATGCGTGAGTCGTACAACAGGTGGCAATGCTGACATCTAGCCTGGCACGACACCTCGATCACGATGATAGGACCCTCGGTGGTCGACCTGGTGCAGCACTTCTGCGAGCGCTGGAACTTTGTCAAGACCATCAAGTACAAGCACGACAACAGGATGGACTGGCTGCAGCTGCCATCACCCTGGGAGACGGTCCACAGCGAGACAGAGGCGCGCGACGCACGCCTCAAGGAGGAGGCCGACAGGGCATTCCGGGATGAGCATCCCCACCTCGCAGAGTGGAAGGAGAAGGGCCGTCAACTCATCCACCCGTACCACTGGCCGCCGTCCGACCTGCCTCGTGCCACCGAGCCAGTGCCAGAGGGTACCTGTCGGGTGCAGGTGCTTCGCTCCGCCGGAGACTGGAGTCACGGCGTGCTGGTCGAGGACAGTATTCACCAGGCGTACATCGCCTTGATCCGCGAAGCCAACCACTGCATCTACATCGAGAACCAGTTCTTTATCACCACCACCAAAGAAGGCAACCCTGTCAAGAACCTCATCGGCGCTGCCCTCGTCGAGCGCATCGTCGCTGCAGCCAAGGACGGTCGGCCGTTCAAAATCTTCGTCCTCATCCCCGAGGTGCCTGCGTTCCCTGGCGATATCCAGAAGGAGTCTGGCATCAAGGCGATCATGGAGGCACAGTACCGCTCTATCAACCGCGGCGGCAACTCCATCTTTGAGAAGGTCCGCGAGGCAGGCTACGACCCAGAGGAGTATATCTCCTTCTGGAACCTGCGTAGCTACGACCGCATCAACACGCCGTGGGACATGATCAAGCAGATGGAGCGGGACTCTGGCGTCACCTTCCACGAGGCGCAGGTCGCTCTCGCGCGCATCAATATCGGCGTCAAGGGCCAAGTAGGCGATGACGACGACGTGGTGTACATTGAGCGCGCGCATGACCAGAGCACCCTGTCAGAAGACACGAACAAGCAGGCCAAGACAGCGCAGAACACTGTCCACCTCCCGCACACCGTGGAGGAGGCGCGGGCCATCATCGAAAAGTTCGAGTCCGCCGCCCCGCGAGATGACACAAATGTGGAGGACAACATCTGCCAAAACGCGCACCTGAATGGCGGGCGGACAGTCGCCGACGAGCCATGGGGAGGCACCGAGGCCGAGGAACTCGAGTGCATCGTCTCGGAGCAGTGCTACATTCACAGCAAGCTCATGATCGTCGACGACAGGCGAGTGATTGTCGGCTCTGCAAACCTCAACGACCGCTCCCAGCTCGGGTTCCACGACTCGGAGATCGCCGTCATCATCGAGGACACAGACCTGATCGCCACCACGATGGGCGGGAAGAAATACATGGCGGCCAAGCTCGCAACGTCGTGGCGCCGCACTCTGATGCGCGAGCACCTCGGCCTGCAGCTCCCGCAGAACATGAGCGACCCGAACGCGCAGCCCACGCCAGCCATGCGCGCCGCCCCCGTCCCGAACGAGTATGACTGGGGCTCCGAGCCAGACAAGCTCGTCGAGGACCCGCTCTCGATCGACTTCAACCGCCTCTGGACCGAGACGGCGAACGAGAACCGCCGCGTGTTCGAGCGCATCTTCCGCCCCGTCCCGACCGACCTCGTGCGCAACTGGACCGCATACAAGGAGTATGTGGGGCGCAACAAGGTCAAGACGGGCCATGTGGCGAACCCGGATCTGTCGCTGCACGAGGTCAAGGAGTTGCTGTCGCGCGTGCGCGGCCACCTCGTCCCAATGCCGATCCACTTCCTCCAGGAGGAGAAGTGGCTGACCGAGGGGAACTTCTTGACCGTCAACCCGTTAACTCTGGCCGTGTATATCTGATCAGCAAGAGTCGTATTCATAACATCTGTGTCCAACCCCATCACACCATACCTGTTTCCATAACGAACCGCAATACGGCAATGTATACATGCTCTCACGGTGGTATGGTATGGGTATAGAGATGGCTGTGAGAGATGGTCAGTGCGTAGAAGTAGGATGTCTGAGATATCGAGGTAACATCATCCATTCCAAGTGTCGTCCTGGATGGCTTTAACGAGAGATGCTGGGACCACACCAAAGGCCGGAACAACTCAACATCCACTGGTTTGTCGTGTATGTCGTGCTAGTGCAGATGGGATGATAGTTGAGTATGGATTGGCAAGAGTTGCGGTTCAGGCCTTTGGTCCTCGGCAGCGCTATCCCAGCCACTGCATTACCCCCATCCAAGAGCAAAGGTTTCGTTATCGCTCGGGCGAGTACACACTCCCCTCGGACCCCCGATCACTCGCCTGGCCCGGACTGTGCACATTCCCATACCCATTCCCGTTCGCTCCCGTCGCGCCCATCGCACCCGCCACACCCGGCACCGGCTTCCTCCTCACATGCCTCGGCGAGTCAGGCGACGTCGGCGTCGACGGCTGCGAGAGGCGCCCCTCCTCGCCAGACTGCTTCGGCAGACCCGCCATCTCCGACAGACTCATCTGATTATGCGAGGTTGCAAACGGCGCGGAGATGTGCGTGATCGTCGCGGGCCTGTGCTCGTCTATGACCATGGAGTCGCGCCCGCGCTTGGAGAACCCAAAGAAGCGCGAGCGTGTGCGCTCCTCCGACCCTGCGCGACCTCCGCTGTTGTCGAGGTACGTGTCCCGTCGCGATGTGGGGGTGTACGCCGAGGGCGGGCGGGTGCCCGGTGTCTCTGGTGACATGCCTGGGCGGATCGAGGTGCTCATGCGACGCGCGAGGCCGCGGAACACAGTGCTGTTGCGGCGCGTGGGTCCTGCGGAGCCCGGTGACTTGATAGTCGCCACGAGGTCATGCGAGAGGTGGTGCTTTGGTAGTTCCGGGCTTGTCAGGTCTGGGGTTGGCGGGCGTGCTGGTCGCGGCGGGGCGGTGTTGAGTGGTGGTGGACGCTTCTCAAAGTCGTTGTAGCGCGGTGCGGTGGTCGATCGGGAGGTGGGTAGTGGCTTGGCTGTTGAGCCGGGGCCTAGTTGCGAGAAGGAGAGCGGCGGGAGGAGGCTGGACTCGCGTGGTGGGGAGAGGGGTGGTGACGCCGGGTCCGGGCTCCTCGGCGAGGCGGTGGCATCGGTGTGGGCGATGGATGAGGGTGAGGAGGTCGCGTTCATGCCCAAGGGTGATGATGTGGTCTCAGGTTGCAGATACGGGAGACGAGAAGTACCACGGGGCGGCAGGTCGTCGATCGTTGTTCCGTTGGGCGACATAAGCTGCAGATCCCGGGGCGAGAGGTCGCGCATCACTGGGGTCAGCAAGTCCGAGCGAGTGGGAGCCGAAGGAAATGCAGGGAAGCAGCAGTGCAGACAAGGAAAAGAATTGTGTGGGTGGTGGGTAATGACGAGGGTGTACCTAATGGAGGACATTGGGAAGTTGAGCAAGAGGGTAGTTCTGGAGGCAGTAGCAGGATGCAGCAAATCGCTGAAAGTGAAAGGTCGGTAGTGAAATCTGGGGTTCGATAAGGACCCAGGCAGTATATGAGGCAAGCAAACGAGCCGTGGACGATAAGAATGCAAAGCCGACTCACTCTTTTCCAGATTCGTGATTTGATCAGCCATAAGCACCCCACTGGCCCGCGGGTCGCCATCAAACTCAGGCATCCGCGGCGACCCCGCAGCCCGCATATCCGTAAGGCGACGGGGCAGCGCAATCGGACTAGCCAGCGTGTCCCCATTCGCCGCCATCATAGCAACAATCTCAGCCAGCTGCTCTGACGGCTCGTCGATGATCTCCTGCTCGCCGTCCTCGAAGGGCCCATTGAGCGCGCGATCGGTGCCAATGTCAGCGATCGACAGGGGGCCCGTAGTGACACCCCGAGTCTGTCGCAGTGCAGCCAGGTCGTCCATCGGGTCGTCGAGGCCATTTGCGAGCATATCGGCGTTGAGAGCGTCACGGGCGAGTGTGGCGTCGTCGGATTGGTCGGCAATGTGGTCGGGTTCTCCATCGTCGAGCGGGACGTAGCCGGCGTTGGCTTGATCTGGTATAACTGAAGGATGGCTTTGTTGTCCCCGGTCTGTCGTTTGCTCTGGTGGTTGTATTCGCCTCTCGAATGTGTTCCTCATTGTCCCCGATTTTGAATCAGTCTTCTCTGCCCTTGCCTTGGCCGCCTGAGCCTCGGCCATTGCTCTCGCCTCGGCTTCCCTCGCCTCAGCTTCCCTCGCCTCGACCTCCCTCGCTGCCGCCTCTGCACGCTCCGCCGCTGCCTCCCGCTCCTGCTGCTCGCGCAGAGCCGCCTCAGACTCCATCTGTCGCACAAACTTCGGCCTCGCGTCCTTGAGCTTCTCGACGAGGCTCAGCTCGCGCACGCCGCTGTGATCCAGTCGCCTTCGAGACAACCCGCCAGCCTTAAGCCATGGGTTGAACCAACGTGCCTCCACGGGGTCGATGTCGAACTCTATGGACCCGAACACAGGCAGCGATGGCGGCAGGGGCATATGCGCTTGTGAGCCTGGTGTCTGGGGTGAGAATGACGAAGCAGAGGATGAGCCGTGAGACGAGCGCGACATGTTCCGTAGATGTGACTCCTCTGCCGCCCTGCGCGTTCCATTCACCAGCGGCCTGGCTGCACTCTGCCCCACCGTAGCTAGAGGGGACATGTTGACCGTGTTGCCGAAGCTGGACCCCGTAGGCCCCGTCTGTTGCAAAGTCAAAGGAGCCACTACCCCCTTGCGTGGTGTCGAGCCTGGAGTGGAGGATGGAGACGGCAGGTTGGTCTTTGCAGCGTGGGCGAACAGAGACACCCATGAGCTCGCGGTGATAAGTGGACCTGGCCCATCACCAGCGTCATCTTCTGCCGAGCTGGAATCCCCCGACCTGCGTGTGAGACCCTTGTCGCCTAGGTACACGTTGATACCTGTTGTGGAGGGGAGGCCGAACTCGCGCGCTATTGTTACCAGCATCGCGCCCAGCGTAGGCTGTAGGGGCAGGAGCCGACCTCGTGCAAACCGCCGCTGCCTGGCTCGCTCAGCTGCCGGGTCGAGCACGACGCCCTCCGGCGGCGGTGGGAGAAGCGACAGCGGCGGCGTGACTGCGACCATATGTTGTTGCCTTGATGCTGGTGATGGAGAGGGTGTTGATCGAGTTGCTGCGGTGTGTGCTGGTGATTTGGCGTCGGACAGAGGGTGTACTGAGGTTGGAATAGCGATGCCAAATGACTGAGCTATACGTCCTAGTTGCGCAGGCGTCAACGGCCGCCGTGGTGGTGGGTACTCGCGTCGTCGTTGAGCCTCGACATTGTCTGCCCCGTCGCCAGCACGCGCCTTGTCCCTCAGCCCTCCTGACGAGCTCGACGACGCCAACCGCGGCCCATTACTCGACCCGCTTGCCTGCGCGATCCCCGGCGCCGAGTAGATGCTCGAGATCCCTGCCTGGTCAAAGTTCGCAGACCTGGCATCAGGAGACGTGAGTGGGGACGCCAGGGAGCGAGGGCTGCGAAGCTGGAGAGGCGGAGAGGCCCCCGCGAATCGCGCGCTCGACGGAGGCGGCGGCCAGGCTACCAGCGTATCGTTGATGAACGGCGCGTTGGACCCCGACACCGCCATGCTGCGATGTTATGCTGTGGGTGTCGATGTCGATGTCGACAGTCGCTATCGCGTCCAGTCTGGGCGTGCTGCGCGTCAATGCTGGGCTCGAGAGTGTGGGGTAGTGATGGGCGGGGGGCAGTGGGATGTAACAATAAGGTCTGTGTAAAGTAGGGCGCGAGGCGGGGTATGATTGATGGGACAGGTCACTTCGCCATACGAGTGTTGATGCGGCAGTCGACAGACGAGACGATGCAGACCGAATGGGCAGAGATGCCGTCGCGTCGTCGTCGTCGCCGCCGTATGTGGTGGTGAACAAGAACAAAGTTGTGGGCAATCGGAGACGAGAGACGAGAGACGAGAGACGAGAGACGAGAGCCGTCGGAAGGCGAGGCGGAATGGTAACAAGTGGTCCACGGGCAAGGGACGAGGTTTCGTCGTCTCGGTATTCAGGGAGGATATGCGTAGGTGCATTCATATCGAGAGTAATCTATGAAAGGAAAGTTAGCTCTGAATGCATGCGATGCGCGATGCAGTGGTAGCCCATGTGGGCTGTGCGCGTCCTAGCTCCTAGCGTCTAAGCATGCAGCGGCGAGCAGCGAGAAGGATGGCTTTCACGATGTGGTTGGGAGTATGCCATATTCTGTAGAGACAGTGAACAACGTTCGTGTCGAGTTCGAGTGTTTATCAAACATCTACCGTATCTTGCGCGGCTTGATCGTTTCAAGTCAAACGGAAACGGCACTGCCAAGCTGCCAAGGCTGTCGCTTCCTCGTTCTCGTAAAGCAGCGCGTTGAGCGCGTCCTGAGTTGGAGATGGAAACGGTAGATATCGCTATTGAGCCTGACAGGTGGCGGTGGCTACGGACTCTTTGCGACGATCAGTCGGTAATGTGAAGAATCAACATGGCAGATGATCTGCATTCGCGTCTTCGCGCGCGACTACTATAGCATATCCATCTCCAGAGCTCACTTCTGCACACGCGCATACGCGCATACGAGCATGCGAATGCGAAGGGATGAATCGATGAACACCGCACAGCGCGAACATCGCTAACAGCCGTTCACTCACGTGGCCTCATTGTCATGATCAATTCAGTCGTGGCCGCTTATGATCACTGACCTTCTGAGCTTCAATCTTCCGCGCTTCTGAACAACTGGGCTGAACTCGACACGGACACACTCCCACCCAAGATGCTCTCGCGCTTCACGCGCATCTTCCTCCTCGCGATCGTGATCGTCACCGTCCCGACCGCGTTCTTCTACTACTCGCCCCACCCGGCAGCGTATATCGGCGGCGATGCGTATAGCGTCGACGCGGGCGGGATCGACTCTGAGCACTGGCGCGAGCCAGTGAAGCCGAACGCAGAGGGCGGGTTCGGCGACTTTAAGCATGCGCACGAGCATGCGAACGAGGCCGGGGCCGGGGCCGGGGCGCACGCCCATGCACCCATGGAGGACGAGCAGCCACGGGACGCAGCAGCACTCAAGGAGGAGGCATGGTCAGCGGACACGAGCGAGCCCGGAGCAGAGATGATCGGGAGTGGGGGTACTCCGCCGACGGAGGGCGAGGGCGGGGACGCAGGGGACGAGGCACATCAGCACGAGGGGAGCGGTGGTGTCGCGCCGGAGCAGGGGCATGCGAAGCAGGTGGCGAGTGGTGGTGGTGATGAGGAGGGGGTTGCGGACTGGCTTGGTGCTGCGGCGGATGTGACGGGTGGTGCGATCATGCCTGCTATGGGGAATGAGACGGCCAAGTGAGTGTGGTGTGGGGGGTGGTGCTGATCAGCAGGGCGGAGCTCGGTCGTGGGACTTGGAGATTGTTGCATCTCGTCACTATGCGGTATCCCGATGTAAGTGTGGTCTGGTCAGGTACCTTGCAAGGAGCCATGGTTTATGACCCCTACGCCCGCTGACATCAGAAACCAACGGAGGACGACCGTGCAACACTCAAGACATTCTTCTACATGTTCGCAAAGCTGTACCCCTGTGGGGATTGTGCGAGGCATTTCCAGAAGCTCCTGAAGGAGTATCCTCCGCAGGTAAGTTTGGACGCTTATCAGGGCTAAAGCTCTTGCTGATGGTAGACGGGGTCACGCCAAAACGCATCACTCTGGCTCTGCAGCCTGCACAACATGGTCAACAAGCGTCTCGGGAAGCCAGAGTTCGACTGCGCCAAGCTCGACGAGACGTTTGATTGTGGCTGTGGTGGTGGGAATGCGACGGCGTCGGCGACAGAGGCGAGCGAGGCCACTGCGGTGTAGCTCGACCGTTGGAGGGGACAGAAGGACGCTGGTTCGTCTTATGTTTTGTTGTATGACTATTGCATCTCTATTCTGCATCGTGCGTCGAGGAATGTGGCATCGAATCTGAATATAAGAGCGTTCATGGGCTTTGAGTCGGCAGATGATCGTTTGTGATCGCAAAGGGAGTCAAGCGCTGATGAGAGGCGCTTCACTGCCTGGCGAGCGTGGCACAGGTCATTGAGCAGTGAGGTACACCGATGGCAGTGGTTAGTTAGGACGCAATATCCTCAGCGAAGCAGAACCGCCCTTATCACGTAGACTCCTCCCATCATCATCAGCGCATTAGCCAAGCATTTAGGTCGAGCCATACTTACCTCAGCAGCGTCTCAACTACGATCAAGCGCGATTCTACTGCAGTGATGAGAGGGCTAAAACAGCACAGAGCTGTTGATACTGATCGGAAATTTACCGCTTAGCAGCACCTGTAAGCACCTGTAAAGCGATTCGTCCAGACCCATTGCTTCTAGCTGAGCAACGCGGGTCAAGCAAGTCGAGTGTTAGATGACGCCGCAGTCAAGGCTCGGGGTCAGAACCAGCGTCAGTGAGATGTGACGAGAACATCATCAGTCCTATAGGAGGCGGACCGCTCAAACTCCTGCTCGCGCAGCTCGTCATCAATGGCATCCCACCTAGATAGCAGGCACCGGCGCACCAGACGCAATCTCCTCCTTCGAGAGGATCTCCTTGCCCGTCTTGGCGATCTTCTCCGTCACCGTCTCGAAGGGCGGCAGGTCGGGCCCGTACACGACGACGCGCTGCTTCTCGAGCGAGATGTCGTACCCGTTGGCTGCGCAAGCGAAGCGAGCGTCCAGAAGGCGGGAGGTTGATTGTGTTGTGTCGAGAGAGCGCGGAGCAATTCAACCGAGTCCAGTGAACGGATAAGAATGATCATACAAGATGATGTGTTGTGAAGAGTCAAGTGGCATCACATCGTACACGGCGTCCATTGCAAGAACACGGCGTCAGCACCGCAGCCAACTCCAAGCCTGCACTTACGCGCAGCAATGTTCTTCTTGAGCACCCGGTCGATCGCCCCCGAGCACCCCGAGCAGGTCATCTTGACAGAGTAGTTGTATGCTGGGCCGGTGGTCTGCTGTCAGCGAGATGCGTTGGCTCGGGAATGCGGTGATGCTCAGAGAGCTGCGAGTTTTGCTCGCAGCTCTCGATAATGCAGCAGCAGCAGCACCAAAGCTGAAGCTGCCACGACGTCTGCAGCCATCGCACCAGCCGTAATACTCACAGCCATGGTGTCGATGCGATGGTGTTGTTGCAGAAGTCAGTTGCGTCGCGTTGCAAGATAGGCCAAGTTGTCGACCGATACCGATGGCGTCAGTCGTGCCTTGCTGGCGGAAGTACGGAAGTACGGATGACAACGTTGTTATCGTCTGTGATGTGTGATTGTTTGTCTGTTTTGCCTTTACATCAGCATCACATTCACGTTGATGCAGTGTGATGCAGTCGCTTGGCTGTACGGCTGTTCTATCCTGCATGAACTGGTCATTGCCAAGCTCCGGCTGTGGAAGCTGTCATGAAACAGCTATTATTGTTGTTGAGCCAAGCGCTACCCATCCGCCAATCATGAATACGCTGATCCTCGTCGATCCCACACTAATGATCTCGGCAATTGTCGATCTTGCAACAATCTGCAAATCTGCGCTCTGCTCCGTCTATTAACGGTTTCTAGCTTGCCGCGATGAGGACTTTGGATGCAGACAGAGGCGGAGAGCCAACCCAACTGCCTCCCACATCTTACCACGTGCACACTCCAGCCGCCACCCGCGGCCCCTGCCTGCGGCATGGCATGCGGCCAGCGCATGCGGGGCAACTCACTCGGGCAAACAGCATGCCCCATACATCATCGCCGATCTCCCTGGCCGGCTGGCTGGCTGGCTGGCTGGCCTGTGAACGCATACCGGTCGCGGGTCGGCCTGCGATCCTCAGGGGGATGGATGGATGGATGGACTGGATGTGGTCCGACGCATGACCAGGTTGAGCGATTGCCCGATGATGTAGCGTGTTCTCAAATAGCTACTACACTGTTGTCTCAGCACATCTCACTGATATCACTTTGATCATCACTCTGACCGAGAACGACACTGGTCTGAACTCGACGTCCTCCATCTCGACAGGTCTCCGTCGTTCAGTATTACGGCCATCCTACTGGGACTGGACTCTCTTACGACTTCCGACTCGCTCTCGCTCTCCCTTCTGCTCTGTGACGGACGACTGGTGACTAGTCCGGACACTTCACAGTCTGCGACAACGACCTCTGACTTGCCTGGACTTACAGACTGCAACGTATCGCCTTTCTGACCTCGCAAAGCCTCCTAGTTCACAAGGACTCTTCGCCGTCAACAAGAGCTGAGCTCACTCGCCTCCTCGCCTCGAATCCCCCTCGCCTGACCCCTCTCGCCCGTACTTCGCCGCCATGTCCTTCTTCAAACGCAAGCTCAAGACGGGCACCTCGCCCACGAACACGAACAGCAACTCGGCCCTCGCAGGCATGGCATTCAAGTCCTCCGGCTCCTCCGCGAAGCCGCCCGGCGCGGTCGCCACACGGCCCTCCTGGAGCACCTCGCTCCCGCCCGACGCGAAGGGGTCCAACCCGCGCACGCTCTCGCCCCCGCGCAGCGGGATGGCGTTCCTCGACGCGCGCGTCGCGCTCATTCCGCCCGCTGAACTCGGGTGGCTCCTCACCGCCCTTGGGGCTCGCCAGCTCCGCCCCGTCCTCGTGCCCACCGTCGCCAAGATTGTCGGGAGCGTCCTGAAAGCCCGCGGTAACGGTGGGCCGGGGATCCAGACGGACCGGCGCCTGATCGAGGGGCACCTCAAGTCCGCGCTCGACGCCGTGCGCGCGCCCGAGGACGTGGCCGCCAACCTCAACCCGGGGCTGGAGCTCTCGTGGCTCGAGGAGCCGAAGTACGGCCTGCCGAACCACGTCGAGGAGGGGATGTGGCTCGCTGTCGTGGACGGGGTGGAGGAGCGGCCAGAGGAGATGAGCACGGCACTTGCGCAGCGAAAGGACGTGGCCCCCGAGGCGCAGAAGCAGACGGGCGACAGGCTCACGGTGTCGGCGGAGATTGTGGCCGTGTGCAGGAACACCCACGGCCCGCATATCCTGTTCTCGTCGGACGCGACGATCTCGGCGGCGGCGGTGAAGGATGCCGGGGGGCCGAATCTGTCCGCGAGGGTGTTTGAGATGCCGAAGGAGTCGACTATGGGGCTCAGGTCGAAGGAGGAGGCGGAGGCGGTGGTGAGGGAGTTGTATGAGCAAGCGGTGGCGGCGCAGGCGGAGCAGAGTCCGTTGATTGCGCCGCAGAGCCCGTTGAAGGTGAACGCGGTGGATATCTGGCAGAGGCAGGTGGAGGAGCCGGTGGATCCGTACGGTGAGTGCGCGAGAGCCCGCGAGGTCAGCGAGCGCAGCGAGCTGGCCGAGTGGGCTCGATTTGGCTGCGTTCAGGATGGCAGAGAGTGTGGCAGAGCTGGCTCAGGTTGACCGACAATGGTTCAGCTGGCTCAGGTTCGCTGCAGCACGAACTGGTTTAGATGGACGGGGGTGCATGCACAACCCTTCATGTAGCCGGTCTGAGCTGGCTAGAGCATCGCAATTGGCTGTGATCAACTCGAGATGCCGAGGCTATGAGCTGGCTCGAGTGCTCGAGTCACATTAGCTTTGGCGCACATGCCTGCCAGCTTGTTGATGTTCCGCCAGCGTCAGCAGCAAAGTTGAACAAGGCCAAAAACGAGCTGAGCGCTGACCCACAGCTGTCGACCCGAAGTCACCAGTGGACCCGTATGGTGAGTATAACCTTCTTGTCGCGACTTTCGCGTGTGCCGGAACATGGTGTTCGTCCGCTCAGCGGGGGATGATCGAGGGTGCTGGCTGAGCGCGAAGGCTGGTTCATCTCATGGGTTCAGCTTTCTGCACTGACTCGACTCAGTTTGAGTGTTGGACTGACTCGACTCAGTTTGAGTGTTGGAGCAGGACTGTCTGGGCTATGAGCGTGCTCATGGCCACGAGTCATGGCAGTGCGGCTGTAAGGAAGCTGAGTGTGGCTAGCTGAGCGTGACCGCCATATCCCCAGCTGATCAGTATGTCAGCTGTGGCTGGTGATGGGTTCGTGCTGGTGTGTTTTGTGTGCTCATGAGCTCTCGTGTGCTCATTTGAGTGCTTGTCTGCTCATAAGCTCTCGGGTGCTCATGTTCGTGTACTCATGCGCTCGTGTGCTCATGCGCTCGTGTACTTGGTGCTCATGCGTGAGCTCATGCGCTCGATTGCTCATGTGCTCGATTGCTCATGTGCTCTTGTGCTCATGTGCCCATGTGCTCACGTGCTCGCATGCTCCTGTCGTTGTGTGCTGTATGCTCGGTGAGGTACCAGACCGCCTCTCGCCGCAAACGACTCGAGCGGGATTCGGCTCGTTACTACTCAGCTCAGCTCGTGAGCACAGCAGGTTGGTTGAGGCGGCGAGACGGAAGAAGCCTGAGGTCGATGGTGTCAGCTGGCCGCTGTTCGTCTGGGATGTGCTTCAGTTGGGGTGTGTTTGTAGGCCAGTGTTAAGCCGCAATGCTTGCTTGACGGTCTATTCTGGCATGGGTCGACGAGGTTCAGTCAAGCCGAATTCTATCCATGCCAGTTCAGCTGCGACTCAGTCTGGTAGGCAGCTACTGTACTCCTCATCGTTGTGATTGTGGTGACTTGAGCTGTCTGTGATCGCGACCTTCGAGCAAATGCGATACAAGCCGATGAGCATTGTTCTTGATGTCCCCGTCCGAGTTCGTAGCTGTCACACTCGCTGACACCAGACGTCGACCCGTTGTCAGTGTCGCCAGTGGCATCAGTCGCACAACGCAACTAGGCATTGGGGTGGCGACACTTCTTGCGCGTTTGTTCATCTCGGAACGGTCCCACTACGCCGACATTGAAGGCCCTTCTCTTAACTGAGGCGTCAACGACAGCGTAGGATGGCTGTCGTTCTGCTGAGGAATCTGGTATTTGGTATTCAGATCGAAGAAGTACACGGAGCGATCTTGGAATCAGTTTCTGTGCATGTAGTGTAAGTTGTATGCAGTAGTGTTCCCATCTAGCACCAGTGAATCACATCGAGCTCAGTGAATCACATCTGGCAACATGGGGGAAGGTACGGAAGGTGGCACTTACCTCTCCTCTCTGAGCTCATTGCCACGTGTAGAGGGTAGCAGTAAAGAGGCAGCAGTAGAAAGGAAGGCAGAGTGTTAGCCATCGAGCAAGGGCAGGACATGGTGACAGAGAGTTGGGAGGCAGCAGAAGGGACACATGCCACACGTTGATGGGGGAGAGCAAGGAGGCGCTCAATGGTGTGGCGAGATGTGCGAGGATCGGCGAGGAAGCTAGAGGGTGCTGAGGTGATGGCGAGATGCCGGATGAATTCAAGCAAGGTGGCTGGAACTCGAGGAAGGTGGATGAGGATCTGAGAGGGGTAGAGTCAGCACTCGAGGAAAGTAAATAGTGAGAAGGTTATCAAGCAGTTGATGAGAGTGGATGAGAGATGGTGGGTCAGCACTCGAGCCGAGGAAGGTGAATGGACACCTCAGAAGGTCAAAAGTACGCGAGGGCGGCGTTGATGTGGGGTGAGAAGATATGAGGGTTGTGGTTCGGCGATGGTGAACGAGGAGTTGAGGGGGTGCGATTAGCACTCGAAGGTGGGTGGCATCAGCACTCATTTAGGGACGATGAGGAGCCCGAGGAAGGTGGACGCGTGGACGAAAGAACACAATGAAATTGGACGAGAGGAAGGGGGACGAGAAGAACGAGGAAGGAGACGACCCACCAGTTAGATGATATCTCGTGAGAAGCATCAGTGCAGCGGGAGTATCTGACTATCGAGGAAGGTGAGAAGGGCAATGGTTCAGCAGTGAGTTGCAGAGACACTCAGCAGCAGAGCGCACTCGCGAGTGAAGAGTGAATCAGAAGGAACGTCAGCCAGGCCAGCGAGGCGTGGTTGTGTCGATTTTGGAAGCATGAGAAGTTTCAAAAGTGACAAGAGTGTGAGGCGGCAGTACTGTATGAGTGAGGTACAGAAACAACACTGGGAAGTCAAAGTCATCTCAGCTGTGCTTCGGCCGATCCGATCCCACTTGCACATCGGCATTACTAGGCCCAAGATCACCTTCATCACCTCACTCAGCACCAATCCATGGTCTCCGCTCCCCTCACGTCGCGACTGCGACGTTCCACTCTGCCAAGGAGTGATGCCACCACTACACACGTACACACACCTGCATCAGAGTTCGAGAACATGATCAAGTGAAGCAGAAGCATCGACATTCTGTGGGGCCACATCATGATCAGCGTGAGAACGAAGCATAACACGGAGCACACGAGCATCGCCTTATCAGTACTGAGTACTGTAGATAAGACCTCTGAAATGTGGGGTATCCGTGGGGTGATGATCACGCCTTCGCCAAGAGACATGTGCATCGTAGAGTGCATCAGACACGATACTACTCCAAAACACCCTGCTTCCCACAGTGCAGTGCACCTGCGACCATGGACACATCGCAGGGGATGGTCATCAGCTGATCGTCTGCAAGTGAGACCAAGCAGCTAGCTGATCACTTGAGCGGTCACAAAGAAAACGATCCTGATCACCATCAGCCACCGCCATGCACAGTCGCCAAGCAACCTTGTCTCGAATACTCATCTCACACTCCTCCCTACATCTCACACGCTCGACGATCTCACTGCATCGCATCTCGTCAAGCATCAATGCCAAACCCCACGCCTCATGCTCCCCATACCCCCCCACTGCCACTCCGGCGCCCCATATCTTCCCCAACGACGCCTCGTACAATCTATCGTGCCATCCGTGCCATCCGTGCCATCGCCGTGCCGTGCCTCTGCTATCGGGCGCTGAGTACAGGATGCCAGACAGGGGATGCACCAGAGATCATACGTACGATCCATGAGACATCCCGAGCATCAAAGATAGCATGCGATAGCACAGATAGCACCTGCAGATGATAGAATGGGCACGATGGCATTGGTTGATAGAAGCATGGGTTGTCACCTGACTGCTGTGTGCCTCAGTTGTGCATCGGCTAGTCTTTCCGAAATGCGGGGGGGCTCGGGGTTGTGATGGTGGATATGGTTGATGCATCGCTGTCGACGCATCAGTGGTCAGTAGTAGCAATGCACGATGAGGTCACTGGAGCAGGCTTAGCGACGAGCCAAGAATGGCCTGGCCATGAGTGAGCGATGAGCGATGAGCGAGGCGTGGGCGAGGCATGAGCGAGGTGATGAGCGAGACGATGAGCGTCATACGAGCTACAACGATATGCATGCATTGCCGCACGAATGGCAGAATCAGCGCAGATCAGTAGCAGCACCATAGGCCGGCGCTATCTCTTGCAGCCCGTCTGGATAGCAGCTGCACACTTCCGATCACCAATCATGCATCTGAGCACTGGTATGAGGCTTTTGTAATCCCCTTCCTATTGCTCATATATCCCCAAGTACTAGTCCTAATGGAACCTAGTGGCAAACCTAGTGCCTGCTATAGCCATGGCGTTTGAGTGGAGCCAGCCCACCGCACTGCCCGGCGCCCAGCCGCCCAGCCCCCATACGTTCCTTGCTCAAGCGCTGATGGGTATCAATCGATAATCGACGATACACCGGTTTGATGGGCTGCTGTTGTGCTGCTGATGCGCGATGCGCCGATGCGCCGCCTGCCTGTCCCATCACTGCATCACAGCTGCTATCACAGCTATCAACCCTCTGCCCAGCCCAGCCCACTCTGAATCTGCACCCAAATGCAACTCAATCGCCATACACTCGCACAACCACCTTCCCTGAGCACACCATCGACCAATCACAACTGGCACTCTCGGATTCCGCTTTCCGGATACAGACCCGGCTGCAGCGTCGTATCTATAGCAGAAGAGAGAGAAACACCCCAAAGGGGAAACTCGGAGGCCGTCGAGGGGTAAAGATCGAGATTTCATGCCTGCTTATCGGGTGTAGAACAGCAATAGCAGCAGCAAAGCAGCAAAGCAAAGGCAGGAACAAGGAAACGCAAACGCAAACGCAGACGCAAACGCAGACGACGCAGATTAGCGAAGGCCGTTCCGTCATTCTGCTCCGCCTCTGCGTTTCTGCCTTACCCCTCTGCGTCCGTTTTCTCCTCTGCTCCGCTGCATCACAACCACAGATCCACCGTCTATACTCGCCCCCCTCCTGCCCCACGCCCGTCCACAGCCTGCCAGCTGCCTCTCGCTCGCCTACTTGACTCCTGTGCACCACCTAATCGATCTCAACTCCTCCTCCTCCCTCTCTATCTCTCTCCCTCTGTACTTCGTGTACATCAACCACCCACACCTACCTATCTCCCCTCCCTCCTACTCTACCCCCTCTTCTCTTTTGTTAACCACAAAAACCCAAGCCCCCGAGGCTCTCTTTTTCTACACGCTTTTCAAGCAACTTTCGGTCGTTCTTCCCCCTTTCGTCTCTGACGTGTGAGTTGCTTAGTTCTGGCCCCGCCCGCCCGACCGACTCCACCCTATCCTCCTCTCCCTGTACTAGGCGCTGATATAACCAACCGCTCGCACCCTCAAACGACTCGACCGCTCAATCACTGCGACGCCTGCCTGCCTGCCTGCCTCCTGTGCACTGTGCATCTGCTTCCACCCAACGCAACCAACCTGGTTACTCGATACTCGACTCGTCGTCGCTCATACATACACTCCACACATCACACTCTTGTCGGTGCATATCTCTCTTGTGCATCACACAACCCACACCCACATCCATAAACACCACACCTTTGCTTCATCGCCTCGCCACTGCGTCGTCGTTGAACACCCCGCCATTGGCTGTCGTGCGACTCATCCCACCACACCCCCTACCTCCATTTGCATGATCCCCCATCGTTACGCGTTCTCCCACTCGTCGTATCACACCTATATCGATTATATCGATCACTACATATAACCGTTACTCCTTCTTTCTTCACCACCCAGTCTCATCCCCCCTTTTAGACATCCATCATGTCGCAAATCATCCCCACCAAGCGTGTCGACCTCCTCGCGCCTTACATGGCGCTCGACCAGGGCAGCAAGATCCAGGCCGAGTGTGAGTATGCTCTCTGCGGCTCTGTCGTGCACTCTCGTGTAGTGCACACTTCTAGCCTCAACTGGCTGACGTGATCCAGACATCTGGATTGACGGTGACAATGGCCTTCGTTCCAAGACCATGACTCTGAACAAGTCGCCAGAGTCGGTTGCCGACCTCCGCGAGTGGAACTTTGACGGTTCTTCGACCAACCAGGCCCCCGGTGACAACTCGGACGTCTTCCTTGTGAGTACTAGCTCGCATGCAGCATGCATGCTGCATGCATCCAGTGCATGCCTTCCCGTTCTTGCATGTATGCACCCATCAATCTCATGCTGCATGCATGCATGCATCGACGCGTTGGTGCTAGCTTTTTACTACATGCTGCACCAATAAAGTCCGCCCGAAAATCTGCCCCTGAAAGCGGTGGCTAATTCTCCAGCGCCCGTGTGCCATTTTCAAGGACCCCTTCCGTGGTGGCAACAACATCCTCGTGCTCTGCGAGTGCTACGACAACGACGGCACCCCCAACAAGTCCAACTACCGTGCATCATGCAAGAAGGTGATGGACGCCGCCAAGGACCAGGAGCCCTGGTTCGGTCTTGAGCAGGAGTACACTCTCTTCGATGCCGATGGACAGGTCTTCGGCTGGCCCAAGAACGGTTTCCCCGGTCCCCAGGGCCCCTACTACTGCGGTGTTGGTGCTGGTCGTGTGTTCGCTCGTGACTTTATCGAGGCCCACTACGTGAGTTCCGGGATCTCTGGAGTGTGGAATATGTGTATTGTGATTGTGTCGAGTGGTATTGTGGGCCGTGCCTGTGGCAACAGTCACACCTACACTCAGTCACATGCACATGCACATGCACACGCACATTCCCTCTCTTCCCTACACAACACCCCGCTAACGTCCCAGCGCGCATGTCTCTACGCCGGTGTCGAGATCTCGGGCATCAACGCCGAGGTCATGCCCTCGCAGTGGGAGTTCCAGGTCGGCCCCTGTGTCGGTGTCGACCTTGGCGACCACCTCTGGATGGCCCGCTTCCTCCTCCTCCGCATCGGTGAGGAGTGGGGCATCAAGCCCTCGTTCCACCCCAAGCCCCTCAAGGGCGACTGGAACGGTGCCGGCTGCCACTCGAACTTCTCGACCAAGGCCATGCGCACGCCCGGCAAGGGTATGGCGGCCATCCAGGACGCCATCGTCAGGCTCGAGAAGCGCCACCTCGAGCACATTGCCGTCTACGGCGAGGACAACGACCAGCGTCTCACCGGTCTCCACGAGACGGCCTCCATGCACCACTTCTCGGCCGGTGTCGCCAACCGCGCCGCGTCCATCCGTATCCCCCGCCATGTCGGCGCCCAGGGCTACGGCTACCTCGAGGACCGCCGCCCCGCCTCCAACATTGACCCATATCGTGTCACTGAGAAGATTGTCTCCACCGTGTGCCTGAACGAGTAAGGTGTGCGTGTAGAGGTGATTAGACGCGATTGTTCGCTAGCATGGGTTTTGTTTCTCTCTTCGAGGCGAGGTGAGGTGGCTGGCCGGCGCGACCGGGGCGATTTGTAGAGGAGGATGTATATGATACTGCCGACGCATACATACACTATGCACTGTCATTTCTGGGAGTACGGGCATGGGGTCGGGTCTCCACTGATCACTGATGGTCGCACGACTTGGACCTGGAATTCTGGAAGGGTGATCGGCATGTCAGTCAGCTGGCGGCGGTGTGTGTCACCACAAGCTATGTATGATACAGACACAGACACTGCGTTGCGCCGCCTCCTACTGCTCGCACCAGATGCTAGTTTACCTGCTAGTGGGGCGATCTACGCAATATAGAACGCCGAGTAGCCCTAGGTGATGATCGACAGGATAGACAGGATCCATAAGTGGCGATTCAGACTGACAGGGTTGGTGTGTGTTCAGTGTCGCTTCGTCTTCATACGTAAAGGTGACGCTGCAGTTTCTGGCGAGCTCATGTCATGTGCTGCATCAGATGGGTGCGTAGAGGACAGAGCACAACTACTTCACTCTCACCTCATACTACACTCTAAAGTGGAATATAGCGACCACAAGAGTAAACCAGATCGATCCTATTCACCACACATCAGCTTCTCAATTGAAAGGAGGCTGCAAGGGCTACAGACTCTCGTCATCCGCAACGTTCTGCAGAAAGTTTGACAATACACTCGTTTGTGACACTACTGGTGCTCGCTACAGCTTCTTGTTTCTCTAGCTAGCATAGCTAGGATACGCAGAGTGATGGTCATCGTACTCAACCGCCACTTTCAACCTACGGTTGTTGCGGTCCGCAAGAACCGGAGCAGCGATCACTTGCCTTGTGTCCATACACCCGCAATCTCCTGCTTTCGGCATGTACTTCTCATGGATTTGAAGACGTGCAGGACAAAAGCGTAGGTGACGTTGTACTGCACACCCCTGCCTCTTGAGATTGTAATGGACAGTTGCGTTGGCGGCGCCGCTGACGGCGTGGACGGCGACCACCTGCGTCATTGTGCCAAGAGGATTGATAGCGCCTACTTCGTCTGCCCGGCCACTGCCACAACTTCTGCTGCCCACAACTTCTGCTCCCTTCTGCCCTTGCAGAGATGTCTGCTGCCCTTGTGCATACTAGCAACTCTCCACTATGACATATGAGTTGTCGAAGCTCGGTCCCAACATCAACAGCTGCCACCTTCAGTCATGACGATGGTCGCCTGATAAGTCCAGACTTAAGGTAGATTAACCACATCCGTACATCCCACCTACCCCACACAACCCCACACCCCCACACTCCGCTGACGTCCATGCACCCGTCATGCGTAGGTTGCGCCAGTGCACAGACGTCTGTCTGTACGCGTCCATTATCTGCCACTAACCCAGCATGACCACTCTCAAGGGGTGAGGAGCGAAGCTGACGTCTCTGACAACAGTGAACGCCGGGCAACGCATGCAGGGAGCTGGTATACGTCCAATCGTGAGTCCCGGCTACGACCGCGACGTCCGATCGATCGGGCATCGGTCGTCGAGAAGTGTGGTTTGATGAGTTGTACAATGGGCTACCATCGGATTCCTCACTACTAGAGCTACTGGACTCTGTGTATGGATGCGCAGTCGCTGATAGCAGCTACCCGCCTCGCAGACGAGCTAGAATCCGACCTGAGAGATGTGACGCCTCTCCCGGAGCACAACTATGTCCCTCCCGTTGCGAAGGCGAAGGCTGTGATTGCCCCGTGGGTACGGGGGAGGAGAAGGAGATTGACGCCAGACACGCGGGGTACTCGTACTCTGGGCCGGCGGCGGCGTGGTCGTATGCTGCTGTGCCTGTTGAGCATGTGTGAGTGCAGGTGCTTGGCGTCGGCAGGTCGGACAAGTGCTGCATGGTCTGCGGCATCGGGGAACAATTTGGTATGAGAGGGAACGGGGTGGAACTGAGTGGACCACAGTCGGACTCGGACAAGCTGAATGAGCTGGGTTGGACTGAGACGAGCTGGGATGGACTGGACGAGATGGGAGGGTTGGGACGGGCCAGGAAGACAACGAACTGGGACAAGCTGGGGGTTAGCTGAGAGACAGGCTGGGAGGAGCTGTTAAGACAAATTGAACAGAAATTGTTGAGAGATTTCTGGAGCTCTTGAGATCATTAGGAGAGGTAAGAAGGAGTAGTATCAGAGTGGGGAAGAGTTGGGACGCCGTGGGGGCGTTGCGACGTGATTCTCAGGAAGAGGATGGCGTCAGGAGCTGCAGAGCGCTGTATGAGCGTCTGGGGGCGCTGAGGGCTTTTGCTAGGAAAACAGCAACATTCAAGTCGCAATCCTCACTTCTCAGGCTGCCTCTCCTATCCTGAACTGCAACTCTCCCCTCCTTCATGGAGCGAGGCAGCTTTCCTGCCTCCCATTATTGACATTCATCGTTCACGCAGGAATCTGGCTGACGGCAGCAAGCGGGTGTTCATACTGGGTCCATCACACCACGCCTACATTCGTGGCATCGCCATCACGCCCTTCGCCAGCCTCGGCACTCCGCTCGGTAGTCTCCGCGTGGATGCCAAGGGTGAGTGCGACGTCGAATCTTGACGAGCGAACAAACTGGACATGAGATACTGTATCTAGCAATGAACGCTCTCGGGCTTGACTAGGTCGGTACTGACTGGCAGTGATCGAAGAGCTAGGCCAAACCGGCCTGTTCCTCGACGCCAAACCCTCCGTCGACGAGGACGAGCACTCCCTAGAAATGCAACTACCCTACCTGAGGCATATCTTCGGCGAGTGCGTCTAGACCCGCGCCACACTCAGCTCACACCAGCCGCGACGTCTCCGTCGTCCCCCTGATCGTCGGCCACCCGCCCGCCAGCGAGGCGGACGCGATCTCAGCCGTCCTGGCAAAGTACTGGGCTGACCCGGAGACGTTCTTTGTCATCAGCAGCGACTTCTGCCACTGGTGAGTTACGGGTCATACTCGGCTAACGAGATAGGGGCAGACGTTTCTCCTGTACACCGTACTACCCCACTGCGCCTGACCCGCCGAACCCGGTCCCTCCTGTCCCGGCGAGCTCTGGCACCATGAGTGAGCAGCTGACCTCGCCACCCCGGATGGTCAAGTATTCGCGCTCGCAAGCTGGCCCGGCGCCGATCTGGAAGTCGATCCAGTACATGGACCACGAGGGGATCGATATCCTGCGCAATCCGGGTGATCCGGAGTGTTTAGATGAGTGGGAGGCGTACCTCGCGCGCACGAAGGTGGGTCTGAGAGCAGCAGTTCGCTCGACGCGAAAGATGGAGTAAACATCACGAGGCGGACTGGTCCCCCTGGACGCCAATGAAGAGAACACCCGCGAGCTCGCAGCTGACGCCAGAACACAATCTGCGGCCGAGCACCCATCACCGTCCTCCTCCACCTCGTGAGGACGCTCTATGCCAGCAGACCCGTGGCCGAGCGGCCGGTGTTTGAGTTTGTGCGCTATGAGCAGAGCTCGCAGTGTCTCACGGAGCAGGATAGCAGTGTGAGCTACGTTAGTGGGGTGTTGGTGCTTCCCTAGCCCATCGGCAAACAGCTGAGCATTCGGCTGGGCCTCTTTGAGGCCACTGTGCAGCCTGTATCCTGCTGCCCCGGACGCCTTGTTCTCTCCAGCAGTCATCACTACCTGTGAATGTCTCCTCCTTCTGCTGCTCCGTAAATGCACCTTGCCTCTTTCCGGACGAAGCTCTGCCTAGCCCTCTGGATCCCGCACCCTCGTCCCTGCCTCAATTGCTCGCCTGACTTCCAACTCCACTGTCAATTCCCGTGTCACCCCAAAGAGCAACCTCCGCCTAGCAGAATGTGGTTGCGGACGCCCCGCTCGTAGTCGTATCGATGCATTGTACAAGGTTGGTTTTAGTATTACTCGTCGATGGTCTTGTATCCTTGGACCTGGGTGTCAGCCACGCCAGCACACCCACACCCACCTTGTTGTCGCGGATCATGACGACGTATTTCTCGGCAAGGTCCTTGCAGTTCTCGATGTGGTTCACGCCCTCGCCCTTGTAGCACTTTTGCAGCTCGGCGCGGACGAGGCGGGCCTCCATTGCCTTAACCCAAGACTCGCGGATGTGCTCCTCGCGCTTCTTGATGGTTTCTGCAAACCAAAGGGTTGAGAAGCGAGCGATGTCAACGTGCAGAGCGTCGTGTCAGGGCCGTGGGTGTTGAGGTAGCGATGTGGTTGGGATGACGAGCGGCATAGCGGTTCGAATCGTCATACGTCCAGCCACGATGTGCACGGAGATCGACAGCGCACACGAGAATCGGAAAGCGATGGTCCATAGCAGTCATCATCGAGACAGCAACAGTAGCGTATATCGTGGTGATAGGCAGGTCGTCATTCGAGTTCGAGGCATGATGTTGCGGAGAGTAGGCATCAGCATGGGCACTGGAGTACGATGTTACGGCGCGCAGCGCAACCACCACCACCACACCGCGCCCCGCACCACCACCTCGACTCACCCCTGTACTCCTCCATGGACGACCTGTACTGCGACATCTTGGCTAGCTGGTGTTCGAGAGCTGGACAACGGAGATGGGGGTGTCGACGCTGGTCCCAGGCCAATGGCCATCGGCGGCTTTGCTCCTGGTGTGGTCGTTTGGTCCCGCCGAGCACTCCCTTTTACGTAATGCATGTTGAACGCGATCTTCAGACGCGCAGATGCAGATGCAGATGTAGATGTAGGTGGCCACTTTGGCGAGGTGAGGTTGTGCAACGCTGTCTTGTTAACAGTCTTTGTGATTTGCTTGACGTCGAACTGACAGGACCAAGGAAGGTGAAATGGATCTGTTATGAACAACGATCTTATCTTGACTTCACTCACATCTCCTTCCTTGCAACTGATACCACAATCCTCACTGTTCATCATCTCCCACAACGCTCCAGCGCTACCCCTGCTCACAGCTCATCGTTGCCTCATCTGAGCACCATATCCATCATCTGGAGCAAACCATCCTTTACGCACCTCGGACACATCTTGTAGCTTCCGATCTTCCTTGCCATCACTGAACAATCTCTTTCTCTCATAGTGTAGCCTAGCCTCGCCTGCTGCCTTGGCCCGTCATGGACGCGCCCAGGACGGCAGGGGAGCACGAGCGCCCCCATTCGGTGCGCTCGTCACTTGGCTCGCAGCTGCCTAGTGACTCGCTCGGAAACCTTCCCCTTCCTGCCCCTTCTCCGACACACGACAATGAGAATGGCAAGGTCGCCAGGAGCTCAAGCGCGTCACGCCGCAAACAGTGGTCGACGGATCCTAGCCTCTGGCCTCATCCTGCATTCCCGGCCACTGACAGTGATGTTCCTCACCCTCCATCGTACTTCCATATGGACACGAAGCGCCATCCAGTGAGTCTGAGCAAATCCAACAGCCCCCGTCTGATGCAAGCTCCGCTCTATCGCGCCACAGGCCCATGACTCCCCCTCTGTGGCACTTGCAACGCCCTTCCTCACGGGCATCAGTGGCGGTATCTGGTCTCCCCCGTCGTGGCACTCACCTTCCCCCGAGCCACTGGGGGCTCAGAAGGAAGTTACCACCTCATCTGTCGACGAGCAAACAGACAAGGACATCGAGATACGCCAACTACAGGCGAAGGTGAGGCTCCTGGCACAGGAGAAGGCACAGGCTCAGCATGACAATGCGAGACTGCTTGGTGAGGTGCATCATCTGTCGGCTATGGTAAGTGGAGTCCGGAGTACGCTCACTCGTGTACAGTTGTCTGAGAGGACTGCTGGTGCTGCAGCGATACCAACTCCTTTGCAGGCCGGTGACGCAGCATCGGCGGAAGAGCCATTTCAGTCGACACACTTCATGCTGCATGACCTTCCAAACATCACCCTGGCAACTCCTGCACTGACACCTCAGCTGAGTGTAAGCATGCACGGTGCCATGCGCGATGTCTGACACTCCAGGGCAGCGGCTATGTCCCATCGCAGATGACGGTCGATCTCATCCTAAGTGGCAAACTCGATTTCACCCGCATGGACCCAAGGAGCGAGTACGATCTGATTCGCCCTCTGGTGTGGACGATCGCACACCGAGAGCCAAAGGACACTGCACAGTCGTACGTGATGGCCACCATTCCAGCAGCTTACGCGTAGGACTGTGCTGAAGATTGCTGCGAATGCCCTGGGAGTAAGGCTTAGGCGGCTGACCAGGACCTGACGATGACAGAGTCGGCTCAGCCGACCACGGTCACTATCTGTCACGCAGTATCTGATTAGCACCATTACTGAGTGGGCCAAGCCGCTGTGCTTTACTTCGAATGGCAACTACCTCTGCCAGCAGTTGCTGGAGAAGGGCACGGCGGAGGACAGGATCAAGTTCATCACGACCATCGAGTAAGACTCGTCACTGCGCCACTGACCACAAGAACCGACATCGTGCCCATCGCGAATAGCAAGTTCGGAGCCCACGTGCTAGTAAAGGCGATCAGCATAAAAGAGCTTGAGGTGACAGAGTCTGTAAGAAAAGTAGCTGAGAATTGTAGGGTCGTATCGTAGACTCTCTCGTCACCTACGGCATCTTCGAGTCCATGCAAACAGGCGCACGCAAGGTCTGGAGGCCGGTGAGCTCGATGTGGCTGCAGCTGCTGAGACCAGTACCTTGGAAAGTGCCGAACTGCCAACGACCACCACATCTTTGACAAGTGCGGTCGACATTGCGTCGTGTCTTACACTAGGATCATCTCCTCCATGAGAGGGCGCTGGGCTGATCTCGCCGTGTCGAACGAGGTGCGACTTCAGGCGACTCTAGTTCTGATGACAGAATGGGTCAATCTCCGTTCAGCAGATCTTTGAAGGTTGTGCGAACCAGGATCTGACAGTCCGTTTTTCATTGTGCTCGCTGACCTGCAGGACGCATGTTTCAAAGAGGCGCGTTTGCTAGGCGAACAGTGCTCATCGCAGATCATCGAAGACATCTCGCGCGTAGCGAACAACCAGTATGGACAGTGGGTACGGTAATCTGAGTGGTGCTCATGTTCAGCTTCGTTATCAACAAGCTCCTCAATCTACACGACCCCATGATCAAAGGCGTATCTCACGCAATCCTTACCGCATACCCGCCTCTAGCTACAAACCACCACGGCGTCCAGTTCGTCGAATTTGTCATTGGCTCCAATCGCATTCTGCAGAGAAGCAGCATTTCCAAGTACTTGGAATCCCTGTGTTCCCAGAAGGACGGGCAAGTGAGCTGTGACAGCGGATGTTGACGCCCTCAGACGCACTCCAGCTATCGTTGCTGTGGCGAACTCATCTGTCGGTCGTGGACATCTTCGTGAGTCCGCACCATGAGGGCCAACTGACCCCAGAAACTGTGCTGCGCCAAGTCTGTGGTGTCACTTCAGCTTCTGACCCACAGGTTCAGCCGGTTGATCGTATCACAATCTCACGCGTTCATAACACCTGTCGCCAATTCCAGACCACGCTGCGCAACTCGCAGAGCGGCAACGAGCTTCTGCGTAGTTTGTAGGTAATCTTTGAGACACCTCAGCTGATCTCAGGGGCATCATCAACACGCCTGCTAGGCGTTCCTGAGCACCTTCTCTCCCAGTGACACCTCCTCTATAATAACATTGTACATAGCCCTCAGCCTGTCGTCATCGTATCCGCACCGCGTTCCCCGACTAGCATTGTTCTCGCGCAAGTCTTGCGTGCAAGCCATACCCAGCATATGTATCGAGTAGCCTGTCGATGTCTGGCGACCGCTTTGTGCTCACGCATGAGATTTGAGTGTACGGCGTCGATAATGCCTACGCGGAACTGCGGCCGGTCGCAGTGATGCATGATATCTAGTGTACAACAATCTCCCACAACACCCTCTAGAACTGGTTGCGCTTCTTCGATGTGCGCATATACGGGCGCAGCAGCCACTCAACATCTGCCTCGGTTTGGTCGACTGTACCCTGGCGTATCTCGTATGCTGCTGTCAGCAAAGTCCTACCTTTACGTATCTCTCGACTTACGCTTCGCCTCAAATCTCGGACCGACCTCGGCAAGTTGCACGTCCTTGTGTGAGGACTTGGCAAACACATGATGACGGAAGGAGATGAAGTCGCGGTCGTTTGCGAATGTCATGACACGCTTGGCATCCTCCTTGGGGACAGGGAAGAGGGCCTTGAGAATGCTCGCAATGCGCACACCGAGCTTGGTAGAGAAGCCGTCCAGGATGATGTGAGGATACTGCTCCGACACTGTAGACTGCGAAGACGCAACATCGTGCCTCAAGGTGACGTTGTGCAGTGTCATGCTGAGTGTCGGGCCATGCGGCAGGTGGGAGATAATCATCGCGTCGGGGACACCACGGTGCTCGTGAAGGAGAACAAGGTCGGTGACTCCTTGCGACAAGCATGTCTGGACGAGGTCCTTCATGACCGTGTTACCACGGTTCAACCGGATAGCGTTGGGGAACACAAGACGCATCTCCTTCGAGAACTGGAGGAGGCGGCTTGACGGATCGCGCGATGTCGTGACTACGATCTTCGGGTCGTAGGTGCCGACTTTGGCGTACTCGTCGTCGACTGTGGAGA
Organism: Cutaneotrichosporon cyanovorans; assembly: GCA_002335625.1. Lineage (NCBI taxonomy): Eukaryota > Fungi > Basidiomycota > Tremellomycetes > Trichosporonales > Trichosporonaceae > Cutaneotrichosporon > Cutaneotrichosporon cyanovorans. The sequence goes on along the minus strand of BEDZ01000002.1, from coordinate 1,106,642 downwards.
ATGGGTCTGGAGTCAGCACAACCAAACGCATACGGCCTACCTTCTTGTGCCTCATCGAGAACCAAGTCTTTCCCGATCGTGCGGGCATCGTTCCGCAACTCAGTGGGAAGAGCCTTGCCGCTCGCGAGCGCATCCTTGATGCGTTGCTTGCGCTCGAAGATGGAGCGCTCCTGCGACTCGTGTGCCTTCTTGTACAGGTACTCCCTGCGCTCACGCGCTTGTCTTCGCAGCTGCTGTCAGCGACACTCCAGAGGCGTGCTTGCAGACACTCACCATCGTCGATGTTGTTGATAGACTAGACTGGAATCCAGGTGAACACAGTCGTGACAGTCACAGTCTGCTGCCCGCCTCCACTTTCCAAAATCTCAAACGTTAACGGACATCACTGCCATCTCCCGACCACAGATTCCGTAATGCCACGTGACTTCCGCGTGAATCATTCTCACTACGTCGACCTTTGTTGACGGGCACGTTCTTGGCCGAACAGCATAATTGGAAGACCATTCTGGAGACGCAGACAGCGACTCCACCATCGCGCAGTTGGAGACTCCGAGCCCCACTCGCTCACACGACAAGGGGAGCAGCGCAGGACGGGCAGGAAGGGTTGCCAGCATCGACTTTGTGGACGCTGGAGCAAGGATCATCGGATCATCGCCCCTGATCCCCCACATCGGCTCCTGATACAAGACACAACCCCGAGGCCCGGTAGATCTCACTTCTGGACACTGCACACATCGCGAAAGTCACCCACTAAGCCAGTATGAGGCCGGCACTTGCGTTTGCTGCAGTTGCTGCTTGTGCTGTTGCCAGCGTCAGCGCGGCGCAGCAGCAGGTGCCGCTCAGTGCTCCTCCATCACAGCAGAACAAGAAACAAGGTGTGTCTGTTACCGGGCGGGTCCACCTTGACAGCAACTAATCAGCAGAACTGAAAGGACGCTTCCTGCACATCACGGACTTCCACCCAGACCCATTCTATGTCGCTGGAGCCACCTTCGAGTCCGGATGTCACCGAGTGGACGACAACGTGAAGACATCCGACGATGTAGCCGGGAGGTGGGGGACGGCGCTGTCGTGAGTATAGCGTTTGATGGGGACAGGAGACGCTACCTGTCCCAGAACAACAGCGAGCAGTAGCTGACGAATAGTGACTGTGACTCTCCCATGTCGCTTATTGATCTGACCTTCGACTGGATTAAGAAGGAGTGGGTGGACGAGATTGATTTCATTATTTGGACGGGTGACAGCGCCCGGTGAGTAACGGTTACTGTCGGTTGTTGACACACACACAGACATGACATTGATCGAGACAAACCACGCTCTGGAAAGGAGATCTTCGAGCTGAACAGGCTGCTGGCGAAGAAGATGATAGACATCTTTGGCAAGAAGTTCCCAATCGTCCCAAACCTGGGCAACAACGACATATACCCCCACAACATTCTTGACGCTGGACCGAATCGCGTCACTCAGGAGTTCCTGACGTGAGTGACCTACAAGGAAGGAGCTGACATGTCTTAGCATCTGGAAACCCTGGATCCCGGAAGACTACCGCCATGTATTCGAGCGTGGTGCATACTTCGCCCGTGAAGTCATCCCGGAGCAGTTGGCGGTCATCTCCTTGAACACCATGTACTGGTACGCATCGAACTCAGCTGTTGACGGATGTGCGACTGGCTCGCAGGAAGCGGGTGCCTTGCACATGGACTGGCTTGAGGTTCAGCTCGAGCTCTACCGGGACCGCGGCATGCAAGTTATTCTAATTGGCCATGTGCCACCACATCTCGGAGTCTACTACGACGATTGCTGTGAGTCCATTCTCGTGGGCGGGGCTGATGGCAGACATGCGTTATGGCGATCTCGGTCTGCGATTCCAGGACACCATCATTGGCAGCTTCTTTGGACATCAGAACGTTGACCACTTCTTCTTCCATGATGTTGATGAGCTCGAGGCAATCGACTTCTCGTCTAGAGCAACCGTCGCCAACAGCTCCCAGTATCTCGATGTTCCCACGGACCAACAGCTAGTGGGGCTTACCGCTGACGACTTCACCTATCTCGGTCCTGAGCTGCAGCATGGGGAACACTTGCTTGAGTCAGGGCGAGTCAAGATCATGGGCAAGAAAGGAGACATGATCAAGAAGCTGCTCCTCAACTCGTTCAACAGCCTTGCCAAACCCGGAGAGGTGAAGATGGAAGACTATACTGTCATCAACATCGCTCCTAGCGTTATTCCGACCTACATTCCGTCTGCACGGATAGTCTCGTGAGTTGCAACCAGCAGAGCAGCGTTGATCGCAGGTATAACATCTCAGGGATCAACCCGGAAGGCGGGTTTAACGAGCTGGCGTACAGGCCTCACCACGTTGATGAGGATCTCGAAGCTGCGAAAAAGAAGAAGAAGCCACACAAGGACGAGTGTGACAAGAAGAAGAATCGCGACAAGCCTCACTGCTACTTCAAACGCAAGCCTCGGTACGAGTCGCCGGAGTCGCCTTCGCGATCCAACAAACCTCTATCATTGTTGGGTTGGACGCAATTCTACCTCCCTGATATCGTCAAGGATTCGAAGAAGAAGCCAGAGTACAAGATCGAGTACACGACGTTCCAGCCCAAGGCGCTTCTGCCGCCTTCAATAGTGAACGACAAAGGTGGAAAAGACTGGGTTCAGCCACCGCCAGTGCCGTATCACTTGCTTCCGGGTTACGACCCGGACATCCTCTCAAGTCTCACGCCTGAGGACGTGGCTGCTCTCGACTCAGAGGAGGAGGACGGACCACTCGACGCAAAGGGAAAGAAGGACAAGAAGGCGAAAAAGCGCGCAGCGTTTCTCAAGGCGGTGAAGGAGATCTCTCCGTGGAATATGGAGGACTTGACAATACCGAGCTATGTGCGGCTCGGTCGCCGCCTGCTGGATGACCGCAAACTGTGGAAGAAGTTTGTTAAGATCATGTTCGTGTCATCAGGAGGTGACTAGAGTGCGACGTGGTGTCGGAGCGCGGGGGCTGTGCATGTATCAGTAGCATCTTTCATACAGCAACGCATCGCTTAATTTTCTACATCGTCGCTCAGATGGCTGAGCAATGGCAAGTTTCTGTATTCTCACAACCGCTAACAATGCCCCACGGTCAGCAGATCTCAGCTCACAAACTTCAGCTCTCTACACAAACTACGGGCAGTGAAGCGGGGGCTGACAGCTGACATCACGGGCGGTCTTGCCAAAACTGTACAGTCATATGCATGGATACAATCAAAGATGAGACCTAGTCCTGGAAAAGTTGCTCGAACTGCCATCAGCGAATCTCGATCATGATTCCTACCTTGTGCCCGGACGGCTGAGTTGGGTCCATCACATCCTCATCAAGCTCTTCCATCTCCTCTCCTTCGTGGTCCACTTCCGTACCATTGCTATCCTCGCGCTCATCCCGTTGTTCAGCGGCTGTGGGGTCGAACATATTAGGCATTGGCTTGAATTCCATAGACGACTCTGACCGCTTGACTGTAGCGGCCGTGATCTCGGGTATTGTCGATGACTCATTGATAGGTGGTAGCCTGTCATGTGCAGTATCTCCTGCATCAGCTTCGCTATGCTCCTGTGCACTCTGCCGCGCTGCAGCTACAGCATCGCGCTGGGTCGACATACGCTCCGCAGGTATGTTGTCAAAGTCGGCAGTGACGGCCTCCCAGCCGGCCGGCACATCGTCGTGCTCCGCGGGCGGCTTCGCAGGCGCCTCATCGGCCATGTCGGCATCATCATCATCCTCCCCTAATAGGGCGTCCATGTCGAGGTCGCCCATACCAGCCAGCTCCAGCACTTCCTGCTGAGTCATGCGTACACCCTGTGAACTCTGGGTTGGGCCCGGCTGGAACAGAGGCTCTGCTGCAGGGGCGAGACGTGATGTGCTGCCTGGTCCAGTCGCGTGCGCTGAGGCATCAGGATACTGCGATGCTCGTCCGGTGAGGTTGAGACTCGCGCGTGGCCTTGCTGATCCTGGCCGTGTTGAGCCCATGCGAGTGGTGGACGTGCGAATGCTGTCTGTTCGACGGCCGTTTCCTTCAGGCTTGACCGACGTGCTCGCTGTCCTCTGTCTATGTGAGGCGTCGGCGGCGCCATTAACCTGCTGGACCTGAGGGAATGCCTCTGTTGGGGTCGTAGCTATTGCGCAGAAGATATCGAAGAGGAGCGTTTCGTTGCCATACCGATCGAGGCCAATGAAGCGCGATGTCAATGTAATCGGCTGCGATGCTTCGGAAAAGGCAAAGTCGAGGTCCATGTTGAACTGCTCTGCGAGCTGCAGCGTTGCCTTTCGTCAGATCTTTGGATAGCGACGCACATACCTTGAACTCGCGCATGGGAAGTGCCAGGGCAACATGGTCTCCTACAACTTCGTAATTCTGAAACTCATTGACGTCGATCTTGATCTCCGTCGCCAAAGTGCTCGTCGTCGCTGTCTCAAAGTTCTTCACGCGCACTTCGTGCTCAGAGAACATCCATGCCAGGTGACTGTCACCGCGGATGTTCCCACCGGTACCGCTACCAAAGGCAATGGTGAAGTGTTCGAGCCAGTCGCGAAGTACTTTGGCAGAAATCAAGAAGCCTGATGGCGTTGAGTCTGGATCCACATCAGCTCTCAAGAACTCGGACGGCTGAACATGGAGGTGGTGCTTCTTCGTTACACCTGGACGTTAGTTTGCCTTTGACCGTCACCAACCGTGGCGGTAGACCAGCCTAAGCTCCAGGTATGCACTGCGTGATGCTACGCGGATATCGTCATCCTCGGACTCATCGTCATCTTCGCGTTGCGTCGGCGCCTGCAGTCCTCCTTCTGGATCGACGATCTTGAGGTCTACACGGTCCACAGAGTTGACAGAGGACGCCTTCCCGAGCACATTCAGAACAGACTACTGTCAGTGCATCCGTAGACTCAGCAGCATACCTTGACGTATAGCTGGCACTTTACACCCTTCTCCTGCTGAGCCTTATTCCCCAGCGGTCGATATCGAGAGAAGAAGCTCGGCTCAAGCGTAAAGCGACAATAAGCCGACTTCGATGAGTTGGTCACTGCTAGCTCCCATCTTGAGCTCCTGGCATGCATGCACAGGTCATCGCCGAATCTTGCAGCACATTGGAGTAACCGTACGAAGTCTACACATGAGCTCGGCACTCCGCACGCTACGTACGTTTGATGTTGGATTCCCTGATGGAGGCCTCCATAATAGCAACGTACCAGCATCAGGAGGCGACTTGCAACCCAACCCGAGGGCCGCACAACTCCTATGCCTTGGTCGTCGCGGAGATGAAGTGATTGAAGGAGTTGGTTGGATCACGTCCGAGAAGCTTGTCAACAAAGATCGCGTTTGGCGGACCGACGTTGTGCCGCAGCGGCAGTGAACATTCAGAGCTTGATCTTCGACAATCTTGTGCAGCGGTCGACACCTCGCGGACACTTGAGAGATCAGGTTCTCATATATGTACATGAGGTAATGCATGTGCTACTAATGACATCTACTTGTCTTTTGGCTTAGCCTTCTTCCTCCGCACTTTGGTAACCTTGACGGCCTTCACCTCGTCTGCAGGTGTATCGGCGTCCTGCCGTCCCTCGGCACCAACTGGTAGTGACTCCCCAGAGGCACTCTGCTTCGCTGCAGCCGCGTCCTGGTCCTCGTCCCCTAGTGTATATTCCTCATATCGATGAGCGCTGCTCTGCATCGGCGGTGGTGCAGTCAAGTCCACCGCAGCCAGCCCCGATGCCGGGCGATGCGGCGCTTGTTCTGGCGGTGGACTAGACCCCTCGGGCATCTCGCCAGTCCGATCAAATTCTGGACGTTGGACCTTGGTCTTCTTCTTGGCCTTGAGCGATTTGATTTTCGTTGGCTTCGGCTCCGGCTCTGTTCTGTCAGCTGACTGCAATGTATACAAACCTACCTTCGCCCAACTCCCCATCGTCCAGACGGACAATCGGAATCTCGTCCACGTCAACGTCCTCCTTCTCGTCGTACAGGTAGTAAGGATCGTTCCTGTGCTTCTCTCGCCTCTCCGCTCGTCGCTTTCGCCGGGCTGCCTTCTCCTCTGGTGTCTCATTCTTCTTTGACTTCTTCTCTTGAGCGCGGAGCACACGGCGAAGCTCTTCCATGCTCTCCCCACCGCCTTGACCAAGGTCAACCTCCACCTCTTCTACACTGTCCTCGTCCTCCAAGTCCGCGCCGAAGGCGTTAGGCACAATGACGGCATCTAGATTTAGGTCGTCGGGAATGCGAACAGCCTCCTGAGCGCGGTATGCCAAGGAGTTGAGCTCGTGTGAGGTGAACAATGGTTGGAAGAGGAACAAGGACTTGGGATATGGTGGCTCATCGGAGTCATCGCCAAAGCCATCATCGACGCCAGGAATGCCTGCTCTTTGTGGTGGCACATGTTTCTCGAGGTCCGCGGAAACGAAGGCCAGCAGTTGTGAGAGCTCGAATGCGCGTTCTTGAACTTCGATATCCGGTGAGGACAGGAATGGCTCCAGACCGGACTTGGTTGAAGCGACTACGTTCTTCACCTCCTGGTGCAGATCGGCTGACCACCTCTCCGATGCTGATGCGGCGTAGAAAGCAAACACCTTCGCCGCAGCCTGCACTGAGACGACGATGAGCTTTGACCTAGACTGCCCGAGGGTTGGGCTCAGTATTGCAGAGATCGTACTCAGCGGCGAGGTCAACTCGCTAGCATATTCCCCGCAGATCCACACAGCTGCTTCGAGCAGCCCTGAGACCCCTTCGTCATCGCGAGCTCGTTCACGTAGATCGTCATCGCTTACGACCTTCTCCAACACCTTGACAGCATACCCGCGGGTGCTCTTGACGCGGCCAACAACGTCAAGCAACATGTCGTGAATCCTAGTACCAACATTCACCCGAGAAACATATGCGACGTCGACGAGAACGGAGATGACCCACTCGAAGTCGTCAACATCGGCGTAGGTGTCGTGAGCGATGATGTCCAGCAGCCTTTGTGTCAGGAGTAGTCGATACCCAGGAGATAGCGAGACGTCCCTAGCAGTCGCTCCAGCATCTGCTGCTACCTTCCCTGACACTGCAGCCAATGCAGCCATGGCAGACTGCGGAGCGGGCTCCTGCGGAGGCGCCAGATGTGCCAGCAGCTGGTCGACAATGGGCTGTATGTTGTCCCTGTCAACCTGCCGTCAGCGGAACTCACACTCAACGACTCACCATGGCCGTAATCAGCTCCAACGCTCGCATGCGGATACTCAGATCCGCATCATCCAAACTCTCCATGATCTCGTCCTGATACTCCGCCACCATATGCGGATGAGTGGACGTGATCTTCACCATAGCAAGCAAGGCAATGTATCTCACTACAAATCAGACAACCTTCATGTTGGAACTCACAGTTCTGGTCTCCCCCTTCATCGCGCAGATACCCTCCCAGCTTGCCAACGCATACGCGAGCCAGAGCATCCCCCTCCTCCCGATCTGGATCCAACATGCCTCCAACAATGCACGTCCGGACACATTCGTACAGCAGCGATATAGCACTGGTAGACGAGATCAAGGTTGTCAATGGGGGGAGCAGCTTCCGCACGAGTCGCGGCTCCAACGGCGTGAGGATAGCGAACTGCCATCAGCCTTGCGGTAACTCCCGATAACTCACGAGCTTGACGACCTTGATGAGCATCCAGTTATTGTTGCTACTTGTCAAGATCTCGAACAGCTCAGGCGCCAGAGGCAAGTAGTTCCGTCCTCCCTGCTTGCGCGCAAGTTCCATCACCACGCCGACAGTCGCACCCTGCACACCCTGGTCCTCATCTAGCAGTCGCTCCCTTACCCGCGGGAAGCCCTCCCTCAACCCTTCTGGGTATGCCTCCCAGCACGGTAAAAGACAAAGCACTGCTCGCTTGCGTATCCGTGGAGAAGAGTGTGTGAGCAACACTAACAGATCGGGATGTAATGTCTGGGCGAGACTCGGCGACATGGCAAGCAAGTGGTACAATGAGCTTAGAGGGAGGGGAGGTATTGCGACATGGGGCGACAGCAGGTCTTTCTTGATGCCGTTGACTGTGAGGACCACCTCTTCACTATCCCCGTTGAATGCCATGGGTGCAGCGAGGTATCCCAGCTCTAGAGTGTCAACAAGGGCATCCCAACGAGGACTTACGCTTTAGATGATACCGAGGTGTGGACATGACCTCCACGACATGGAACGCAAACCCGGGAGGAGGTGAGATAGGGTATAGCATCATGAGCTGTTGTCAGTACGACCCTCATCGCCAACGCACATAGCATGTCTTCAACACCCCCTCAGCCTTCAGCGCCATGTCCTTGCCGCGAAGCTCCTCGCGGATCTCCGCCAGCGCCTCGGTGATGAACGCCTCCTCCTGCGCTCGCGACGACGCCTTGTGGGCGCGAAGGCCTCTGATGAGGTCCTGCAGCGTCCGCTCGAACATCGCGGCACGAGTGCGAAATGAGCAAGCTTAGTGAGTTCTGTTATCGAGGTCCAGCTGCAATCTCGAAGACGATCGCGATCGGCAACCACGGCGCGTGGTCGTGACGCAATGAACCGCCACGTCAATTATAGTGGCTTATCACTTCGAACCTCCGACTCTTCACCTGCATCGATATTGATAGCACACATGCATAGATAGACATTGCCAGATGAGTTATCAGATAGCTGCTGTATAGATCTCCTACTTCGTTTCAAACTGCGCTGCGAGTTGCGACACAGAGCCACGGGTCTGGTGGCCGGTTCGCGGCCCACGAGCACCCCGGGGACCCCGAAGACGCGAGGTCTCGCTGGACGTGTTGCGCTTCAAACCACTGGCACCTGGTGTACCGCCGACAGAATCCTCGTCGATAGTACGCGCAGGGGATGCGGGGAGTGCGCGTTCGGTTCCGCTACTAGGGGTGATGGGACGAGCACTGTCGCTCATTGGCACACTGGGGAGGGGTGCAGGCGCAGGTGGGAGGACTTTGGCACTGTCACTCGTAGGCGGAATGAATGGCTCCTCAAACTCATCGTCAGACACGTCAGAGTCGCGTTGAGCTTGAACAGGAGGAACGGTTGCAGCGGGAGGCACGAAAGGAGGCTCCTCGTTCAGGCTGACCTGCCGCTCGTGCTCGCCTGCGACCGGCACAGGAACAGGTTGCGGCGCAGGGCCTGGGGTCTCCGTCACTGGCATGGGTGGTCCGAGCTCAGTCGTCGGAGGCGGAGGCTTGCTTGATGGGTGTTGCAGAGCCTGCTGCTGCTGCAGGAGCTCTTGTGGATCGGCATGTGTCTCGCTAAGGCGGCTTCGGGAAATCCGTTGGTCAACCAAAGCCGTTCGCTTGCGAGTAGGCAGCGGTGTGGCTCGATCGGCCTGTGCCTTCTTCTTCTCGAGCAGATCGGGGAAAACGCCCTCAAAGTGCTCGATGAGGTCGGCCACAAACAACCCTGGAGTGCGATCTTGTATCGTGAGCTCCGTTTCATACTGAGGCCTCAGCAGTGCGCGGCCTACAGACAACGACAGCTTAGTCCGGTACGTCTGATCATTCTCCGCCTCGGACTTTGTAGCCTCGATGAGGCTGTAGTGTCAGTGGCAGCGGTACATGGCACTTACTCATGCCAGAACTTGATGATAGCGTGGACAGTGAAGAAGTGGCTTGGAGACAGCCGTCCGAGTACAGAGGTGACGGCGCTCTTCGTGTCCCGTTCCTGATCGGCACCCACTATAAGGTCAGCGAAACCGTGAGCAAGGAGAACGTACCTGAAGGATACACAGCCTTGGCATCTTCCCAGCCTTCCCATCCCAGTACTGGAGGGTTGAGCTCCAGGAGCCATAGCTTGACAGTCCCAGCGATGATAGGCAGATTGAACTTTTTGGCTATTGCGACCATCTCGTCGACGCTCAGCGTTGCATTGTTGAGAGCACTGCGAAGCAGATGAGTTTCCGCAAACGGGACCTCATATATCCACGACTTGCGGCGCTCGTCATCTGAGACAGTCGCACCAACTTCATTGGCAGCCTGCAGGAGAGCCTGCAGGATCTCAGGAATGGCATCCTTGGGACGGTTGGCCGTGTTGATCGCGCTTCTCCACGCTGTCTCCCCTGACCACCGCCGGAGGTCAATGCCAAAGTTGACTGTTGGAGCCTCATTCTCCACACTTTCGTAGATGTGTGGCCTAGGACGGAAAGGTCCGGTGCGACTGCCTTCGATGAGCGCCTTTAGATCAGCGTCTGGGTTGTAGGCCTCAACCGCCAGGGCCGTTCCTTCTTGCAAGTCCGCAAGGCGCTTGGGTAGTTTCCCGATAGCATGCTCGTAGTGCTTCAGAACCGTACGAACTACCCCGAGACGTTCGCGCTCCCACTTCTCCCACGTACGGAGGCCGCGCTCGATCAGCTCTTCCATCTCCAGCCGCCGCGCCTCTGCTTGCTCGACGCCGTTGGCGTACTGCTGATCGGCATTGGCAGCCTCTCGTCGCAGACGGATGTGAGCTGGCTCATCCGATGCGAACGACGCCGGGAGGTAGCCCTTGGCCCATGCCGGAATGTGGGATGACGTCGAAGCGCTGAGAGGGGCAGAGAGGTTGGAGACTTGAGCGGGCAAGGTGGTGGGGAGGTGAATGTTCTTGAGCGATGACGAGATGCTGGACTGCAGCTGCGCAACGTTCACTCCACCATCTGCTGGGTTGATTTTCAGAGTGTAGAAGGTCTCGTCGTCTGGCTCAAAACCACGCCCAACCCCGATGCGAGACACATGACCCATGCGCTGGAGCTCAGTCGCAGCGTCGACACATCGGTGCCACTCGCCACCGAAGCCAGTCACGTTTTTGGACAGCCATCGGACCAGCTCCTCGCCGGAGAAGGTCTTCTCATACACGCCAAGAATGGTGCTTTGCTGACGTGACGCCATGACCGTCCGGGCGTTGAGCTCCTCTATCACGGCACTCGGCGCGGGATGCGTGACGAGGTAGTGATCAAAGCTGACCAACAGGTCTTTGAAGTTCCGAGCGGGAAGGGAGAGGCCAGAGAGCAGCACGAACACAGGACCGTCCTTTGGCCGCTCGCTGTCAGCCGAGGCAGCCGTGGGGCTTGCCATCTCGCCAGTCATGATCGGTCGACCTGTGGGGTCTGTGGGAGGGATGAACGCATCCTCATGGGTAGGGCTCGATGGGCTGTCAACGCCTGCAACAGGGTCCACCGCCTGCAGCCGGGGCAACGGGCTTGGTGATGGAGGTACCTTTGATTCACTCTCCAACTCCGGCTGCTTGGGAGTCTGTGGCAGTGCCTTCTCCTCCATCGACGGCATCCGCTGGTGGATAGAGCTTGCCGCACGCAGCTTCTCGCTAATGCGATCTGCCACTGTGCCCGATCGCCGCAGCTGAGTGTGCTTTGGGGGAGGAGAGTGGGTGTACGAGTCCGCAGGTGCTGACATCGGGGCCTGGGATGGGGCAAACTTGGCATCGTCTTCGCTCTCATCCGCTGCCCGGCTCTTGTGCAAGTACGTTTGGCGGAGCTAAGGTCAGCAGTAGTCAAGACGGGACAACGACCGTGTGGCCAGACTCACATTGCTCAGCTTGCTGCACTCCTTCTCCCAGTAACTAACACACCCGTTACGCCCGAGCATGGAATCCTTCGCATCATCAACACGGCCCTCGTGGCGTGTACGCCAGCCATTGAACGGCAGCAGCACATGCTCCTGCAGCTCCATGGCCAGGGCGCGGTGCGCCTCCCCACGCGCAGCACTGGCTCCGCGCAGCGCCAGCAGCGAGTGCTGCAACGAGCTGGTGGAAGCATTGTTGCTGCCTAGAGGCGGTTCGAGGAGTGCGGCAGCCAGGTTATGGTGTGCACGGGCTTGTGACTGGGGTTAGCTTGCTTGGCTGTGTCCGCGCTCTGATAAGGCAAACGCTGCCACAGGGCACCCAACAGTCTAGGGTAAACCCACCTCGATAAAGTCCGCAATCTCCTTGTTCTCGATACAGCCCTGCCGGTCAGCCTGATTGAATGTACGTCCACTCACTGCTTCCAGCTGTCGGAACAGAACATCGAGGCCCGTGCGGTAGTCTGGCGACCAGAACGAGTTGAAGAACGACGGCGGCAGAGTTATAGGCGCCATGGTGCTCCATTCACTGGCCTCCGAGCCAACTGCGTGCACACGACAAGGCAGGTGCTAGACTTTGGACCAGATACCTCTCGAGATCGATGGTGAAGAGCAGATCGAATGAGTTCGGTTGACAACTCGAAGCAGATCGGGTAGTTGCAACGCGCCGCGGTCGTCATGTGCGGGGTATCCAATACCCCTGGACGTGTCACGCAAGCGGAAGCAGATCGCACCGCTTTAGTTCCAGTCTGCTATCAGAGCAAGGATTTTGTGATCAGGACAGTCTATTGCACTATACCATCCTAATGCAAGTATTGCACTGGAGCAACCTGTCATGATGCGATATGCATGTGTCTATGGACCGTATCTGTACCAGCGAGCTCGTGTGTCCACCGCAGCGCACCGCACATCCCTGTTCGAGTCGTCGAGAGAGCTGGCCAAATGGCGCAGGACTCGCGACTTGAACGGCTGCAGCGTCTCGAACCTAATGGCGTCTGCCACAACCTCCATAGTGGTGAGGGCGGCCTTGCGCAGCTCCTGTTGGGGGTCAGCCACTAGTCAGGAAGTAATCCCCAGAACTCACGGAGGACGACTGAGGCCCCTCGACCGCGCAGGCCAGGACATAGTCGACGATCGTCAGAGCGTGCTCGTGCAGCAGCTGGTTCACTTCTGTCGATTTCTTCGAGTTGTCCAACAGCACACCAAGAGCGGACAGTGCGTTCGTGCGCTGAGTGGCGCCGGCAAGTCTCAAAGATCGGAGAATCAGGGGGAAGATCTGTCGTCAGCTCGAGAATAACTCGTACCGGCTTACCGAGGATGCAGTAGAGGTGAATACTGAGGGAGGAGCGATGGGGAGACTTGCGGCGAAGGCTGCAAGGTAGATGTCCTTGTCGGCCCCTGTAGCGGCTTTGTCACCTGCCACAAACTTGGGCAGGAGGATGTTCCATAGCCTCTGCGCATACAGCACCTTGAGGTCAGCGAGAGTCACTACAGTGACATACCTTATGGGTCAGGTGGCTGCTGCGGCCCTTTGCTTTGTCTTTCTCATACTCGCCGAGCACTCCGAAGCTGTTGGCCACAAGGGTCCTGAAGGACGCGTCCTGGTTCGAGTCGCCAAGCAGGTCGATGGCACGTTGAATTGCGGGATATGCGGATTCGTCGCGAACAAGTACCAGTCCCTTGAGGACCTGCAAGTCAGCGACATCAAACCCAAGGACTCACGTGGAAGTATACGCGCAGTGCACGCTTCCGTTTGTCAACATTGGCGGACTCATCGAAGACCTTCTCGTTCCACACGCTCTCGAGCACTGTTGCAAGCGTGTCTCTCAAGTCTGCTGAGCGCTTGTTCACAAAGGCAGTAATCAGATTGAGCATGCTGCTAAACTGGAGCTCGTCCCGGGCCTCATCGATTGCCCACTCGAGTTTCGGAGTAAGGAAGGCGATGGCAGACGAGCATGGAAGGGCAGTCTCAGCCCTCAAACCCTGCACCAATGCGGAGTAGAGCACGACGAGGTCGCGCTGCGAGTCGCTCGCGTCGGCGCGTAAAGGCGACCCTTGCCACGCAGGGAGAGCATTCGCATTGTAGACCAAGTCGGAGAGGGCACCCTCCTCGAAAGCCTTGTAGATGGTTTGGAAAACAGAGGCTTGCTTCCTGACAGTGAGCTTGGGCTTGGTATATAGCTTACTCTGCGGTGAGAGCCCAGAAGAGCGTTTCCTCAATCCTGCCGGCCAGGATGAGCAGCCGACGGTCACGGAACAGCGCGTCCCCGCTTCCGAGAGCTGCAGCAACGACATACTGGCTCAAGCGAGGAGCCACCTGAGCAAAGTATCGAGGAACATCGGCATGCTTCTTCGCCACCTTCTTGTCGATAGTCTTCAGCACCGCATGGAGCAGATCCCAGACATAAGCCACAGTCGTCTCTTGTTGTTCGGATGACGGCGGCTCAGCAACGAGCATGTCGATCTTTGCGATGACGCGCACGAAGAGGGTCTCGAACAGCGCTGCCAGCTCTCCTAGTGTTGTCAGAGTGTTCAGTATCTTGCGATACCGATTCCGTCCAGAGGCATCGTCAGCTGCCAAAGCTCTGTCCGGCAGCTGGTCAAAGAGAATAGGGATAGTGAGAGACTGAATGACCTCGGGATTGGTTCTGGCAATCAAGGCCAAGCCGAGCAACGTTCTTGAGCTGTCCGTCAGCAACGTCGGAGTGATACAACCCACCGGATCTCCTCCGTGGAGCTGTCGATGTGCAGTTGATCGATAGCTTTGACAATCTCCTCCACCTCATGCGACTCCAGGAACCCGGGGATCTGCGTGGCAGCAACACTGCCTCGTATCGCAGGCACTAGGACATCCTCGGACTGCAGACCGGCTCGGAGGTAGTCAAATGTATCTGATCGGTACGTCAAAAGCACACGCTCATCCTGCAGCGAACGTTTCGCTTCTGGGCCTCCGTAGACAATACTTGCCGACATCAGGAGTGCGGCGATGGCATTCATGGATGACTCGCGATGAGTTTGCAGATCCGGGCTGTCGGAGTTGACGACCAGCTTGCTGAACACCTGACTGATGGCGTACTGCCCAGCAGATGCTGATGTCAGATTCACACATTCACCAGTTCCTCACGAGACGCTCGGAGAACAACCGCCAGTGCCTTCGCGGCTCCTGCTGCTCCGTTTCTTTGTGCCTCCGTCAAGCTGGCAAGACATTGCTTGACGATCTCCTCACCAAGCCCTGATGGAGCATCGCCCGCAGTCGGATATAGCGTGTGCACCAACGCCTCCAGAGCTCTTTGGGCGGACACGTCGACCTCCGGATCTGAAGTGAAGTAGATCTGGTGTCAGCTGCTTCCCTTGAACTCTCCTCACCTCCGTCTTGAAGATGTCCCACAGCTCCGCACCCCTCTCAGCTACAGCTTCGCGACCAAAGGCAGGGATACACTCCGCCAGTGTCAGGAGGAGGTCATTCATCGACGGACCAGACGATGTCTGCGCCTTCTCGATGAACAACGGCAACGCAAGGGGTGCGAACAACGGCGTCGCAGATAGGCACCGTCGCAGAGCAACCTGCAGGTCCTCGCATGTGATACCGTAGGGATCGTTTGGTGGCGGTCGGAAGCGTACCGGGAAGTAGCAGTAGGTGACGTCGAACAAATCCTGGTATCAGCCAAGTCCTGGAACCCTCGCACTTGGACATTGTCCTTGACATTGAAGTTGCGGATCATTTCGTTCTCCAGGTTGAAGAGGAGCATCAGATTGCGAGGATCCTTCTCACCCTCAACAAACTTTGTGAATGAAGAGAGGAAGTCAGAACCCATAGACTTGAAGACTGCTAGTCAGAAAAACTAGGGTGTAAAGCTGTCTTAGCTGAACTCACCCGACGTGTGCCCCTCTATCAGCTCCTTCACCAGGCTCAGCACCTCATGCCTAACGCTTGGCGGTTGACCGACCAGCTTGACGGACGATACGATACTCCTGTCAGCGTCTGAGCGTCATAGTCAGACATACGTGTCGTACACCTCTCGTGCTCCATCATCGTCGGTCGTCGGCCGTGTACTCAGAACTCGCAACGCTGCAACCGCAGGCGAAAGCGTGGCATGGTCGTCGACTTTGGCAAGGAAGTAGTTTGTCAATGTTGAGCCAGCAGTGATGTTGATGCGACTCCTGTCGATTGTTGTTACTAGGCTGGAAAGGTAGTTGACGCCTACTGGTCAGCTTTGGCTCTGTCGTCTCGAGCTCCGCGACAACATGCGACAAATAATCATGCTGGAAACCTGATAATAACAGGCAACGACTCTCCCCAGTCTTCATTGAGCGCTATCGTGCACTGGCTGACGCCTGTGAGCACAATTCCGTTCCACGTTAGGCGATCCCGTATGCGACTCGACCGACCTAGCCGCTCATCTAGCCACATGTCCGCCTTGAACGATACCCGCTGCACGCCAACGACTCACCGAGACTCCGCACGGCATCGTCGGTCGACACCAAGAACTCCCCAAGCACCTTCACAACGTCGATCAGGTTCAGTGTCTTCGCATTGATACCTGCGGTCAGATCTGGAGCTCGACCTCGGCCTGTAACGCAGTAGGTTCATGTCGCACAGCGGGCGGACTTCACTTACGCTCGACAATCTCAGCACTCGGGGTCGCCTCTCCACTGGCAATCTGCGTTCGCACAATGCGATCAACGTCGGTCGCCATGTTGACGCTTTATCTCTGTAGTGGGCGAAAGTCAGTGCTGAACAACTCGAGTGATGCAACCTCCACTCTGAATGCCGAAGGTGGTGCCTGATTTTCCTTTGGTATTTGGTATCTGAGACGGCTCTGCTTTCTTGTGACTGACTTCTCGAGTCCTCTCAAGAGCTTCCATGCTCACCGCTTCACTACTACTATAACATACATACGTACTAGACATACAGCCCTACTCAGAACAGCCTATTGAAAAACCCTCGTCCCGTCGCCATGACCGCCTCCTTGGCTGCAGCCTTCTGCGCGTTCCTACTCGCCTCCTTGATGTAATCCGTCGCTGCCATCGCGGCACTGTCGATCGATTCGCTCAAGTACTCCTTGCTGCTCTGCAGCTCGCTGTACACATCACGCCGCTCACGCGCGTCCGCCTTCGGGGCCTTCGCTTTCTTCGGCTGATACTTTGTCGCCTGGACATCGGGCTCCTTCGGTGCAGGCGGCTCAGGCTTCGGAGGGTCACCCCAGGTGATGAGAGGCTTCTTGGGCTTCGGAGCTGCCTTGGGTGGTGCTTTACGATGTGGGCCTCCGATGATAGCGTCCAGAGCAGAGCCAGTGAGAACCGTGCCCCACATCCAGCCAAAGTATGATGCGTCAAGGCGCTGTGGCTGGGGTGGTATCGGCGTTCGCAGAGCACAAGGGTCAATGCGGGGAGGGTAGGGCTTGCGGAAGTGGAACATAGTCCGCAAAGCTATGTCCAGGGGCCCCTTGTATTCAATGAAGTCGCCTGACCTGTCGTCGAAAGAGAGCTTGCCCAATGTTCGAGGAGCTGAGCCGAAGTACAGCTCCATCCGCGTGATGTACTCCAGCCGCGGTGCGGTGTAGAACAGCGCACTTCCCGTCGTCGTCAGTGCAACGATGATCTTGTGACCTGTCGTTAGAGTGGCCTATGTCTGATTACTCACCATGACGTGTGATGTAATGCACATCGCTGAGCTCCTCTTCTTCAAAGTCGACCTTGGCTACGCGCTCGCCGTTGTAGTTGACCGCTACTCGGATGGTCTTCTTAGACGCCGCCACCCACAGGCAATGAGGCTGCGCTTCACCCTTCCACTTGCCCTCGACAATACTGCTGTTCTCCAGTACGTTGGCGAGAGCTTCAGGCGACGTAACGAGCTCCTCCCCTCCAGAGGGATTGAGGACGAATGACACCAGCGGTGAGGCTAGAGACTCATGCTGGAGAGTAGGGGGCTTAGCATTGACCACCCACTCGCCCAGAATGTTGCTGAGAGAGTACACCTTCGTCAAGCCCTTTTCATAGGAGACGATGAGTCGTGGACGGGGCGTCGCGTCTCCACCGATGCCCGAGATCACCCACTTCAGTGAGCTGATAGTGGAGTTCTCTGCTGGATAGTTCTGCGTGTTGCCCTTGCGCTTCCGCTTCTTCATCGTTTTGCCCTCCTCGTTGAAGCCCTCACGCAGAATGACATCAGGACCCCGCATGTCCAGGACAGCAAGGGAGTGTTCCGCAAAAGCAACAGCGATGAAGCCTGCCTGTCAGCTCTGTCGTGGTCACAACGGCCTCATCCCTATTCTCAATCTCACTCACCAATATCAGACACGGAGCAGGCTAGCACCTTACCCCGACGCACGGTGAGGATAGCCTTGGGCTGGAACCCATCCTCGTCCCATTTGGCCAGGTGGTCGATCTCCGTGATCTCCTCCACGAAGCTTCCAGTCTGTGGTGGCATAGGAGGGAAGTAGCCACCGCCCGGTGACGGCAATGGACTTCCAAGACTACCCAACTCATCATCGTCGTCTGCTCTGACTGGCGATGTGAGAGGTGACGTCCTGGCCTCCTCGAACTTGGTCACAACAACTTCGCCAGTGACGAACGTGATCACACATTCGAGCGTCTCTCGTGCCAGCTCCACTCCCGCGATCTGCACTTTCGAGCTGTCTGTCGCCCAGAGCTTGGCAAGAGGCACATGCGCGACATCGGGGTGTCGGAAGTACTGCCCGACGTTGATCGTGAGGTTTGGGAGCGGCGCGGGGTACTCGAATGTCAATGGCGTTGGTAAACATAAGATGTGAGGAGATATGTCCCAGAACCGCACGGTGGCATCAGCATGCCAGGTCGCAAGCACGCGGTAGTTTTCCATCTTAACGACCTTGAGATCTGGGCCACCGGGCGTTTGCAAGTCTGGCACAGCCAGACCTCCACGGAGCGGGACACGCTGGATGTCATTGGGCTTCTCCTCCAATGAACGAGCGATCAGACGCTTGAACGTCTCAGTAGGCAGCGAGATGAGGCGGCATCCGAGGACAGACAGGCCTCCCGACCAGAGTTGGGACGGAATGCGATACCGACGTCGAGGCACAGAGCGTCCTGCCACTGTCGGCGACTCAAGACCAGGTGACAGGGTGTTCACGGACGGTGTTGAAGCCGATGCACTTGACGATGCGCCACTGCCCCAAGGGAAGCGCCAGCTGGTGTTTGAGGTGGCCCGCTGCAGTGGCGATTCTGATCCCAGGCGCGGCGCGGGTGTCATGGCGACTATGTTCTCATGGCCATGTACCTGTGTCCTCCTGCCCAAGACAGACGATCCCGAGCTCGACCGCGGGGGTGGAAAGACGTAGGCCTCGATCTGGCGCTCAGCCAAATTTTCACAAGCTTTAGGAAGACGCGGGTCTGGCGTGAGGATGATGAAGATCGCTATTGGGTCGTGAGCCATGCCGAAGTATGGGCTGGAGCGGGGCAGAAGCGTGAAATCCTCTGGGGGCGTCTTTGTCGGGTAATATGAGGCTCCTGTCTGTGCTAGCGAGTCTCGGTAGGCAGCACGCACAGGCGCAGCAAGGCCTTCAGAGTTGGTTGACGGCTTTCGAGTAGAAGCAGAAGTGAGAGGCGCCTTGTACGCTGGGAATTGAAGCATATTGACTCCTGACCTGTCGTTCGGGCTCTGACCACCGAGCACGACGAGCAGAGTCTCACCACGATCTGAGTACTCTGCCGTGGCGTTCGTGAGGGGCACGCCGCCTTCTTGGGTCTGAGTGGCTATGGTCTTGAGCTGTGCAGCATCCGGGAAGCTAGCCCATGCGAGCTTGAATATTGGTTCTCGTGTGGCATTGATCGTAGCTTGCTCCTCGAGTACTGGCATCCCCTCGACATCGCGAGTCGACCGCTCAGCCAACTTGGCTGATCGAAGCTGGTTGTCCAAGACCCCAGCCGTCATGAGTGCCTCTGCATCGGGGACGTTGACATCCTCGTGGGTCAATGTGCGCACCATCAGAGGCTTGTCGGCGTCGTCGAAAGCCCAGAATGCGATGCAGCCATCGGAGTGGCCCACGGCAAACACATTGCCGTCTGGGTGCCACACGATCGAGGTGACAGATGGCCTACGCTCTGTCCACAATGTCTGATTGTCAGCGGGTTTCAGGCAGCGAATAGCCACAACACGCACGTCATCGAGATAGCTCCCTCCGCCAGGTGCACCAGGAGGCAAGAGCAGTTCGAACATCTTCACTCCTGCCGCTTTTTGAAAGTCCCAGGCCACGACCCCTCCCGTATACCCGATAAGAAGAATGTTCACATCACGAGGGTTCATGGCCATGCATGTAGCCTTGTGGCTGCTGTCAGCGGCCTTTTGCCTACACTACCCACCTCCCCACCGTCTTCCGTGCTCCGGGCACACAAGACCTGACCAGCAGCGCCTCGTGAGCCGCCCACAAACTCTCCACCTTGTAGTCTGATAGCCCCTTCTGCCTCAGATCCCATGCTAGCATTGTGCCATCCTGCATAGTGAGGAACATGTGCGTGTAGCTCGGCTGTGGCTGCTCGATCGCCGTAACTGTAGCGAAGAGCGTGTGCACTGCCTCCCGCATCGGCAGGGGAGGGTTGACATTGGGATTTGGCGAGTCCGAAATTTGCGAGAGGGCGAAGCTGTGGATCGTGTTGCCGTCGTCAACTGCTATTAGGCGGTTATGTCCAGGGTGGAAGGCGAGGAACTTGACACCAGCCCCAGTCCCGCCTGCAGACGCACGCACACCTGGCGGAGTGATAGGAAGGGAGAACTGGAAGCTGGGACCGCCGTAGACGTGGATTGAACCATGGCTGGTGCCGACGGCTAACAACGACAATACGGGGTCCACGGCCAGACAGGTGATCTCTCCTCCTGGTCCGAGAGAGCGTAGATGGCCATACTTGTAGAAGCTAGTCTCGCGCAGCGTCCCCGTGTAGTCGACGCTCACTGGGAGAGCGGGCTCCTTGGACGACTTGAACATGTTACCTCGGCATGCACACGACCACCAGTTGATCCACTACACTGTCGCAGAGAGAGACACCACCAGGAAGTTGATCAGACCGTCGCAGAAAAGGGCGCCCTTCGCACCCTGTGTCAGCTCAATCTGCGCGAGACGAGTCGAATGATGGGTATCAGTCGCTGATGATCGTCGCGGTCGCACAAACAACCTGGCTTCAAGATGTATAGCAAGCTTGTCTTGCCCTCGAGCGCGATGCCCCGCACGCCCAGCTCGACGCGTCATGGTGGCCCACTCGTCTGCTCTGCACACAACTCGCTGCTCATTTGCTCTGCTGCTCGTTCGCGACCAGAGATCCGATATCCGATGCAGCATCTGCATGCGACGCGTCGAGGACAAAGGTAACCAAGCCATAGGGAATGTTAGACATTGAAGTCAGTTAGTTTGAATTGACGCCTCGTCCGGCAGTCCTGAGACCCAAATACTGCTCCTTAGTGCCTTCGGCTGCTCCGAACTCAGAGCCGCGGCTCCTATGACTACCAGAGCGCGTCGAGCTCACCTATGCATCAGATCTCATTGTCCTGCTCCTCGACTTGAGGTCTGCTTCATTCTTCATCACACATGTATGGAAATGCTATGGACGTGGCCCGTGTGATGGTGTGTGTTGCTACGATGAGCCTCGCGCCGTCGAGGTTATGCTATGATTGGGGTGGGAGGGAGCGGGCCCACGATGTCTATCTACTCTGCAACAAATGTATGGAATGGTATAGATGCTTGAGTTGCCTATATCTATTGGGGTATAGCGGCGGGGGTAACTGAGTCGCTCGAGCATGCGGCCGGTGGGCGGCATGTGCTCTCGAGCGTTGGGCAGTGGCTTGCTTGGGATGACAGATGCAAGCACCACTTACACCTGGTAGCGGTCGCGGAGACGCTCCTTAATGGCAGAGGGGAAGTTGGCAGTCTGCTTGTCCCAGTTCTCGCCCATCTGCGTCTTGAAGGCATGCAGGATTTGTCGGAACATGGTGTCAAGCTCACGCGACGGGTGCTGCAACTTGCAGACGGCGTTGCAGAACCACAAGAAGCTGTTCTCCAGCCCACTCGGGTTGCTTCCGATGAGCATGCAGAAGCCGCGGAATGCAGAGTCCTTCTCGTCGTTGTCCTTGATCTCCCACAGTGCCGTGCACCACGCCTGCGCAAAGGTGCTGAGGTGCGGTGCGACGATCGAATTGGCCACGAGTCCAAGGCGGCCGATAGTGACAGCAGCATTCTCGGACAGCGATTTGGGCGACTTGGGGTTGAGCAATATGGGGATCAAGCGCTCGCACAGGGGCACGACAAAGGGCTTGATCGGTGTCGAGTCGTCCTGATACTGCATCGCGATCTCGCCTGCAGCCCAGGCAGCGTTGTTGCACACACTGACGCAGTCCTGTGGCGGCTCGGGGACGATCTGCTGAATGATAGAGGGCATGAGCTCGGGGACGTGCGGCTTCAGGAGCGGGAAGCAGGTCATAGCCATGTCGCCGAGCAATGCGTGGGCCGACTGGCGAACAGGGGGTTCGAAGTGCTGGGGTTAGTGACGTGTTGCCGGCTGACGAACTTACGTTGAGGCAGTGAGGGATGAGCTCGAGCAAGCCTGGTTGTGTTTGACCGATGAGAGTGGGCATCTCGTCGGCGAGACCCTGGGCCAGACCAGACAGCAGGTCGAGTGCGACAACAATGAAAGTGCGGTCGGGCTCTTCGACGTTGTCCGGGTCGGCCATGTATGCTTGCCACTGAACCAGTGACTGCTGGATGATGGTAACACAGCGCTGGTACACTGGTGCAGCGAAAGGGCTGAATGCCTTGCCGGCGGCAAGAGTGACCGAGGACAGGCACTGAGGTTAGCATTACATGTTGATTGGTGGGCTGGGCTCACCTCGAGCAGGGGAACAAGGTCGGGGTCCGAATCGCTCAAAGCCATCCACTTCTCGATAAGCGGTGGCATGAGGATCTCCATGAGCCTGGGGTTGCCGAGGGCCCCCATAACGGAGTCGGCCAATGTACCGATGGCATCGTAAAGGATGAGCAGGTTCTTCTGCTGGTACTTGGTGAACGCAAAGGTGAGGTTCTGGAGGATAGGCTCGAGGTAGGGGACAAGCTCGCCTGCTGCTTCCTCCTCGAGCGTCGCGAACGCGCTGCAGCCCGCCTCCTGCACACGCTTGTTGCTGTCCAAGACCATGCGAAGGAGCTATGCGTTAGCGATACCCACTGGGGTCTTCACTTACGCCTTCCATAGCTGGCAGGAAGAACTGCGTCTTGTCCTGGCCGGAGACAGCAACAATCCAGCTCGAGTACCTTCCGAGAGTCCAGCAGGTGATCGAACGGACAAGGGCCTTCTTGTCGGAGAGCGCGTTGACAAGCCAGAGCACAAGCTGGGGCAGATGGGGCTCCAGGCCATCGATACAGCCTACAGAATTAGCTAAGTCAACATCAATTGACCTACCCTCAGCGATAGCACCGAGTGCGAGAATGCCACTCTCGCGGTAACGCCAGTCCTCGTGGAACAGACGCTCCTTCAGGTGGGGGAGGAGAATCTCGAGCAGCTCGTTCTTGAACGACACAGCCATCACATCGAGCGCTGCTGCCGAGCACTTGCGGATGTTCCACTCTGCGGAGGCATCGTCGTCATCATCATCATAGTAGTCATCATCATCGTCGTCATCATCCTCCAGCTCTGCAGCCTCACGCGACTGCCCCGCCTTGTTGGAGGACTGGGGGTCGTTGGAGTCCAGGCCGTGCGACTTGCCGCCGTACGTGCGGGGCTTGATGTCGGTCTCCTTGTCAGGGACAGCCTCATCCTCATCATCATTGTCGAGGTACAGCAGGTCAACTTCGGAGTAGACCATGCCCTCGAGCAAGAGAGGCGCCACCTTGCCGAGGTAGGGGCGAAGGTGGTCCTTCAGCTGCGGGTCCTCTGCAAAGGTAAGCCAGAACTCACAGGCCTCAAGGGCAACTGTCTCGTCCTGGTCCTTTGTGCAGTAGGCAATGTAGTCGACCACATTCTTCATCTCGGGCACCAGCTTGTCTGGACGGCTGCCGAGGATGAGGCCGAGTGCGGCACACACGGTGCGGCGCACATCAGGCGATGGGTCGGCCGCGCGCTGGAACAGAGCCTGCAAGTAGGCATCAATGTTGGCGGAGACGGCTGGTGTGCGCAGCGCAGACAGCGCCTGCAGCGTCTCGAGCGCATAGAAGCGGATCTTCGGGTCCTGGTGCCCTGTAAACTTGATAAACTCGGGGACGAGGTGGTCAAGCAACTTGGCACCAGACACGGTCATGTCTAGCCGATGTGGGCAATCCTCAGAGATCTTCTGGAAAGTATTGAACACACCCTGATATGATCAGTCCGACATCCAATGTATCGACTGCTCACCTCTACGAGGTTCTCGTCCGTTGAGGAGAGACCCCGGGTCAAAGTATCAAGCGCCTCGGGCCACGCGCCGGTCTCCTCCTGGTACAGGATGGACATTACGACGGTGCCGGCGGTATGGCGGATCATGTTGTCTGGCTCTGCCAGACCCTGCAGAACCGTGCTCTTCACGTAGGCCATGGCAAGGGCATCGTCTCCTGAGACGGCCATGCCTTGTCTTTGCAGCAGCGCAGTCTTCAGCAGAAGACCTGCGACAGCGCGATGTGTGCCTGCCTCCTGCCTGCAGTGCACCAGCACATGCGACAGGTAGGCCAGGAAGTTCGGGAGGTAGCGGAGCTCCTCGAGTCGCTGTAGGAACGAAGAAGACAGATATCGTAACAATCAAAAAACGTGATAAGCGGCACTGTGTCAGCTACCGGCGGCAATGTCATCGCCCGATTCAAGTCTACACACCTTGGCAACAGCCGCCTGCACTGCAGTGTTCGGGCTGTTCGAGTCCCGCAGCATGTTCAGGACATCCTGGAGACCTTCGGGCTGAGGCTGCCAGGTCATGGTGAGCCGTCGATTCTAAGCCCGGAAGTGTGATAGGGGTAGGAAGTCGTCAACCGCGCAGCGATGTTCGCAGGAAGGGCGGGACACAAAGAGATGCGCTGTGAAGCGTTCACCCTTTGTTTTCTTCGGAGATGCCGCCTATTTTGAATGCGCAATGCACTGTCGAGCTCGTCGAGTCTATCGCGAGGGCTCCAGCGTTGCTGAGCGAGTGGTCGAGATGGCGATTGTGAGCGACGTGAGAGTAGCCTCTGAGCTGCTGCTACAAATTGGCCTGACTGCCCTTGTACACCAAGCGCTCCGTCAATGAACGAGGATTTGCTTCCGTCGACAGCGACAGGCAGGGGGTTCGGGGTGGGTGGGTGGCACGGAGCGGCGTATCGTATAAATGAGCCTCCCACTTACAGGCCTGGTGGCGGCGAATCATTCATGTGGCACAGTGGTAGTGCGGCAGCATGCAGCGGATGGCACTGCCACGCATGTGATGAAGGACAAAAGAGTAAAGGATGAGGAGCACGGAGCACGGAGTATTGAGGCGCCTCAGCTTCGTGAGACAGGTAGGAAGAGAAATAAGGTGGGCAGAAGCAGGTGGGCGAATTGTCATTCCGAGTCGTACAGTAGATGTGCTAAGAGGAAAAGAACCGACTTGTTCGGAATAGTTTGGGTGAGTGCTCAGCCTTGGTCGCTCTTAACGGCTGGGTATGAGCTACTATCTCCAGGGAACAGGTAATTTACTTCAGTCTGCACTCGGGGCAATGCAGAGTCTATCGGTAGTTCGCTGCAGAGTTCAACTGGCTCCCAGATGTGAGGTCAACTCGCAGTTGCGATCACTTAATGACAGCGTCTGACGTCCAAGCAACGCATCAACTGCCACAAGCGCTTCTAAGCATACTCACTACTATGCTGTACATGCATGTCACTTGTATTGATCTGTTGCATATATCATGCACGATGGGCTGTTTCAATTGAAGATGTTCACGCTTGTGGCATGTAGAACAGTCAGGCGGAGTAACCTCGGAAGCACTTTGACAGCTGATAATGATAGCACACCGCCACACGCCCATATCGCCGAGCCGCCCACGCGCCTGGCTTATGTTGTTGCCTCCGATCAAAACAACAACAAACCACGCCGGTAGAGCTGGGATAGCTGAACGCGAGCAGCGACGACCACTCGACTGACCACTCGACTGACCACCTCAACCACCAAGCATGCCACCAAGGAGGAGTACACGCGCGTCGAGCGCGGTACCCCAGCCTGCTGCAGCGAAGCCTGCTCGGCCGTCCCGAGCTCGGAAGGTGGTGGCTTCGACTCCCGACAGCGAGAGCAGCGCCAGTTCACCGAGCGATGCGTCTGACAGCGATGGCGACAGCGAGGAGGAGGTTGATGTGAAGCCAGTGGTTTCGCGCAGGGGTTCAGCTAAGCCAAAGGCGCCGGTATCAGCTCAGGCGAGGCAAAGTACGCGTGGAGCTACTGCGAAGCTGTCGCCGGAGCCTGAGGACACAGCGCCGAAGCGTGCTGTGAAGGCGAAGGCGACCAAGGGGAGGAAGAAGGTCGTAGAGTCTAGCTCGGAGGAGGAGGAGGAGGGCGACGAGAAGGAGGAGGAGGAAGAGGCTGTAGAAGCTAAAGGGACAGCTGCTGAGCCAGCCACACCCGCACGGCCAGCTCCCACCATACGCGACGCCAGTGCAGCTCCCAGTGATGATTCGGAGGACGACATGGAAGACCTGGTCACACTAGCGAGCCAGTCTCGTCAACAATCCGGCACTCCGCAGCCTGCACCACCGTCTTCCGCCTCTACAACTACATCGAAGGCAGACGTCAAGCCACCTGCCTCGAACGCAGAGTCGGACTCGGAAGAGGACGATCTGCTGGAAAACGAGCCACGCACGCCCAAGGCCAAGCCAAGAGCCGCGAACGATGGAGACGATGTCGAATCCTCTCCCGACATTCCCGACCACGTCCTCCCTCCCAAGACGCCGGGGCGCTCACAACCTGCTCCGATGCTGGCCGCGACGCCAATCCAACCCTCTGCACCCGCCGCGCCGAAGCCGCGCTTGACGATCCACAAGCTGGTGCTGAATAACTTCAAGTCGTATGGTGGCCGCCAGGAGATCGGACCGTTCCACAAGTCGTTCAGTGCGATCGTTGGGCCGAACGGAAGTGGCAAGAGTAACACCATTGATGCGCTGCTGTTCGTCTTTGGCTTCAGGGCGTCCAAGATGCGACAGGGCAAGCTGAGCGAGTTGATCCATAATTCGGCAGCATTGCCAAACCTCCAAGAGTGTTCAGTCGAGGTGTGGTTCAGGGAGATTGTTGATCTGGTGAGTGCGACATTTCCGTGAAGCAGCGTATGCTGTCTCGTGATGTTTCATTCCTTTTTCTGGTGCATGCTGACACCACAGCCGGGCGTGGACGACTTCATGTTGGTGCCCAACTCTGAGATCCTTGTGAAGCGAACAGCATTCAAGGACAACACGTCAAAGTACACTATCAACGACGTCCGGAGCAGCCGTGACGAGGTGGTCAAGCTCCTGAAGGGCAAGGGGATCGACCTTGACCACAACCGTTTCCTCATCTTGCAAGGCGAGGTCGAGTCTATCGCGCTGATGAAGCCCAAGGCGCAGACGGAGCACGAGGACGGCCTGCTGGAGTACCTCGAGGACATCATCGGGACAACGCAGTACAAGGAGCAGATCGAGGCCGCGTCAAAGGACGTAGAGGAGCTAAATGACCAACGTGGGGAGCGGATGAACCGTCTGCGAGTAGTCGAGCGCGAGAAGGCGTCTCTGGAGGTAGGGATAGCTGTCAGGTCTGTGCTGACATGTAGAACAAGAAACGCGAAGCCGAGTCGTTCTTGCGTGACACCAACGAGCTCACGCGCAAGCGCTCCTTGCTGTGGCAGACCTACATGTTCGAGCTCAACACCAGCATCGAGCTCGCTGCGCAGGAGATCGAGAAGCTTAACGCCGAGCTTGCAGAGAAGCAGGAAGCTAACGCCGACCTGCTTGCGCATGTCGACAGCCTTCAGAAGCACTACAACGAAAAGCTGGCGACGTACCAGGTGAGCGATGACCAATATTAAAGCTGACACTTGTAGCAAGTCAAGCAGGTCACCGACGCTCTGCACAAGAACGCCAAGCAGCACGAGAAGGAGGAGCTGTCCCTCCAGGAGAAGCGGAAGCACCTGGTGTCCAAGCAGAAGAAGCTGAAGAAGTCTATCGCAGAAGACAGCCACGCCAAGTCTGAGGCACTTGCATCTATCGAGAACTACGAGGGCCAACTGGAGGAGAGCAAGGCCAAGATCGCCGACCTGGAGCGCAAGCTCGAAGTCGAGGAGGCCGAGCTCGAGGAAGTTCGCGACAGCCTGAAGGACAAGACTGACGAGTTCACGACCAAGATTGAGATCAAGCAGCAAGAGCTTGAGCCTTGGACAGCCAAGATCAATGAGAAGCAATCTGCGATCGATGTCGCACGCTCTGAGCGAGATGCTCTCGCACAGAAGGCCACGACAGCGCAATCTGCAATCGCTGAGGCGGAGGAGGGTATCGAGGCTGCTCGCAACTACGACCAAGCGAAGCGCGAGGAGTACACTGCCCTCAAGCAGGAGTTTGCCAAGGCTCAGAAGGAGCTCGCAGCTGCCGAGCAGAAACTCCAGGTATGTCTGCTTCAGAATCTGTTCTGCTCCAGCGCCAACACTAACCTCAGGCCATGACCGCTCGCACTGATGAAGTCCGGGCCAAGGTCACCACCTGCCGCCAGAAGTCCGACGAGGCCAAGTCGTCCCTCGCAGCAGACAAGTCCGAGAACGCCGTCCTCAGCAGCCTGAACAAGCTCAAGGCGCAAGGCCGCATCAAAGGCTTCCACGGGCGCCTGGGTGACCTCGGTGTCATTGACGACAAGTACGACGTCGCCGTGACAACTGCGTGCCCTGCACTTAACAATCTCGTCGTCGACACTGTGGAGCAAGGTCAAGCCTGCATCGAGCACCTGCGGAAGAATAACATCGGCCGCGCGTCCATCATCGTGCTTGAGAAGCTGCCTGCTCGCGACCTGAAGCCGATCCAGACTCCCGAGGGTGTCCCGCGCCTTTTCGACCTCATCAAGCCAAAGGAGGCGCGCTTCGCTCCTGCGTTCTACAAGGGTCTGTTCAACACCCTCGTCGCAGACGACATGAAGCAGGCCCAGAGGATCGCGTACAGCGGGAAACAGCGGTGGCGCGTCGTGACTCTCGCGGGTCAGCTCATCGAGACGTCTGGAGCCATGTCGGGTGGAGGCAACCGCGTTGCCCGTGGTGGTATGAGCTCCAAGCTCAAGGCGGACAAGGTCGCGCCTGAGGTCGTCGCTCGGTACGAGAAGGAGTGTGCTGCTGCTGAGGAGGAGCTTGCGGCTGCGCAGGCTGATAGGCGGTCAGCGGAGCAAGTGGTGGCGCAGCTGCGCAAACGGGTGCCCGAGCTCGAGATGCAGATGGAGAAGGTGGAATTGGATGTGCAGACTGGTGCGAAGCGGATCGCCGAGGCTGAGAAGCGTCTGGCAGAGATCGAGTGAGTGCGGGAGAGGGCATGTCATCATGCCGAATGAGTTGCGGATTCCAAGCTGACACCCAGGTCCCAGAGCAAACCCGACGTCAACGACGAGAAACGCATCAAAGCCTTGGATGCTGAAATTGCCACTCTCACCAGGGAGGTCGAGAAGCTTCGTGAAAAGTCCAGTACCATCAGCGAGCAGATCAAGGAGCTGCAGGACCGCATTCTCGAGGTCGGTGGAGTACGGCTACGTGCTATCCAGTCAAAGTTCACGACCACCAAGGGCCTGCTTGACCTTGCCAACGATGCTGTCACCAAGGCGGAAGTCGGGCAGGCGAAGGCGTCGCACGACGTGGAGAAGCTCCAGAAGTCAATCAAGGCTAACACTGCCAAGCTGGAGGAGGTCGAGATCGAGCTCGCCGACTTTGACGCCGATCTCGAGGTCTGCACCAAGCAGCTGGAGGAAATCCGCGACAGTCTTCAGAAGGCGCAGGACGAGACCTCCGAGTTCCAGGAGGACCTCGCGGAGGCCAAAGCTGAGCTCGACGAGGCGTCGACCGAGATCAACTCGTTCCGCAAGTTCGAGATGACGAAGAAGCAAAAGATCGAGGACCTCATGCGTGATCAGAAGGACAACCAGGCAAAGTACAAGCATTGGGCTAAGCGGCACGAGGAGCTGGAGCTTGCGTACGTCGACGACGATGAGGATGAGGAGGACGAGGGCGGCGAGGGTGACGGCGAGGGTGACGGCGAGGGTGAGGAGAGCAAGGCTGGAACAGAGGAGGTTGCAGAAGAGCATGAGCAAGACGACGACGAAGGCAGCGACGAGGATGTCAAGCCCGACGTGTCTGAGCGGAAGGCGAAGAAGTCCCGGCCCGAGACCACCGAGCTCGTCGAGTTCAGCGCCGAGGAGCTCCAAGCGGTCAACAAAGACTTCCTGAAGGCCGAAATTGCCGAGCTGGAAGAGGAAATTGCCCAGGCTAAGCCCAACCTCAACGTCCTGCACGAGTACCGCCGCCGCGAAGCCGAGTTCCTCGAGCGTGCCAAGGACCTCGAATCTGTTACTGCCCGCCGCGACGCCGCAAAGAAGACATATGACGACCTGCGCAAGATCCGCCTCGACGAGTTCATGGCCGGCTTCTCCGCTATCAGCGCGAAGCTCAAGGAGATGTACCAGGTGAGCATTCCTGGCGATGACACCCCGCTGACAACCAGATGATCACGATGGGCGGAAACGCCGAGATCGAGCTCGTCGACACTATGGACCCCTTCTCTGAGGGCGTCGTGCTGTCCATCATGCCGCCGAAGAAGTCCTGGCGCCCGATCGCAAACCTCTCAGGAGGTGAGAAGACCCTTGCGTCCCTCGCGCTCGTATTCGCCCTGCATGTGTTCAAGCCGACGCCGCTGTACTTCATGGACGAGATTGACGCCGCCCTGGACTTTAAGAACGTGTCCATCGTCGCAAACTACATCCAGTCGAAGACGCAGGCAGCGCAGTTCATCGTCATCTCGCTGCGCAATGACATGTTCGAGCTTGCGCATCGTCTCGTGGGGATCTACAAGACGAACAACTGTACGAAGAGTATCGCCATTGACAACAAGGATTTGCGGACGCAGGCTGTGGGAAGGAAACCACCGCCGACGCCAGGGACGAGCCTGAAGGCGGGCGTGGCGCAGAGTCCAGTTACAGCGAGAAGGCCACTGCCCCCGTCGACACCTTCTGCTGCGCCCCCAACGCCGACGCCGGTGAGGGCTGTGCTTCCTGCGGCGTAGTCTGGTGCCTCTTCTCTTGCGGCTCTGTGGCCTGCGTGTTTGCACTTTCCTGGGCTCTTCGGTCATCGTCTGTACTCGTCTTGCGGTATGAGCTGTATTTGTGTGTATGTTGTACGTCTAGAGAGGATCATGCAACCATTGCAATGGAAAGACAGTGGTCGCTCGACGCGCGTACTTGCCCACCAACTGATGTGACAGAGGCAGTTACCAGTGCGGGTGTAGCATGAACTTCACACGCATCTTCGACATCGGTTGGCCTCCCTGCAGTCTATCCAACAAGCAGTCCTGTGTATATCGCACCGATCATCACACCGCAAGGCAAGCTTCTGCCGATGTTTGTAGGGTCGTGGCATTGCAGCTGCTGATGACTGTCACTGGAGACGTCCAATCTCACTGAAAGATGAGCGATTCGAGTCCTCGAGTTATTCAGAACACAGGCAATGTAAGCAGGCTTGGGTAACGAAGGGGTGCCTGTTCCTTGCGAGCCAGAAGTATAATTGCGAATAATCGTGACATCCAGCTGGACGACCCCGATGTAAAGGTCTGTTGAATTATGAGTTCGTCCATGTGGCGGTCGCAGACTGGACGGTAAAAAATCATCAGAAAAAGTTGATGTGAAACCAGATGCATTGCTCCTGGCTATCAACAGTATGGTACTGCCACTGTCTACCCTCTATAATCTACTCAGTCAAGTCCAGTACGTTCCTCAGGCCTGCACTATATTATGCGACTTGGGTGCAGACCCCCCGGGAGCAGACCCGCCTACTTAGCCCAGTCGCGCGGGTTCTTCAGCACGTTCATGAGCTTCTCCTCGCGCGTGCCCGAGCCCTCGGCACCCAGAGGAGACATGTACTGCCACCGAGCAAGCTCAGGCAAGGACATCAGGATGCTCTCCACCCGTGCTCCGGGAATATTCAGCCCAAACTTGGTTCCACGGTCGTACAGCAGGTTGAATTCGACGTAACGCCCACGACGCAGCAGCTGCCAGTACCGCTCCTCCTCTGTCCAGGGGATGGCTTTGCGCTTCTGCACGATGGGGACGTACGCGGGCAGGAAGGCGCTCGAGCACGACTTGACAAAGTCAAACACCTCCTCCTGCGTCTTTGTGCGCCCATGAACCTCCGAGTTGGCAGTCAGGTCGTCGAAGAAGATGCCGCCCACGCCGCGGGTCTCGCCCCGATGCGGGATGTAGAAGTACTTGTCGCACCACTCCTTGTACTTGGGGAAGTAGCCCTTGCCGTGCTTGTCGCATGCGGCCTTGAGGGTCTTGTGGAAGTGCTCGGCGTCCTCCTCGTAGAGGTAGTTGGGCGTCAGGTCGCTGCCTCCGCCAAACCACCACGCGACGGGCTCGCCGGTCTTGTCGTCGCAGAGCTCAAAGTAGCGGTAGTTGAGGTGGACGGTGGGGACGTGCGGCGAGCGCGGGTGGATGACAATGCTCAGCCCGGTAGCGAAATAGGGCAATGGGGTCTCGCTGACCTCTATGGAGGCGTGGTCTGCGCGCATCTGCTGCTGAGCACCCTTGGGGAGCTTGCCCTCGACGATAGAGATATTGACGCCCGCTTTCTCGAACACCCGGCCGCCCTGGAGGACGCACGAGGAGCCCTCGCCGCCAGTAGGGCGGATCCAGTGATCCCGCAGGAAGGTTTGGGACTCATGTTCTCCGTCGGGGGGCGCTTCGGCCTCGATCGCCTCGAGCGTCCGCACGATGTGGTCCTGCAAGTTCGTGACCCATGTCGCCATGCGGATCCGCATGGGGTTCTGCCAAAGTCAGCATTGGTCTAAGGACTTGGTCGAGTGACCAAAGGAAAGAAGAAAAGGACGGACGTAGCAAGAGGCCAAAACCCATGGTTGGGAGCGTTGCGTCGTAATCCAGGTCCAAACACACCTTGGGGTCGTCGTTCTCGATCGCGTGCACGGGGCTCCAGTCGTTGCCGCTTGTGTCTGCGTTTTCTGGGATCGCAGCGCCGTCGCAGTGCGCCTGGGCCTTTGGCGAGGCAAAGTAGCCGCCGAGCAGGGCTGCTGTGAAGCCGACGACTGCGCCGGTCGCAGCGAGCTTCGCCAGTCTGGCCGGTGACGACGGGGGCGGGGGCGGCTTGGGCCCGGTAGCGAGTGTGCGAGCTAGACGAGCGTCAGCGAGCAGCCGTGCGAGCACTCCGGAGCAGGTAGCCCCGATAACAGCTTCCGACTTACCAAGAGATGCCGGACGACGACGCACTGCCTGCATGGCTGGGCGAGCGCAGCGCAGCGCTGGTCTGAGAGACATAGTGGTTGGCACTGAATGGTGGTGAGCGGTGGTCGAGCGAGCAGAGCGAGCAGAGCGAGTAGTGGTTCTGATGATGAGGAGGATGGGGAGTCACGTACGTTGCTTCAGTCCCAGAGCTTAAGTACTAGTGGGCAGCTGTCCTCGCTGTTCCCGCGGACGATCTAGTCGACAACGTCACAAGACAAGAGCAAGAGGAGCGCGAGATCGAATGACCCGCATTGATCGGTTGATCCACAAGGTGTCCAGGTGTCCAGGTGACTTGATTGATGCCTTGTTATCGGTTGTGTCCGCGTCTCCGCATCTCCGCTGATAATCCACGTGGCCGGGGTTCTAATCAGGAAACCGGTCTGATTAGGAAGGCTCACATGGGCCATTAGCCTTGTTTGTAATCCAGATCTGCAACAGACAATAGAAGATACCTTCCCTATGAGACAAAAGAGATCGAACAATAGGATATTCAGGATATCCCGTACAACCGGGCATCCTCGGCAACCACTCGCTCCTCGTCGTTGGTCCATGACATCTCCACGGCCAGATCCCTTCGTCGTCTTTTCCAGACAACAACAACAACAACAACAACACCTGCAGCAAGAGGACGCAGCATGCCCGCACCTCGTGCACCTGCGGTTCTTTCCGCGGCGGCACGCGTCTTGTCCCGAGCGGCAGCCATTGTCGCCGAGGACGCGGCAGCTGCTGCTGGGCCGGTTGCGGTGCAGCGGGCGAGGCGGCAGGCGGAGCAAGCGGAGCGGGCGGGGCAGCAGGCGGCTCAGGCTGCCAGTCGCGAGGCAGGAGGAGTGTTTAGGCCAACAGGAGGGAGTGGTTATGCAGGTGGAGCTGGTGGTGCTGGTGCAGGAGCGTACGCAGCGAGCAGTTTAGCAGGTGCGAGTGCGAACCCCATCGCCAGCTCCAGCGTCCATGCCAGTACCAGTGCCAGTGCCCTCGGCCCCAACACCCCTGGCAGCACCGGCCTCGGCCCAAGAGATATGGAACCTCCAAGTTCCAGTACCGCGACCCCTCCGCCTGACCAGCGGTCCCGCTCTCCCCCGCGATGGTCAGACCTCGGCAAGGCGGCAGCAGACGAGGACGGCGACTCGACCCCTCACGACATGTCCGCGTACACGCGCTACTCGCTCTCGGACCCACTGGACCACGAGCAGCCTCCAAGGCCGACAGTGGAGGTGCCGCGGCCAAAACGACCCTCCAAACCAGTGATAGTAGGAGAGGAGGACGGACCGTCAGGCCTAGGCGCGTACACCCCTTACTCGCTCGGCGACCCGCTGGACGATGCGCATATACGGCATATCGACGGGCGAAGGAAACCTCAGTGGTCGGATTTGAGAAGAGCAGCAGCGGAGGAGGGCGCGGGGACGCCTGAGGGCGACGGGCCATCAGACATGGCGGCGTACTCGTCCTCGCTCTCTGATCCACTTGACGATGCCAAGCCCCAACCCAAACCCAAGGAGAAGCCCGTGTTCATCAGTGAGGACGACGCCCAGGGCCCAGCAGATATGACAGCCGCGACGATGTACTCGATGTCAGATCCGCTGGATATTGAGCCAAGCTCGGTCAGGGAAGTCCGCAGCGGCCACAAGCCACGCTGGTCGGATCTGAAGAAAGCAGCCGCAGCCGAGGCCGATGAAGACACACCCCACGACATGACCGCTGCGACGCGGTACTCCCTCTCCGATCCGCTGGACTACAATTCACCCCCGAAACCGACCGTCGAGGTGCCACGGCCCAAGCGGCCGGAGCGGGAGTTCAAGCCCGTTTTCGTGGGCAAGGAGGACGGATCGCCAGAGGACATGGCCGCAATGACAAAGTACTCGCTTTCTGATCCGCTGGATGCGGAGGAGGGTGTGCGTAGGGGGGAGTTCGTCGAGGCGAGTAAGCCGACGCGGAGTTTGGGTGAGATGGGGAATGCGATGAGTGATCCCATGGCGAGGGAATTCAGCAGGAGGGAGAAGAGGGGGAGATCGGCGCAGGCGGAGGTTGTGGAGGGGGCAGAGGCTATGGGTGCTGAGGCGCTTGCTGATCTCGGGAGGTCTGGGGGGGCTGCAGCGGAGGCCGAGGCGGCAGAGGAGGCAGGAGCCAAGGCAACTGAGGGAGCTGAGGCAAGTGGAGCAGGAGCTGCCACCAGGCCTGTAGGTGGGGCAGGAGCTGCCTCGACTGTAGGTGCTGGGGCCACTGCACAAGAAGTCTCGACACCGGCCGAGACAGTAACCCTCGACGCTCAGAGCACAGGCGCCGGAGGAGCCGCAGCAGCTGCATCAGCAACCACTACCACACAAGAACTCCCCCTCAACCTCGGCGAGGAGGACGAGGAGCCCATCCCACTCCGAGCGTCGACTGTGCCTACGTCTCGACTCGGTCGCCTCTTCCACTACGGCTCGCTCGGCGCGTCGCTTGCATACGGTGCGGCGAAGGAGTCGATCCGGCGCACTGCGGGTGGAGGAGGCAAGGGGA
This sequence comes from Cutaneotrichosporon cyanovorans, assembly GCA_002335625.1. Classification (NCBI taxonomy): domain Eukaryota; kingdom Fungi; phylum Basidiomycota; class Tremellomycetes; order Trichosporonales; family Trichosporonaceae; genus Cutaneotrichosporon; species Cutaneotrichosporon cyanovorans. The sequence continues at coordinate 1,071,154 of BEDZ01000002.1, read as the reverse complement.
GCGTGGTGATGAGCGAGGCGAATGTGCGGCGGTTGGTCGCTACGCTGGGTCGTATGCGCGGTGCGGCGCTCAAGCTGGGGCAGTTTATGAGCATCCAGGGTGAGTCCGACTCTCATCTCATGCCTTACATGGGTGTAAGGGTCTCCTTTCCAACCCAGACTTTGGTAGTACCGCCGCTGACCCCAGACAACAACATGCTCCCGCCCGAGATCGAGCGCGTCCTCCACCAGGTCCAGCAGCACGCCAACTACATGCCCGAGTGGCAGATGGAGAAGGCGATGAAGAAGGAGCTCGGCTCCGACTGGGAGTCGCACTTCGCCTCGTTCGACCGCACGCCCGTGGCCGCTGCGTCGATCGGGCAGGTGCACCGCGCGACCCTGACGGACGGAACCCCCGTGGCCGTCAAGCTGCAGTTCCCGGGCGTGCAGAACTCGATCAGCAGTGACCTCGCCAACGTGTCCCTGCTCCTGCGCGGCTCCGCACTCCTTCCCAAGGGCCTGTACCTCCAGAACACGATCGCCGTGGCCCAGCGCGAGCTCGAGGACGAGTGCGACTACGTTCGTGAGGGTGCGGCTGGCAAGCGCTTCCGCGAGCTGCTGAAGGACGACCCGGTGTTCCAAGTGCCCAGGGTGTTCGACGACGTCACAACAGACAAGGTGCTCACCACCGAGTGGATGACGGGCCGGCCGCTGAGCAAGATGAAGAACATGACGCAGGAGCAGCGCGACCTCATCGGCGAGAGCGTGCTCCGTTTGTGCCTCCGCGAGCTGTTCGAGTTCCGCTTCATGCAGACCGACCCGAACTGGGGCAACTTCCTCTTCGACGCGGCGAGTGGCAAGATCCAGCTCATCGACTTTGGCGCGTCGCGCGAGTACACCAAGGAGTTTATGGACGGGTGGTACCGCCTCCTCCAGGCTGCACTTGACGGCGACCGAGCTGCGATGAAGACGGAGTCTGAGAGTCTGGGCTACCTTACTGGCGAGGAGGAAGAGGTCATGGTGAATGCGCACATTGCGTCTATGGCTGCGCTCGCGAGCCCGTTCCAGCACGAGGGCAAGTTTGCGTTTGCAAACCAGACTATCACGGACGAGGTGCGGGCTCACATCCCGGTCATGCTCGAGCACCGCCTCACGCCTCCCCCTGCGCCGACGTACTCGCTCAACCGCAAGCTCAGTGGCGCGTTCCTCATGTGCTCGAAGCTGGGTGCGAACATCGACTGCAAGGGGCTCTGGCAGGAGGTCGTAGGTGGTTACAAGCAGGGCTAGGCGAGTGGCACTGGGATGCGAGTGGCACTGGGATAGCTCAGCACTCAATCGTCGTTTGAGCCATCAGGTACATCCCGACACGACCAGCAAAGACTCAGGCATGCTCAAAAACTTGTCATAAGCACTGCAGCAGAGTCCTGCAACGCAGAGCATGGACATGCTGCACACTGCATGGATTATCAGATGTTACAATAGACTGCAATAGATTTCCGCATCCTGCATGCATTCAACTCACCATACAACGAAACTACCTTCCCACGGTAGGTTCTGATCCTGCTGCATAGTCTGCGGGCCTTCGGCGCTTCGCGCGGTGGCACTTTTTCTTGCAGCGTTTTGGCACCTGAAGTCTCTCGCTCGACCCTTTTGTCAAGGCGACGACCGCAGAGCACTCCTCACCAAAACTCGCGCGACCGCCATCCCCACACCGGTCCACGACAGCGCAAGAGTCTCGCACGACGACAGCGCGCCCTCCCGACTGTTCAGTGCTTTCAAGCTATCCAAAACCGCGAGCGACTGAGCCCGCGACCACTCCCACCACCCCTTACGTCTATTCGCCATGTCTTTCTTCGCCCGTCTCGGTGGCTCGGACAGCTCGGACTCTGGGTCCGACTCTGAGGAGTCCCTCATGTCCGGCGACGAGAATGCCCAGCCCCGGTCCTCGATGTTTGCGCGCGGCGGCGACTCGGACAGCGACAGCGACAGTGACAGCGAGGAGGAGGAGATGAGCGACAGCGACGATGACAGCGACGCGGGGCGAGGAGTGGGTAGAGCTGGAGGGTCAGAGCTGACAGTGTAGAACCTCGCGAACCGTTTCTTGAAGGACGCGGACTCTGACGACGAGGACTCGGACGATGAGGACAAGATCCGTGTCATGAGCGCGAAGGACAAGCGGTGTGTAGCTGCAAGCAATGGCTGAGGAGGGCAAGTGCTGACTCCTAGGTTCGCCGAGATGGACGCTGCAATCTCGAGCATCCAGAACGCTACCAAGGCTGGTGGCGCTGCTGGCGACTGGGTTGCTGCGAACAACGAGCTCGACAAGCTCATCCGCTTCATTACGCGTCACCAGACCCTCATGCTCTCGTCCCCTATCCCTCCTGCTGGCCACATCCCACCTGCGTTCCTTGCGACTGTCGTCGAGCTCGATGAGAGCGTCAACGCTGCTCTCAAGGCGGACAAGGCGGCGGCGAAGAAAATGCCTGGAAACAAGAACAAGGCGCTGAACTCGATGCGCCAGACGCTCAAGAAGAAGACCAAGGAGTTTGAGACCGTTCTTGCCGAGTACAAGAAGGACCCGGAGGCGTACGCTGCGGCCTACAACAAGGCCAACGTGCCCCCCAAGGTCGAGAAGGCCAAGACTGCCAGGGCCGACGGTGAGGGTGAGGGAGAGCAGGACGATGCGGACTTTAAGACGATCGGCAAGGGTGGTCGCCAGCTCAACCTCTCGGCGGAGGGTATCCTGAAGACCTTGAAGGAGATCTTTGAGCAGCGTGGCCGCAAGAACACTGACCGTGCGGAGACCATCCGTATCCTCTCCAAGCTCCTCGAGGTCGCCGAGACTACGTACCAGAAGATCCGTGTCCTCCTTGCTCTCATCGCCGCCCGCCTCGACTACTCCACCAACCTCGTCTCCATCCCCCACGACTCCTGGGTTCTTTGCCTCAAGGAGTACGACCAGCTCATCTCCCTCCTCCTCGCCGACAAGGACTACATCGTTCAAGACAACGCCGAGGAGCTCGAGGACGAGCTTGAGGAGCGCACGCCCGCCAAGGGCCGTGTCGTCGTCGGTGGCAACCTTGTTGGTCTGCTCGAGAACATTGACAACGAGTTCACCAAGACGCTGCAGCACACCGATGCCCACGAGCGCGGTGCCGAGTACATTGCCCGTCTGCGTGAGGAGACCCCTCTCTATGTCGTGATTGCCAAGGCGCAGGCCCTCTTCGAGCGGGAACAGTGGAACGACCAGATTGCGCGTGCTGTCATGCGCCGCCTGGAGCACATCTACGCCAAGCCTGATGTTATTATTGACCACTTTGAGGCGGCTGTCAACAAGGTCGCTGCGGCCGAGAACCTCACCTCCAACATCACCCCCTTCGGTGTCGAGCGTGACGCCAGCCGTCTTGTCCACCTCCTCTGTGTCCACATCTACCACTCGGACGCACCGCTCCTCCGTGCCCGCGCCATCCTCGCCCACATCTTCAACCACGCCATGCACGCCCGGTACCACCAGGCTCGTGACCTCATGCTCATGTCCCACCTGCACGACACGATCCAGCACGCCGACGTCGCAACGCAGATCATGTACAACCGCGCCATCATGCAGCTCGGTGTCGCTGCCTTCCGCAACGGCTACATCCAGGAGTGCCAAACTATCCTCTCCGACATGTTTGCTGGTCTGCGCACAAAGGAGCTGCTTGCTCAGGCCATCCAGCGCTACGACAAGACGCACCAGCTCACCCCCGAGCAGGAGCTTATTGAGAAGCGCCGCCTTCTCCCCTTCCACATGCACCTCAACATCGAGCTCCTCGAGGCTGCATACCTCACTTCCTGTATGCTTCTCGAGGTCCCCCTGCTTGCCGCGACCGACAGCGAGGAGCAGAAGAAGCGCTTCTCGTCCAGGACGTTCAAGCGGTACCTCGACAACGCCGAGAAGGTCGCGTTCATGGGCCCGCCGGACAACACCCGCGACTACATCATCAAGGCGTCCAAGGCGCTCGAGGCTGGCGAGTGGGAGCGTGCGCGTGACCTGATCGACTCGATCAAGATCTGGCAGCTGCTGGACAATGCCGACGATGTGCGTGCCATGCTCGGCCGCAAGATCCAGGAGGAGGGTCTGCGTACCTACCTCTTCACCTACGCATCGCACTATGCGTCCGTCTCCCTCTCGCACCTTGCCGACATGTTCTCCCTCCCCCAGTCTACAGTCACGTCCATCATCTCGCGCATGATCTACAACGACGAGATTGTGGCATCGCTCGACCAGATCGACCAAGTAGTGGTCTTCCACCGCGTCGAGCAGTCCGAGGTGCAGCGCCTGGCTCAGCAACTGGCGGAGCGCTGTGTCACCATGGTCGAGCAAAACGAGAAGGCGCTCGACATCAAGCTCGGACAGGGACAGGGCGGAGGCGACCGCACAGGACCCCGCGAGGCCGAGGGCGGGCGTGGGGCTCGCCAAGAGCGGAGAGGAGGGGCGCGTGGCCGCGGTGGGCGTGGCGGGTTTGGAGGCCGTGGACGTGGCTTCAACTCGGGTTTGGGTAGCCAACGGCGTGTGGCTGCGTAGATTGGGATGTAGTGTAGACATGCATGATTGGTATCGAGACTCCGAATCGTGGCGATAGCCACGATGAGGCGATGTGCTCCACAGAGCATAGCCACGTTGAGGCGGATCCGCTTCGTAAAGCACCAACTTTATAGCTTGATGAAGGAAGCGGAAGCAAATGACCTTGTTTTGGTGTAGTGTGGAGGTAGGCTGAACATTCACTCTCGAACATCACTATACAGAACATCAAAATCGAGCCAGGATGGAGGGCATGGGACTGCCGATGAGCTTTGGCAAGAAGGCCAAAGTTCAGCAGAGCAATCTGAAGAACAAGCTGGCGCAGACGAAGCGCAGCGACGTGCGTGCATACAGAACGCAACCGCTGACGACAGGCATCGCCGAAATCTGAGTCGCCGGCTGCTGCCCCAGCTCCTGTCCCAACCTCAGAGCCCAAACAGCCAGCAGCAGAAGCAGATGATCAAACTGATGGCGATGAGATTGGTCCTGTCCCGCCCAAGCGCAAGGCGGAGTCTGGCCCGGACGACGATGACAGCGACGACGACGGCGATGAGCTGGCGGATGAGCCGGATCGCACGCCTATCACACACGAAATCGTGCTGAAAGACCATACCAAGGTATGTACATCCCTCAAGAGCTCTGCTGACGCCAGCTCGTCTCAGCGATTGCTGTCGACCCATCAGGCGCACGAGTAGCGACGGGGAGCCACGACTACGACTGCAAGCTGTGGGACTTTGGCGGCATGGACGGCCGGCTGCGCCCCTTCAAGACCTTTGAGCCGAACGGGTCGTACTTTGTGCATGATCTGAGCTACTCTCCGGACGGGAAGCAGCTGCTGGTTATTAGTGGAACATTCTACCCAAAAGTGTTTTCGCGCGATGGCGAGGACGAGCTCGAGTACATGAAGGGCGATGTGTATATCCGCGACATGAAGGTTACCAAGTGAGTCGGCGTCATGGCCAAGCTGACAGTTGTAGGGGGCACATCGCGGAGATCAACTCTGGAAAGTGGCATCCAACAGACAATTTGCTATTCTTGACGGCGTCGAACGACTCGACCTTGCGGATATGGGATGTCACCAATCGGGCAAAGCAGAAGAGCGTGATCGTTGTGAGGTCGAAGGACAGGGGAAACAAGACGCACGTCACTGCGTGTGCATGGAGCCCTGATGGTAAACTCATTGCCGGAGGGTGTACAGACGGAGCATTGCATACCTGGCGGGCGAACTCGAATCTCGCCAGGCCGGATCAAAGCAACGATGCGGCACAAGCCAAGGGCAACGAGATGACTTGCGTGGCGTTCTCGCCAGACTCGAAGAAGCTCGTCTCCCGGAGCACTGACGGTACCATTAAGGGTGGGTACGTGGGCTGAATGTCGCTGACTCTACAGTGTGGGAAGCTAGGTCGTTGAAGAAGCCACTAGCAGTCGCCGAGAATATCGAGGCTCGATACCCCGAGACTGAGGTCTCATGGTCACCAGACGGCCAGTTCATCCTCGCAGGTACGACTGTGGACCCGCGAGATCCCGAGGCAATAGGGGAGATTCTTTTCCTCAGTCCCGAGGACCTGAGTGTGCAGCGCCGCGTACCGATCGCCAAGGGGGCGTCTGTTGTCCGTGTGCAATGGCACTCGCGGATCAATCAAGTGAGTCTCCCACGAGGCACAGCTGACGACAGATATTCGCATCATTGTCTAATGGCTCTGTGTATGTGCTCTACTCGCCTCATGCCTCGGTGCACGGCGCTCTCCTGCCTCTGGCTCGTATGCCGAGGAACAAGGCGAGAGACATCTCGTACACCACCGCGGACCTTCGCCCCGTCATCATGACACCCGAGGGCGAGCCAATGTTCGGCGGCATGAAGCACGGCGAGTCGCTGCACCAGAAGGAGAAGAAGGCGAAGAAGTTCAAGCCGGCCGAGCCGCTACACGGTGTTGGCAAGGGTGGTCGGATTGGTGCATCTGCCACTGCTTCGTTCGTGCAGGAGATCTTCAAGAACCGTGTGGGGCTGGAGGACCCGCGTGAGGCGCTGCTCAAGTACGCCACGGAGGAGGACCAGCAGCGGGCAAAGTTCTTGGCGTCTGAAACTGCGCCGACAAGGGAGGACAAGGAGGAGGACGAGTAGTGGTGCGAGGCGAGGTGGTGTGTGTGCGGTGCGGTGCGAACAGGAGTCACATCCGACTGTGCATTCACGAGGTACGAATGATACCTCGATCAAGGAAACGCCTCGAGGCTTCCTCGAACGCATTGTTGGCTCGTCATGCCGGCTGCTCTGACTATGACCTCGATAGGCATCGAGGACCAAGCTTGAAGGACAGGAAGTTGGGAAGCTCAACTCTGCAGGTGATTGGTTTGATTTCCATCTCATCAATCACCTTAAGCCTCCTATCGCCTGGCAACTCGGCGCCGTGGACCTTACGTACTGCGGTAGGAGCATGCAGCGTGTGCTGCTTGATGTGACTAGCATACCAATCGGTACGGAAAGTGTTTACTGAGCGTGTGATGAAGTGAGTTGCCGGCGTGTGATGATCGATGGACAAACATTGATGCGCGAAGTGGTGACTGATTGTGATATTGATCCCTACTTCGCTCACTCGATTGAAACTATTGCTGCTGCATTCGCAATCTCCGGCTCACCTCTCATTCTGCTTCCTCGACGATCAGCTAACGCAGGTGCAACACTGGCACCATCACTGTCACGCCTGAGCACCTTCCCTACGCAGTGTCGGGGACACCTGTCCATCTCCTCCGCCTTCCTGAACACAGACGATCATCCACCGGCTCGCCACTCCAGGCGTGTCCAACATGCCGACGCAGAGGGCGAGCCTCGCCTTTGCACAGCAGATGCAGATGTGGCAGCAGAGTATGCAGCGTGGCGAACAGGTGGGGCAGCCACCTGCGGCGCTCACTTCGTTCGCACCTTCCTTGCAACCTCCTCTAACGCACTCCTCTCACTTGCCCGCACCATCGATCGCGCGACAGAGCCCTGCTTCGGTTACTGGACTGCATTCACAGGAGTTGGCACACAGCCAACCCAGTCGCGACGCCCTTCAGCATGCTCACGGCCCGGTCCAGTCGCACAGTGAGCTCAGGCCACCGCAGCATCCTCCTCGTCAGTCAAGTAGCCAAGCACAGCAATTGCTGCAGGCTCAGTTCCAGCAACTGTCGCACGGTCAGCAACCTCCCGCACCACCTGACTCCCCAAGTCGTTCGCACTCGGAGAACACCCAACAGCTCGCCCGTCATGAACAGTATCCAAGATCTCTCCATACGGCGTCGCCGCATCTCGACATTCAGCTGCCACACCAATCTACTCAGACACGAGTCCAACAACATCCTCTGCCACGACAACAACCTTCCGCCTTGCACCCGCACTCGTTCAGGGCCCCATCGCTCTTGGGTTTAGGACGGCCGCCTAGGCCCCAGTATGCGACACCCGTCACAGAGTCTAGTGCAGATTTCACAGTCCGGGCCCTCCATCAAGCAGAAATCACGGTACAGCGAGAGAGGCAGGCATCCCAAGTCGGGCGCAGTCAAACATCCTCAAGCTCTCTACACCTCTCCGAGCGCCAGGACGACAATGGCTGTATGCGTGTGAAGAAGGTTCATAGGTGCTCGGGCAAAATGCCAAGGGGCGACAGTAGTTTTCGCTCGCCGTTTGTGTTCGACGGACCTGCTGTGAATGCCGGCGGTAAGGCTGCCGTGTTTCCTCGAGTACTGATGACAGGACTGTGCGTGCCACAGTGGTACAGCTATGGCGGGTGGGTCGTGTGCCTCTTCTGCGACAGTGTGTGGCAGAAAACTGAGTTGTGGGGACAGTCATAGCCTGCCTTATTGGCACTGCCTGACCTTATGTACAACTCGTGATGAGATTCGGTTAGATGCAGGGCCACTATGCTCAGAGATAATTGGATGGAAAATCAGCAAGAATGTGCGACAAATGATGCTACTCCGGCAAAGACGATGGGTTTCATGGCACTGAGCAGCCAATGACAGTCAGAGCATACAAACATGAAATTACTGAGGATGGGGCCCTCACTGTATGCATGACTTGCGCGCACTGAACTTCAATGCATGCAACCGTGTCTGACGACTTCTGATACGACTGTGGCGAGACATGTGAGAGTCACTCACTCTTCGCTGGCTTTTCATTCTGGCTGCAGCTCTCGGGTTTGCAGCACGGACCAGGTTACCATACCACCGAGACCGGTACTATGCTGGGTCCTACGTACACTTTCCCTCCCATCTTGCTGTGTCGCATGAAGCAGAAACGATCAGAAGGCCATGGACGAAGCAGTGTATGGCGTTACTTCAACCGACGTTATCAACAATTCCCGTTCGTATAACGGCTAGTATGCTCGCTTGTCATTTCCCATCGGAGAATCAAACCCGATGAGATAAGTCGCGCGGGAGATCGGAGTTCGATTCTCCGACGGGAAGTTTTTTGCCTTTTGCGGGCGAACCGCTGCGCCTATGCTTACACGAAGTAGTCCGAGAGGTAGCCACGGCCTCTGGCTATGCAACGCAGTGTCGATCAGCGCTGTGGAGTCGTTGTGGCGTGCAGTATGGTCGATCAAAGTTGGGCTTACTTCTTTTTGCCCGGCTTTCCCGACTTCTCGATGATTTTGATCGCCTGAATCTCATTCCATAGGACAGCCCAGCGACTTCAGAAGGTGTGTTAGAGTCACGAGGCACCAGAGAGTCACAACACATCTGTGAAAGCGACTACAAGCATACATACCGCTCACATATTGTTGTGATCTGGATCATCACCCAGGAGTGATCACCCCATCATCCGCCACCGCAGACACCCCATTTTCTCCGGTCGATTGCGAACGACCCGCAACACTTACGAGCACATCAAAGTGTGATCCGGATAGCCAAGGCCTGCCGCTAACGAATGGTGCCAAAAAGGATGCATGTCAAGAAGAAGAATCTGCGACAGGACAGCAAAAACAAAAAGAGATTCTTCCCGTCGGAGAATCGAACTCCGATCTCCCGCGCGATGCGACTTCCGGATATCCAGATGGTCAAACATGACAAGCGAGCATACTAGCCGTTATACGAACGGGAAGTTGTATATTGGGGTGGCCGCAAGTTCACTATAACTGCGACCAAAGACCAGAAGGTGCATATGCCAGTCTTCAGATCGCCTCTGCCTGTCTCAAGGGCTGCGTGAGCCGGCGAAGACGGTGCATCCAGCTGAGAGTATGCAAGTTCGGCTGGAAGGATAGCTGAGACGCCGCGCGATTTGACTGATCTTTAAGAAGCGACCAGACGACATCACGATTGCGCCGCAATCATCTCCTGACATTATCACATGAAGTGCTCGAGGAGGAGCAAACAGGAGTGCGCTCTGCCGCTGTCATGTGTGAGTGGTATGACGATGCATTAATTATCAGATACTAGACCTACATATCCCCCTAGAGTAACGACCTGTTTACCCACTGAAACACTGACAATGACAGCGCCGATGCTCCTCATGGCATGGGCTCGTGCGCAAGCACACTGACTACTTGCCCGTAAGTCATTCGCCTTGGCCGCAAATTGTACTCACGGTCAGATTGAATCCCAGTGTTTGCTGTGGCCCCCCACACATACACAGGAGCCACTCCCTCAGCATGTGGCAACATGTGACCCATCTCTTTGGCGCCTTGTTCCGGATCGCTGAGTGTGCACGGATAGCGCTCATCGGTGCACAGCATCGTCAATAATACTCACCTTGCCCGCATTATTCGTGTTGCCCCACAAAAGGAGAACCATCAGCAGATTCTCGGTAGCTAGAAGACTGTGTGGTCATGAATCCGTTTACGAACCATCTGCTGGGACGAGAACATCCGAGGCAGCAGTGACAGAGCTTCTCGCAACTCGCACCTGACGTAGGAGAGCTTACTGTACAAACCACACAGTACATAAGTGCAGCTACCTACGTTGCGTACGACTGCCCTTCTTCCAATGTGCCATGACTCAACCCGACTTCTGCCCAGGAGACAGAGGCAAAGGCCTCAACTATGCACGTGAGTCACAGCATCCACTTGAAATTGACCTGCAGGCCAATGCTATGCCCTGTTTGTGAAGACAGCCGGCGAGGGTGAGCAAGAGTATCATTGGCGCTGCTACTACTGCCGCCACGAGTGGCACGATGTCGTAATCGAGAGTGTGCAGGTCGATGCTCAGCTCGAGCTGGAGGGTGGGGGAGCAAACTTGATGTTGCCTTGTGTGCGGTCTCAGACCGCGCCCTAGCCGCGTGTCGCGGTTGTTGTAGCTTTTTCTCAGGTCCTGGTCTCGAGTTGTAAATCAAAGGTCTTCATCTGCATAAATACTGATTATCCCATCGGGAGACTTCTTACTGCACAGAGTTGGCATGCCACATGATTCCGAGCGAGCAACGTGGCCTTTGTGATGCTGCTCATATGCTCACCTACTTCAACCATAAGGTCTCGCTGCTAGAAGTGACGAACAACGACGATCGACAGAAAGATTGTGATGACGACTCAATCTGACACGGACGGAGTTGCTGATCGAATCGGAACTCACCTCATCACAACCGTGATCAGTCTCCGGATGCACCTCGGTGGGTCTCAGGCATAGCTTTCCCTTCCATCTTTTATTGTCCATAGGTTGATGGGCATGCCCTCGGCTCGATTGATTTTGGCCAGCAGGGCTGCCATTATATCACGCGCCTCCTGAGCCGGGATTCCGTACTCGCCACTCACCTCATCTCTCGTCACAATGCACACTGCAATGCGCAAGTCACCTTCACACCGACCTCCAGAGTCCAGGGCTCGCAATAAGCGCGACAATACCAACCGTCGGTCCGGCAGACGTCGGTCATCGGCCTCATCTCAGACGTCGACGACCTCAAAATATCTCGAGGACGGTGACACGACCGATGACTACAAGTGTTATGGCTCAACGACCGGCGTCAACCGAGGCAGTGAGCCAACCCCGAGCCATAACTTACTGACATCAGAGCTTTGCCTGAGTGTGCCAGTCGGAGGAGGATGCGAGATGTGCATCGTGTGCGACAGGGTTTTCACCGCGGCTGCCATCGACATCTCCCTGTACTCACAGCCTGAGGTGTACTGTGGCCACCTGTGATGTGTCGCCGTTGTCACAAGCACCTCGCGAGCAATATCGATTGGAGCCGAATGACGCTGATATGGCATACCAAGTCCCAATACAATGGGCACATGAAAGCGTGCAAAGAGCGATGGTACACAAAACAGACAGTACAGGCACCAGATTAAGCATCGCCGATGACCTTGCTCGAAACAAGCTTATCGTCTGCCACACTCGCGTCAACGACATCTGACGTCGGCCCATGAGCCATTCTGACTGGGAAACGACGCCAGCTCCGCAGCAGCAGAACTGTCGTCAGCGAATAGACTCTACTTGCTAGTCACGTACATGCATGTACTCCATCCATCGCCACCTGGACGAGCCATGGCAGACGGAACCGCAAGGTCGGGCATCGGTGTCTTGATAAACCACTGTATGCTGCGCCTGGCACGCTTATTATAGACCGTATCGCTGTGTTCGGCTCAATCACGATGTTGACCTCTTGTCAAACTTCAACCACGTTGTGAGATCGCATCTGGTCGCTCAATTATCGGTCCATTCCATCATTTGGGTAGCGCGGTGGCGACTGTGGGTACTGCGCGCACACTCTGCGGACAACGAGGCGTCAGACGAAAGTTATACTTAGAACCAGACAGCTTGTCATGTCGGAACGTACCTCTGACAACCATGTCTCGCCATCATCATGACTCAGCTGCTCACGCGCCCGAGACTTTGGGATCTGATTTGGGCATACCACAGACGTGCACGGCAAGGGCGTACACTGCTCGCTCAGTGCCTCCGTTTCACATTTTGCACATGTACGAGATCTTGCTGTTGTTGATGTTAAGCATGATCGCGGAATGCTCTGCGTCGCCCGCCGGCCTTGTACGCCATCGCCGGCGATCGGAGCCGACATCGTTATCGTGCCGGTAGTCGTGCCGCCGCACGGCGCAAGCGTCTCATTGTCGATCAACACCATATCTTCGATATAAGTAGAAGATGTATTGCAGCAGGTGGTCAGCTTTTCGCCCTCGGATCCCTCTGTTCGAATAGTGGACAGGTCACATACACGCGGACTCGTTCCAGAAGAGCGTTAATCAGAAATCGCCATAGACCTATCAACAACTTGCATGTCGAAAGAGCTCGCGCCAGTCCTCGGCAACAATGAGCGCTCCTGCTGAGCACACTGAACACGCTGAGCAGGAAGCTCTGCGTGATATGCCGCAAAAGCCCACCTCCCCCTCGCGAGCGTCCCTAGTGTCCAAGAACAGCGCAGCTCAGTCGACGACAGTAGACGAAGAGGCGGTCTCGAACGCCGCTGCGCCGAAGGCAGAGCCAGCACTGGAAGGACAAGCCATCCTCGAGCTCTCCACCTGGCGCTTCTGGGCAATCTTCTCCTCGGTCCTGCTGACGATCTTCCTCTTCGCTCTCGACCAGCTGATCGTCGCAACAGCGATCCCAAAGATCACCATCGAGTTTCACTCCCTCACCGAGCTGCCATGGCTGGCCTCTGGCTTCTTGTAAGTGGCAGCCACATTACCATGGAAGCTGTAAGCTGACTCACAGCCTCCCCTTGTTCGGCATGAACCTCATTTTCACCCAATCCCTAGAGATCTTCCCCTCCAAGCACGTAATCATGTTCGCGGTCTTTATCTTCGAGGTTGGGTCTCTCTTGTGCGGGGTGGCTCCAGACATGGTCGTCTTGATCTTGGGCCGCGCCGTGGCCGGTGCAGGCGCAGCTGGCATCTTCTCGGGCAACATGGTAATCGTTGCAGAGATCACGCCGCTGCATAAGCGTGCAGGGTACATGGCCTACATCGTGAGTTCTGTCTTGAAGGCCAGTGCTGACTCACAGGGCATCTGCTTTGCCGTCGCCTCCGTGCTCGGCCCATTGGTCGGAGGCGCCTTCGCCGACCACGTCTCATGGCGCTGGTGCTTCTACATCAACCTCCCCATCGGCGGTGTCGCGCTCGCGTGCATGCTGTTCTTCCTCCCCACGACACCTCCCATGGGCCGCCGAGCCACGTACAAGGGGTACACACGCACCATGTTCAAGCAGCTGCTCCTGCTCGACTGGACGGGCTCGATCATCAGCATGGCTTGGGCAGTGTGCCTCATTCTGGGCCTGCAGTATGGCGGCGTCACCATGAAGTGGAGCGATGGGCGTGTGATCGCCCTGTTGGTACTCACCTTCGTCCTCATCCCCGTCTTCCTCGCGTGGGAGTGGTTCGTCGGGCCAGAGCGTCAGATGCTCAAGTTCTACCTCCTGCGTAGGCGCTCCACCATTGCCGAGTCCTTCACGCTCTTCTGGCTCTTCGGCATCTTCATGATCGACGTGTACTATGTAAGCTTAGCCTCGTCCTTCTCGTAGCTGACGCCAGCTCTCCGTCGCCTTCCAAGCAGTGTACCATTATTCCGCCACCGACGCGGGTATCCGCCTGCTACCACTGATCTTCGTGCAGATCTTCTTCCTCGTCTTTTCTGGGCGAGTGCTCATCCCCCGCCTTCGCCGGTACAAGTGGATCATCGTCATATCACCCGTCTTCCTCACCATCGGCTCCGGCCTCCTCTACACAGTCAAGTACGGCACGCCGCTCGCCAAAATCTACGGCTTCCAGGTCTTCATTGGTATCGGTGTCGGCCTCGGCCTCCAGAACTCGATGCTCGCTGTTCAGTCTGACCTGAGAGACAAGCCGCAGTGGATCGCAGCAGGAATGGGCGTGTGCAACTTCCTGGGCTTCATGGGCCGCATCATCGGCATCTCGCTCGCCAGCTCAGTGTTCGAGAACATGATCCAGGTCAACCTGCACAGGCACGCACCTGGTCTGCCCGAGCCGCTCGTCCAGGTGGCCATCCACGAGGCGTCAGCGATTTGGACCGCCATCCCGGAGCAGTATCGCCGCTCCGCCCTTACCGCTTACAGCGAAACGGTGCGCCTGGTCTTCATCATCGGTGTCCCCATGAGTGCCCTGTGTCTGCTGTCAGCGCTCTTCATCAAGGACGAGAAGATGCCCTCGAAGGAAGAGGAAATGGCGAAGAACCAGGCGCTGAAGGAGAAGGAGGCGCGAGAGCGGGCGGCGCCGCAGGGCAAAGTGGACGCAGTCGAGGTCGCCGAGCTAGAGAAGGGTGCGTAAGAGATGTCACCTCACTGGTTCAATATAGATGTTTATAGTCATGTCATGCAGCGCTTCCGCATGTTGAGTGAGCGAGGGAAAGTGTAAAGAATGAGCAAGACGATGTCCAAAGCCAAGAGGAAGGTCAGACGGTCGAGGAAGGAAAGCAATCAGCGTCGTGCCTGGAACCAAATAACGACTGGCGATCACAGGCTGTTGTGTGTGATGGATGGTGCGAGGGCCGGACACTGTGTGCATGCAATCCATGCAATCCATGTATGCACTCTCGCTCTCAGCTTTACTTTCACTCAAGATTCCTGTCAGCAGAGCATTCAAGAATGCCAGACAAGGGGCAGACATGGATCCAGTGTCCCGGCGGCGAGATACAGGCCGACGTCACGGCTGACCGACCCAAT
The DNA here is from genome assembly GCA_002335625.1 of Cutaneotrichosporon cyanovorans. Taxonomy (NCBI): domain Eukaryota; kingdom Fungi; phylum Basidiomycota; class Tremellomycetes; order Trichosporonales; family Trichosporonaceae; genus Cutaneotrichosporon; species Cutaneotrichosporon cyanovorans. The sequence continues at coordinate 1,056,027 of BEDZ01000002.1, read as the reverse complement.
CGAGGCAGTGAGGCGCGAATACAGCTGTTGACTGACAACAGACCCCTGCGTCAAAACTTGGAAACAGTTCGAGGGCCTATCGATACCGATCTGCAGGTTCTGCAACCTCCAGGTTTGAGGAGCGAGACATCTGACGTGGTCCAATCGAAAGAGAGTGACCGCAGGCATTAGAGCTATGCCCATGTAACCATCAACATAGTACGATAATGGCCTTATCAATCTAGCGCCGTGCTGTGGCCTCGTCAATCAGGCGCCGCTAACTGTAGATGTCCATATGAATCGCCGATTATCATTTTAGTCACTTAGTCCAAAGTCCTGCGACTAAGCACATTGCGGATCTCCCTGTGCTGCTCCAGCCATGCGGGGAAGTCGGTCTTCTCCAGCGGGATGCCCTGCTCCTTCGTCTCGAGCAGGAAGTTAGAGAGCACGATGAGTGTGCCGTCTGTCGTCAGCCTCGTACAAAGCACACGGTGGTTGAGCTTCACGCCCTACTCAGAGCAATGTCAACGTACAGCGGAAGAGGTAGTTGACACCCTGGTGCAGCAGCGTATCGTGCTTTGACGATCCAGGTTCCGCAGCTGCCACCTTGAGCTTGAAGCTGATGTCAGCACACCCAACACAGCCCATCTTACTCATAGACAGCCTTGCGGAGGTTCTGCACACCCTCCATGGCATTGATGGCATTGTCCGTGATGCGCTTGGCTTCTACAACGTCAGCGTGCCCGATGCCTTGTGTCTCTCACCCTTCCCGTGGCTCAACACAGTGACAAGCTGCAGGATCGTCTTGTACTCGCCTGCCGTCAGCAAGTCCACACAACCACCCACCGTTCAAGTACTGCGTCTCCTCCTGCAGGTCGTCGTCCGAGTCCGAATCCCCGGCATCAGTGTGCTCCTCGTCGCAGTCGTTCTCTAGCGTGATCCGGGCGATGAGTGACGCGGCGATCATGCCTGTTGTAGTGCGGCCTCTACCCATCTGGCAGTTGAAGCTGCTTGTCAGCTGGTGTCAACCACTTCACGTACACAAAGTCGTCGTTCTCCTGTATTCCCTTGGCTACGCGCTGCACAATATGCTGCAGAGCGCCAGGGAGGGGAGCCTGCTCGTCCGTGATGGCCAGGCGGAGGTAGTCGACATGGTAGTGCTCGCTGATGACCTGGTCATACAGTTCACGGGGGGTCATGACGTCCTTGGGGTCGACGTCTTCCCAGATCGGAACCACCTCGTAGACGCCGGGCTTGGTCTCCATCTCGTCATGGAGGAGCATCTTGCCGTTGTATTGCTTAATCTCCTTGAGCACGTCCTCCTTCATACGCGTTTCCATAAGCTCAACAACCGCAGCGGTGACGCCGGTGGTTCTGCAAGTCAGCACAAAGCGCACGGGAACTCGCCGGAAAGGCATACGTACTCGACATTGGCAAGTGGCTTGTCCACGAGGCGTAGGACGTGCGGCCGGGAGTTGACATAGAGCACTGGCTCCTGAAAGAGTTAGTCAGGATGCAAAGTAATCGTTGACCCACCTCCCGCAACGACGTCCACAGGACCGTCCTGTCCCCATTCGGACCCGCGTCCATCTTGATCAGCGCATTACGCAAGCCCTCTGAACTCGGCATGCCCGTGCCGTACACGAAGCGCTCTCGTCCACCCGTTGGTGGTCCCTCGCACAAGAGCGGTACCCGTCGGTAGTTGGCTGCCCCCTCGACGCGGCTGCGATCAGCTTTGACATCACCTCCCACTCACTCCGGCAGGCTCTGCTTCTGCAGGCCAAGGAAGAAGTCCGACTTGAGGATCGTCTGCGCGGACAGAATTCCACCTGTACGATTGGCGACGACATTGGACACCTCGTCTTCGAGCTTTGAGTCAGTTCTGAGAAGCAAACACACTCACAGCCATGCCCGTAGCCGGCTCGGTTCTCTCCAGTGGGGTTAGGCTACTCAGTCCACCTTGCTTGAGCTCGTTCTCGAGTGTCTTGAAGACTATGATTGTCAGCTGTGACGAACTGCATACTCACCTGGGCGGCTCTTGACGAACTGCTCGAATGTGAACGCCTCGTCGTCGTCAGGCTTAGTGTCCTCAAGGTACGCCTGGAACACGATCAAGTGGTAGTAGCGTTGCAGGTTGTGAATGCCTGGTACGTCAGAAGCGCATTTTTTTCCTCCTCACCTGCTTCGATCGCTCGACTGCGCTCAGCCTCCGTCTTCGCCTCTTCGGCTTGGTCGCGGAAGTCCTCAATGGCGTCGCGCAGGTTGTAGGTCGCTGATGTGCGATCGATAGCTTCGTCCACAACCTATCGTCAGCCTCGCTTATCCATCACCCCTCCTTCTGCCTCGCTCGCCACAACATACCCTCTTCACTTCCAGTCCATTGCGGATCACACGCAGACAGCTGTTGATGATCTGCCAGCTGGTCTTGGACTCTCCATGAGCGGCCAAGCTCTTCCTGGATGCGTTGCGGCGCGCCGGAGTCGATACTGCTCGCGACTCCTTGTCCTTCCGCAGCCAGCGCTGGACCAGCACAACGATGGCAGCGGTGTTGGAACTGCGCCCACGGCCAAGCTGATCGTTCAGAACAATCGCAGTGATGTCCAAATCGATGCGCTGGCAAATCGTGAGCAGCTGCGAGAGGTCGTGGAACTGATCGTCAGCATGCGAGTGATAGCGACAACCCACATCAGGCGACGACTCCGAGGTCACTGGTAGGCGCTCGAAGACGAGGTTCACAACGTTATCCTGAATGGCCACATTGTCCATCACCTCACGAAGGGAGGCAACGTCGCTCTTGTTGACCTTCTCCCACAGCGGCACGACTCTGCCCTGCGAGTCCTCAGTGTGCAGGAGGAGACTGCCGTCAAACTGCGACAGCTCAGTGATGACATCGCTCTTGAGCCGCTCCTCCAGCATCTCCAGGCGAGCAGGCGACACGCCAGAGTAGTCCCGCATGTTGCGCAGTGCTGTCGTGTCTCGGCGGAGGCAGTATGGCGCGCCTGTCGTCAGCTGCGAGTCGCGCGCACTCTCACCATTGATCATGACTAGAGGCTCCTCGCGCAGGCAGATCCACACAACCTTGGTGATTTCAGGGGAGCGCTTCTTCACGATATCGAGGATGGTCGTGATTGCCTCCTCCGTTGGCTGTCCAGTGGTGTATACCTTCTCGCCCTTGACCTGGCGGAAGCCGATAGCTCCACGCACACCGTCTGTGGTTGCTGCCGTGTCCGCGATCCACAAGTCGCGCTTCACGAGGGTGCTGATGTCAGCAGGGGTTGACTCAGAAGGAGTTTGGGGAGGACCGCGCCTCGCACTCACGATGCTCTCAGCATGATGCCATTCCTGTTCTTCACAACATGCTCCGCCCACTCGTCGCCGAGAACCCTGCCGCCCTCCAACTCGCCATCCACAGACCTGCGAGCCACTCGTCGGTCGCCGAGGTCTACAGATCGAGAAATGACACTGAGATCATTGACGGGCGCGAAGGCGAACAGCCTGTCACCCCAACGTCGCCGCAACATCTTGATCTGGCTGCGATGTCAGCAAGGCTTTGAAAATCGACTCACTTCCAGATCTCCGGACGACCCTGCAGCCAAGTGGAGAACTTCACCCCAGCCATCATACCTTGCTCATTATCGACATAGGCTGCGAACACTATCAGGTCAAAGTACTGCTCGAGCTGCGGTGTCAGTGTCACCCTCGTCATGCACGTACAGAGCGCACAGCCTTGTCGAGGTATATCTGCCCGTGCCTGTCGTCGCGCGAGACGACGCTGTACTTGATGCGGTACTCGATGACGTTCTCGCGCAGGTTGACCACTGCATCGCAGTTGTCGATGATCTTGTCGACTAACTTCTTCTCCTCCCGCCCATGGTCAAGGATGGACAGGAGGGACAGGACGATCTGATAGTCACCCAGGTAGGCTCGCCTCAGCGACTCTAGGAGGTTAGGGTGATTTGACAATAGCTCGATGGCCGCGACTGAGCGACGCGAGGGGAGGTCTGCTGTCAGCAGACTTTAGACTCTCGAACATACTCTCATCCAGCATGCGCGTGACCTTGAGCAACGACGTATTCAGCACTCGCTGTCTCGAGGCCTGCTGCATGATCTGGGCAGCCTGGGGCGTAGAAGACGAGGGCTGGCGGTCAGTGGTGGCTTGAGGAGAGACTTACTGTTGAGAAGCCAGACTCGCTGATCAGGGGTAACGGGTCGTCCAGCCCTCGTTGGAGATACTGCGCTCGCCGAACGAGGAGAGCGGCGCACATGGCAAAGGTGGCTACAGCGTCAGTATCGGTTGTGATCGATTTTCAAGGGGCGACCCACTTCGCACCACACCCATGCCGCAGTTGAACACGAGCGACGTGTTGAGCGGGTCCACGTCCTTCAGCCGAGAGACATATGCATCGAGGTAGTTGTCCTGCATAGTCAGGTTGAGCGGCAAGACTTCCTCACCTCGATGGGGCGGTCTGGGCCGACAGGAATACGCCAGTAGTCTACCGCCCACCCCGCACTCTTCACATCCTCGAAGATCTCGCGAGGCGTCCTGATGCTTTTCTCATCAACAGCGATCCAACTGGGCACTATCTCGCCGTTCTCCATCTCATCGTGACATAGAATCAGTCCACCGTAGCGCTTTGCCTCCTCCAGTATGTCGAGCCTCAATCGCCTCTCAATGTCTTCGAGGTTGTCTGCTCGGTCTGACAGAGCAAGTGTTTGCAGCGGCGTCGCTGCATCGCGCAGCACATAGGGGCGTCCAGAACTGTCACGTCAGAACAGTAAACCTTTCAACCCACATGTAAACTGTCTGTCAGCTCCTCTCTCCTATACGTACTCACCTAGCGTCTCCTCGCGAGTACTGAACCAGATAGTATGCCCATTCCCCTCCGACACAATCGCGCTCGATCGCCGCTTCAGCGGAAGGGACCCACTGGAGCTGCTGTCATTCTCCACCTCCTCTTGCAGGAAGGACAGCTTCGGCTGGCAGGCAAGAATGGTTAGAATGGACTTCAAACCCGGCACAGTCGGCTGAGCCACACCCCACACATTCAGGCCCTCCTCCTTCGGCCCTCGAAAGTTCGGCGCGCCCTGCACGTTCAGGTCGAGGTCAAGTGCGCGTCCAGTCGGGTAGTGGTCTACATCAGCCTTTGTGACATTAATTCCTCATACCAGTCTTCAGAATGAACCTGCCGTCAGTGCCATCGCTGAACGGCCACTCACCCTCTCGCCAGAACACCCCCCGCCCTCCGCTTGACGACGGCGTCGACGTCCACCTGCAGCTGGTGGGCCCGTCCTATTGTCCGAGGGCGCATAGTCGACCTCCCAGCGCTGGGGGCACGCCCGTCCTGGGACTGGGAGCGCTGAGACAGCTGCCGTCCGGAAAGGGGAGACGGCCGCAGAGGCACGTGTGATAGCTGCGGCGAGGCCGGCGAGGTCACTGGCGCCATCGGTGGGGAGATGCTCGCAGTACCGTTCGATGAGACAGACCGCTGTATCGGCTGCTCTGGGACTCCGGGCACGGCCATGGTGACGGACGTAGAATGGCTTTGGAATGCGAGCGCAAGGGGCGAGTGTGAGATGCAACAACACACATCGCGATCACTATCGCTACGGACCATGTCAACGACGGCACGGGGGCCCACATTTTTCCGGTGCCTCGATCATGACTTCCCACTGCACTGCATGCACTGACCACTTGTGCACATGGAGAGCGAGTGATGATCTTGCGCATCACCACTGTAACCATATTGCCACCATACATGCCAATCATGATATGAAGACGATAGCCAGAAGCAACTACAGTCGAGATTAGACTCAAGCCTCCTCCTTGACCTCCTCCTTGGCCGCCTCGGCAACCTCCTTGTCCTCCACTGCGTCCTCGGCGTCGGCGTCCGCGTCCGCCTCCACGCCCGCGCCCACCTCGGCCTCGGCCGCCTCAGGCTCGGCAGCAGCAGATGCACCCTTCTTCTTCTCCATCTTGGCCACAAGCTTCTCGACACGCGCGATCTCCTCCTTGGTCTTGGCCTCAGAGTTGGCCTCGAACCACGCCTTCTTGGTCTCGAGGTCGTTGACAATGCGCTGGATGTCGTCCTTGTTCGATGGCGGAGAGATGCCGAACGACAGAAGAGCAGACAGGAGGTGCATGGGAAGGTTGACAGACTCGTTGGCAGCGCTGGGAGTGGCAGTGCCAGAGTTGGCATCCGAGGCACCAGCACCAGCACCACCCTTCTTGCCTCCCTTCTTCTTCTTGCCGCCCGATCCTCCGAAGAAGCCCTCGAGCTCCTCGTCCTGCTTCTTGGTCTTGATTCTAAGGCCCTCGAGGTCGTTTGAGACCTGGCGGATCTCCAGAGCCTTGACACCAGCAAGCACCGGCTGGTCCTTCTTTGCTGCTCCGCCAGCGCTGGTCTCGGGCGCCTCGCCGGCAGCGTACTTGCCTCCAAAGTAGTTGATCAGGATGCGGCAGTCCTCGATCTCAGCAGCGTACGCGGGGAGCTTGGCGTCCTCGCGCATCTGTGCGATCTCGGCAGTACGGCGGGCTTCGTCCTCCTTGGCCTTCTCAGCCTTGTACCGCTCGTTGCGGGCCTGGCGGATAGCCTGGATCTTGGCGTGGTACCTGTCCTTTGCGTCGTGAAATGCCTGGGCGAGGTCGCGCTTCTTAGCATAGAGATCGTCCTGGCGTCAGACATGTGATTGAATAACAGGGGCAAAGAAGCTCAACCCAAGACCGTAGCCACTCACCAGCTGCTTGGAGAGCGCGGTGCGCTCATCGAAGAGCTTGTTACGCTCCTGGTACGCCTTGTCGCCCTCGGCGCGCAGACCGTCCATCTCCTTCTTGAGCTCGTCGAAGCGCGCAGCGACCTTCTTGGCCTCGGGGTCGTCGAGCTGCTTCTTGAGCTCCTCGATGCGTGCCTTGTCGGCAGCGATGGCCTCGTCAGAGAACGACGACGACTCGAGGGTCTTGCGAGCGCGCTTGAGCGTGGAAATCTCCTGCAGAGCCTTCTTCTCGTCGACGAGCTTCATAGTCCCCGACTCGACCTGGGCATCGAGGGTGCTGAACGTTAGCGATTCAACTCAGTACATGCAGTCTCCAGCTCCTAGCCCTCCTTGTGACTCACCGGATCCGCTCATCCAGCTCTGAGACATTCTTGAAACCCGTCTTCGCCCGCTGCGCCTGGACATCCTTGATCTTCTTGTTCAGGTTGTCCTGGAGCTTGCGCAGCTCGTCGAGCAGCTTCCCGCGCTCAGCCTTGAACCCCCCTTGCTCGGTGCGCAGTGCGTCCATCTCTGCGCGCACCTGCGAGCGACGATCATTGCCCTGCGGTGCCTTGGACAGCGAGATTCTTGAGCGCACAGCGTCCTGGGATCAGCACGAGTCTATCTCTGCATTCCACTACGCCCCCACACCGTCCTCGCCACTCACAAGCTTGGCCTTGACAGCAGCGATCTCAGTGTTGATCGCTTCCTGCTCAGCGTTGTACTTTTCCTGGTCGGGCTTCCCGGAGCCCTCATCGCCGGTGGTGTTCGCAGCTACCGAGGTCGATGCGGCAGCGGCCTTGCCGTTCGAGGCAGCAGCGCCGAGCTTCGGCCCTGGCTTTTGGGTAGCGGTCATCGGCGGCATGGCGGGGGGTGTTTGACTGCACGGCAAGAGGAAGATCGACGACGAGCTCGATGGCTATTGCAAACAACGATTGTTGCTGCTCGCTCGACTTTCGTTTCCGCCTTGCGCGATGGCACAGAGCACGCACCCCGTGCACCCTGAGCTTGGACCGACGTGGAATCGTGTGGCGTGCCTGGCACCACGTGGGCAAGCATGCGATCGCGAGCGTAGAGTTATATAGAGTGAGGATGAGCATGCGAGCGAGCATATGAGACAGATGTATGAGATCTTCATGCATGTATGCAGCAACGGGTAGACAGCTTTCTTGCACATCGATGCGAGCTGTGAAGAAATTAAAAGAAAGGAGATGTGGATGTTCAGGTGAGACATAAGTTATCAGGTTCGTCTCTGCTGAGCAGCTAAAAGTCGTAGTGAAAGAGGAGAGTACAAGCACGTACAAGGAGTGGTCGGGCGGTCGGGATATGAGAGCCTGCGGAGTGGATTCCGAGCGATCTACAGGCTGCAGGCAGCACGACAAGTCGTCCGAAAACACCCAGTAAGGTTAGTAGTGCAATATGCATAGGATACAGAGATATACATGATACGAGACTCAGCGCCACCCCCGCTACTGCGCCACGACCTCGACGCCGACATCGACAACCGGCGGCGAGTCCAACAGCTCAATATTAGCCCCCCCAATAGACATCCTCCCCTCGCGACCGAGCCTTGAGCTGTTCCACGCCCCGTTGCTATGTTGCTCCTCCACCCCCCGCTCCGCTCGCCCCTCCCGCGCCTTGGCTTCCAATTCGTGCTTCCGAGTCGCGAGGCTGAGCGGGAGTGCGAGCATGCGCCAGTTTGGCAGGTTCGCCAGCCCCCCGCCCTCAGACACGACCTCAGCCCACACAGGCGCGAGGTCGAAGAGGTCGATGAACTGCTGGTCGACTGCTCGCGACTTGGGGGCCGAGAAGCGCCTGTACTCGTCGAAGATGGAGGTGAGCGACCACGACTGCAGGCGGCGGATGCACCCAACGAGGCAGCCTGTGCGGTGCTGGGGTCAGTGCTGTCGAACAGGTAGGGGCCCACCTTGCCCTTGTTGCAGTGTATCAGTAATGGGTGGTTTCGCTTGTCCAGGATCGTGACTAGGGCGGAGCAGATGACGTCCTCGGGGATGTTGTCGAAGGGCTCCTTGTTGCCTGGGATGCCGAATTGCTGCTGTCAACAATGCCATAGAGACAAAAAAACATATGGACGATTCCCGAATGAGGGGTGACACTCACGAGGAACTGAATGTCCTGGTTCTGACACCACTCCAGGTTCGCCTCAGGGTAGTCCTCCAGAACAAGAGTGCTGCCAGTCAGCTCATTAAATTCGAGGAGCTCCTCATGACCACAATGCCAGTCAGTCATCTGAGCTGAAGCCAACCTCAAGGTCGAGCACCAGCAAGGACTCTCCAGACTGCCATAAATCAAGGTCGTGGTCCATGCCTTCCACCTGTCCCCAGCTCAACTCTGCGCCCAACCCACTCACAGCACAGTCTTCAGCTTCAGCGTCTCCAGGAACTTGAAGTTCCGCTTCTTCGGAAACCCTGACCGGAACACCCCCTGCGTCACGGCCGCGAAGTTCTCTGGCGGTATCAAGTCCTCCTGCACATCCGGCTGCGCCGGCGGGGCAAGGTACAGCGCCCCATGCGTCGGCGGAGGTGCTGGTGCGTCCGGAGCAGTCGGCGAGCGCGTCGTAGGCAGCGAGGCCCGTATCTTCGCCAGAAAAGGCGGCATCGGCATCCCCTCTCCTTCCACCGACGGGTCGAGCGGTGGTCCACCAGCAGGAGACTGGGGCGGCGGCGTAGTCTGCTGCACGTTGCGCGTCGCGGCCGACGCCGACGCCGACGCCGAGCCGTTGCTGGTCGGCGGATCCATCCTTGCAGCTATAGCTCGGATTAGAACATGTCCCGGGGGCTCGAGAGAGCCGTCGTGGCCTGAGTCTGCGCCTGGTCGGTGACCCGGCCAATGCTGAGCGTTGTTGACAATGCCAGCACTAGTCACTCGAAGCGACGAGCAGCCGGATGAAGTGCGGTTGCGGATGTTGAGTGATCAACGGAATCAAAGCGGCAAGTTACCTGTGGAGACCCCACATGGCTTTCATGTCAAGGATCAGCGGAAGGAGGCACTGGGGACTCCGTCTGCTCACGTCACACCCGGGGTGCTCGATAAAAAGGTGCTCGAGATGGTGAGCAACCCCTCCTCTGTCGTCCTCTGTCATCTACACTACTGGAGTAGCATAGTCTACCTCTCACTTTGATCTGCTCAATACGGCTAGATCAACATGGCGCGGGGGACAGAGTTCAATCTCAAGCCATTGAGGCCCGAGGTGAGTGTGTCCAGCTCCACAGGCAGGCAGTGAGCTGCGATGGTCGAGATGTGAACGCCCTGCAGGAGAGTCAGGAGCGGCTGCTGACTCAAGGACATACCCCAACCCGACACGCCCGAGTTCGACGCCTTCCTCAACTCGCACTTCGACGTCGGCCTGAAGATTGCAGAGTCAATATCGTGGGTGTGTACAGCAGCGGGAGCTGACAAAAGCGAATGGCCAGAGATATCGAACAAAGCAGGGGGTATTCGTATCGCAGGGTTGTCGAAGGGCTCTAAGGTGGGTAGTGCAGGGGCTTCATCGCCACATCTACCTATCTGCACACCTCTGACTCCAGGCGGGCAAAGCCCTAGGCCTGAACGACTACTGGTGTGGCCGGATATCACGACACTCGTCCGCCTCTTTGCTACCCTACCTCGAGCAGAACGCAAACGGAGGGCCCCCGCAACACGAGATCTACGGCGCGAACATAGTACGATCACTCAGCAACAGGATACGCCGATCAATAGACAGCGGTAAAGAGCGCCCCCAGCTCAAGCACGTGCCGACGGCGGACTTGAGCGACAAGGACAGGCAGGCGAGGGTGATGGAGACTACGCCGAAAGGGATCTACGAGCAGTTCCGAAAGGGGCTACTAGAGTACCACTCTGAGGTGGGTGGTGTGCCCGATGCATGGCTGACCCCAGAACGAGCGCGAGTACATCGAATCATGTCGAGAATCAGCGTGTCTTCAAGTTCTGGTCCCTCATGTGGCGGAGGTGTGGCGCTTGACATACGAAACACCCGCGCCCACGAGCCCGAGGTCGTTCATCGTCCTGCTCTTATCGCGGGAGCTGAGTAGTGCGCCCAAGGGGAAGAGGTGTTTCATGAACGGTGAGTAGGCGACTGAGGTTTAAGAGTGGTTGGTCTAAGAGACTGCTCATACTCTTCATGATTACGCTTAATTAGTCCTGATGATCGCTCAACAGTTGTTCTTGATGATCGCTCAACAGTTGTTCCTAATGATCGCTCAACGTTTGTCTCTGTGACTCGTGTGACTCGGGCTGACCCAGTGTCCCTCCCGTTCGACCACCCCGATTGCCCCGAGAAGAAGGGCGCCGAGAAGTCCCGCGTGAGAGGGAAGTACGTCTCCGTCGAGCTGGTGAAGGAGCTCGACGACGACGATATAGAGTGGCGCATGGCCACGAGCTCTGATGCGGGCGGGAACATTCCCAGGTTCATGACCAACAGCGCTCTGCCAAAGAGCATCGCGGAGGACGTGCCGAGCTTCCTTAGGTGGATGGTGAAGAGGATAAGTGCGGGCGCGGCGAGTAATGGGATTATTGAGGAGGGTGGTGAGGCGCCGGCAGTCGCTTCGTGATAGGGCTAGGGCTTATAGAGAAGGGCTTATAGAGTTGTGTATGAGCGATTGTGGACAGTCCCTGATTGTGGACATTTCCTCCCATTAATATATCGTGGTTAGTATTGTAATACAGGTCAGAGCAACGAGGTTTAGGGTAGTGTACACCAGAGTCAGGCAGAGTCCGGCCAGTGTAATTAGTTCCCAGGCTCCCCGTCATCTCATGCCAGTCGTGTATGCACTCTCCACATGCTTACAACAGCTAGAGCTCCTCCTTGCGGTTCTTGATGGCCACGAGCTCGACGTCAAAGATGAGCGTCGCCCCGCCGGGGATGATGGGAGGGAAACCCCTCTCGCCTGCTGTCAGCTGCTATCAGAACAAGTCACTCACCATACGCCAGTGTGTGTGGGATAGTGAGGATACGCTTCTCGCCAGGGCACATCTCAAGCAGACCCTCGTCCCAGCCTTTGATGACCTGTCCTGCGCCGACTGAAGTCAGTTGTGGTCCTTCACATCTACATACTTGTGAAGTCCAGAGGCTGGTTACGCTTGCGCGACGAGTCGAACTCGGAGCCGTCCTCCAGGGTGCCGGTGTAGCTGGTGTCAGCGAGCCATACACAGTTGAAGAGATGTGCGAAGTGCAAGGAGCCGGAGCCAGGGCAACCTCACAGCCCGCAGAAAGCAGTAGCTAAAGCAACGAGCCACCTGCAGACGCACATCACAGTCTGGCGCTCGACACAACCGCGGGTACGGATGTACACACCCCCTCCCTACACCACCCCCCTACACCATCACCTACACCATCCCCCACACCACACCCAGCCCACTGTCACCACAACCCGACACCCACTGCATGCTCAGCTTGTCGTTCTTCCGTGACTTGAGGTTGCAGTTGTCCGGCTTGTGCGTGACCTCGATCTTGAGGTCCTGGGCCATTGCCACCACCAGGAGCGCCAGGGCGAGGATCTGCACGAGTAGCGAGCGAGCCATGTCGATGAGATATGTGCGATATGTGCTAATCCGAACTACGCTGCGAGATGGACAAGCGAGCAACACCGCCGATGACCCACTCCCCGCGTCGTCGTCGGTGCCTTGGGATCGCCACGCAAACGAGGTGCGATTACATAAGCGAGTTGCTAGTGCAGATGCAGTGGAGCATCCTCAGTACCATGCAGAGCGTGAGGGATATGGATGTGGAAAAAGAAGATTCGAAGATGCGAAGATGCATAACGTATATCGGTGTGCGTCTGGAATTCCTCGGACATCTACAAACGAGGTGCGATAAGGTCGTGTTGCGGAATTCTAACACGAATACTTTATACCGGCTTGGATGTACATCAAGCACAACAACAACACCTGGCTTGGCTTTGAGTGAATGAGCCAGCCACGTAGTTGTGTCAGATGCTCGCACACATGTGGTCAGGATGGTGATCGCCATATCGAAATGCTCTGTCGCACATGGCCGCGGCGCCGCTACAGTTCAGCTCTTGACTGAGAAGAAATGGGGCTTTGATCTTACACTGAAACGTGACTGCGACATCGAGCTGGACTGTTATCTACGGCGTCACAAGTCATGGCCGCATGCGCCACGGCCTCGCCTCCCCAGCGTGCTCCTAAGGAGGACCACAGACTATCCGGATTCTCACTCCCGCCTCATCGCTGCTGCTCCCCAGCTGAACGGGGTACCAGCGTGACCGCTTGATCGAGCAGCATGCTCCCTCGCATGTCTCGGAACTCCTTGATCCACATCTGGAATCGTCGCCCTATGGCGTGCGCAGAGTGCCACTGTGCATAATCATTGCTTGCGTCACAATGGATGCTGCTCAGGGATGCAATACCGGCGCTGTTGATGTCTTTGCTGTTTCTGAGTGTCACGATGGGTGAAGCGGGACTGGTGTTGCGTTGCATTGCTGCGCGTCCCAACTGTCCCAGCCATTCTCTAACACGAGCAGCAAAATGCTTGGACCTCAGCATAACGTGCAGCATCAATGTCAGTGACTGACCGCTGACTGCTACCTTGGAAGATCTCGTCGGCTGCTTATTGCGAAGCGCGTATATATCTCTGTTCTTAGTCGGCGACACCTCAGCAGCTCATTGTGGAGACGGGGGCCGTCAGTCTGTCGACTGAGCTAAATGACCCCTGCGTCTATGTGTCTCGAAGTCAGCATGCTCTGCGACTGCGCGTTGGGAATTCCTTGCAAGAGGCGAGAGGCGAGAAGGGAATGCGATGTGCGGGCAAAACGAGAAGAGGGTGAGATGGGGTCCGGTGCGGTATGTTGTCTCAAGTGGGGGATTTTAGTTCAAACCCGGTATACGTACGGCGGTCTACTACGAAATCCCAAAGTCAGCCTCAGTTCCTGCCTGCCAACATAAACTCAACAAAACACCATCGCCGCTCAACACATTTCTTCCTCTTCCTCCCACATCTCTATGAACAGTTCTGGGCGGTTTGCAGAAGGTCAAACACGCAAAGAGCCCATCCGCCGCCCCCGCAAGGCGTGAGTTCCTTGTCTCTGCCTGCGGCAGCCATCGCTGATTCCAGCTGCACGACGTGCCGAGCTTTGAAGGTAGGATATATATTTCATACAACCAGCTGTTTGCCGCGGCAACGCTGATATCAAACAGACCCGATGCCTCCCCGATGGAGACAATCAGGATCCGACATCGCGGTGCTCGCGATGTGCACGACTCAACCTTGCATGCGTCTATGATCGCGGAAGGCGGGGGAGGTAGGTTGAGCGATGAGGCGGCATTGGTGGTGGTAGCAACTGACCCATCTAGGAAGAGCGATGACAGCTACCACATTTCCCGACCGTCGACATCGACTACTTCTGCACCGCAGGATACCCACCGGCCGAATCCAGATAGCGCCGTCCCCACTGACTCACGCTTAGCTTGGAAGCCATTCAATACCTATCGCCACGAAGACCAGCGACAATGCCACGACGCAACGACTATGAATCAAATCGGCGTCCACACAGCTCCGATGACCTGGACACCAACAGATACCTCTCGACAAGGTTATAATACATACCCTGCCATAATAGGCCCCAGCTCCTTTGCACCGGAGCACCAGTATGCTACCAGCTCGGGTAGCCTTGATGCTGGCTCATCTCCCCAGACCGCGCCGTCCAAAACACTATCGTCGCGCATAAAGCAGGACGACCCGCGACCCACCCTCGTCGACTACCTGGAGCCTTACATGGGCGATGACAGGGATGGAGCCAACACTCCCACCTCGAGGTCAGCACTGGACAGGTGGAAGCACAACTATGATTACAATCCGCTTCCGAGCCCTGTCGACCTAGGCCTCCTGTCCGAACCAGAGGCGCGCAACCTCTTTCATCAGCAAGTAACACAACAGTGAGCACATGACTGACAGTGCAGATTTATGTATCGGATCGCGCCTTGTAGCTATTTATTCGATGCGCAATATCATACCTACGACCGGGTGCGCCAATCTGGCGTCCTCCTGTCTGCCATCATGTACGCGGCCTGTCGATTTCTCCGGCCCGATATCGAAGAAACTGTTCTCAACCCCACAGAACACCTGATCAGCCGAGCATATATGCAGGGCCATTACAATCTGCAGCTCGTACAAGCACTCTGTGTGGTGGTGTATTGGAAGCACCCTCGGGATAGAACCTTCTACCAGAAGCTCGGTATGGCATCGCGACTCATGGCGGAGCTCCGATACACCTGGCCAACGGATCTGTCTGCGCAGCAGCCCGCCGCATCAGAAGAGGAGGAGAGACAGCGAGTGGATATCGAGCGGACAGTGCACAGTGAGCCACTGAAGTGAGAGGCTGCTGACATTCAGACGTCTACAGTTCGTCAGGAAGGACCACCAGAAACTGACTACAGGCCTGGACTTGACCTACTCGCTCCTGCTCGAACTGCCACCTGCACATCGTCCATGGATGCCATCAGGCTCGGACGTACTGGAGTGGGCTGAATCCCATCGTCATCTCAACACGTCGTGCGATTTTTTCAAGGCCTTCATAGTGACGTGCGTGGGACGTTGTCAGTGCTGGCGCTGATCTGAGCTAGATTCTGGGATTTCTACACCATTTTCGGAGGACATCGACTCATGGAGATGGAGGATATCGCCAAGAGGATGCCCAATGAGATCTACCAAGCCTCTGAACGGCGTGTCATGGCTGAGATACAGCGCTGGACGGTATCGTACGGGGGTTTGCTGGATAGGCAGTACTCGGCGGTCAGCTC
This sequence comes from Cutaneotrichosporon cyanovorans, assembly GCA_002335625.1. NCBI lineage: Eukaryota > Fungi > Basidiomycota > Tremellomycetes > Trichosporonales > Trichosporonaceae > Cutaneotrichosporon > Cutaneotrichosporon cyanovorans. The sequence goes on along the minus strand of BEDZ01000002.1, from coordinate 1,040,520 downwards.
CCTGATCATGAAGACAACAGTGCTGAAGGTCCGAGTTTTTGGTTTTCTTCGACAGGTGCCGACCATCACCACAAGTCTCATCATGAGCTCGATTGAAGAGATCAGTGATCTGATGAAGCGCATCGCCGAGGCAGGCGACATTATCTACTGGTCCGACCTGTTGGCCGCAACCATCTCAGCAGCCGGGGCTCACATGTACATTGTGAGTAAGCTTATCCGCTGAAGCTAATCGTCATTAGATTCGTCACAGTCTGGCAGTAACGGAACGGAGAGGAGCGTCTGCACTCTGCTATCAACTTGCAGATACAGTTCTTCCAACATTGACTACGGCCGGCGAGACAACCTTGCGATACGTTGAACGATTCTATCGCAACCTCGGGCGATTGTTCGAGAATCTGGGCAACGGCACCAGCGCAGGAGATGACCGTCAGATCATGACAGTGAGTAGACAAGGTTGAGCGTAACCCTTTGTTCAAGCTAACAGTTTCCACAGACACTACAGACGCTACTTCAATCCCGACCCCCTGCGGTTGCAACACCATCAATTTTCACTATACCCTCGACTTCAACCAACTCGGTGCCCTCAGTGCCAGTCGCGTCTGCGCCCCCAGCGGAGCAGCAGCAGAGCGTCCCCAGCTGGCTGTGGACGGACGTGGCGACCGCACCGTGGTTGGAGCAAACAATACCCCAGGGATGACCTTCAGCGCTCGCACAAGTGGGATATTTAGCCGACAGGAGCTGCGAATGCGTGTCCTGTGGCGACGGTAGCGAGCAGTGGAAGCGAACACATCCCTAGCATATCATCGGTAGCCGCGGCTATTGGATGTGTGCCACTTTGTACTGTACTATCACTTGCGCCAGTGGTATAACTGTATCTATAGTTGCATTTCTACTGCTGCTTGTACGTCACGGGATCTCTTGGTGTTGCTATTGCGCGTTCTTGTTTGCAGGGGTCTGCAGCGGCTGGTGACTGCGCTGCCATACCTTGTTTGGAGTCTGATTCTCAGACCTCCTCGTTCAGGGATATATTGAAGAAGGCGACAACAGCAAACATCGCGTGTCCGTTTTTGTCGCCTTTCGTTTAATGTTTGGCCTCAACAGAAGTGAAGATGAGGTGGATACGACGTTGCGGGGATCACACACAATATTGCGGACATCAACTGAGACAGTGCGGACATCAACTGAGACAGTGCGGGCGGGCATCGGAAGAAACATCGCAAGCGCTGGATAAGACACACCGCGAGCATGCAATGAGTTGAGTTCCATCGCAGTCCACCTGCCATCATGTGGAGACGCATAATCCCACCCGTGAACGAGTAATCAAATCAAGCCCTGCAACTGATTTCCTGCCAAGCGCGATACAGTAACGCTTGACGAAATTATGCGAGTAGCCACTAGGCTGGGATTGGATGGACGATATACTCCTCCTGAACACATCGCGTAGTCAGACACAAAAATATCACTCCATGTCTCACCGCGGCTATCACTCATCACCACCTTATCCTGAGCCCTCTCCTCCAGCTTGCCCTGTGCTTAATAATTATTCCTACCGTTTCGACGTTCAGTGCCACCCCATAGCAATATTTCCGCAGCTCCGAAGCTCCAGGACAGCCTCTAATGCCATGCATGCTGTGTCTCTCGTTCTTCCTACGTTCCTCTCATTCCTCTCTGCCTGATCGAAACAACCTAGTGGTGGAACTGTGATATCAGCTTGATCTCGCGGCCTTCAGCGGCGGTTCCCACTCACCAGTCGGACATTAGTGTGGGCGTAAACCATACCGTACTCATTGGCAGTCTTGACACACTCGTCGTCCATGATGGATCCGCTCGGCGCGCCGATATACTGCACACCCGACCTGCGAGCGCGGTGGACATTGTCAGGGAAGGGGAAGAACGCATCAGAAGCACATGCGACACCCTTGAAGTTCTCGAAGTGCGCCTTCTTCTCCTCGGCGGACAGCGGCTGGGGGACAGTCTCGAAGAGGCTCTCCCACTGGGCGCGCTCAGAGGGGGAGGCGACGAAAGCCTCGCCAGTGACGAAAAGGTCGATGGCATTGGCCTTGTCAGCACGCTTGGTGCCCTTCTTGAAGGGCAGGGCGAGGACACGGGGGTGGTGACGGAGCCACCAGTTGTCCGCCTTGTCACCTGCAAGACGGGTGCAGTGGATGCGCGACTGCTGGCCGGCACCGAGGCCGACGACGGCACCGTTGAGCGCGTAGCAGACCGAGTTGGACTGGGTGTATTTGAGCGCAAGGGTGGCAACGATCAGGTCAGTGACAGCGTTCTTGGGGAGGTCCTTGTTCTCCGAGACAACGTTGGTGAAGAGCGACTCGTCGATCTTGACGTCGTTGCGGCGCTGCTGCAGCGAGACGCCATAGACCTGGCGGGTCTCGATGTCGGCGGGGACGTAGTTGGGGTCCATCTGGAGAACGCAGTATTTGCCACCCTTCTTCTTGCTCAGGATCTCGAGAGCCTCCTTGTCGTAGCCGGGTGCGATGACACCGTCAGACACCTCGCGCGAGATGATCTTGGCAGTAGAGACGTCGCAGGGGTGCGAGAGGGCGAGGAAGTCGCCGAAGGACGACATGCGGTCAGCACCACGGGCACGAGCGTAGGCGGTGGCAAGGGGCGAGAGGTCCTTGAGGTCGTCGACGCCAAACACCTGGGCCTCGACATCGGAGAGGGGAACGCCGACGGCAGCACCTGCGGGAGACACGTGCTTGAACGACGCAGCAGCGGGGAGGCCGAGTGCCTCGGACAGCTCCTTGACGAGAGCCCAGGAGTTGAGCGCGTCGAGAAGGTTGATGTAGCCCGGGGAACCGCAGAGAGCTGGTGTCAGCGATGTCTCGTAGGATACCAGGCAATGTCAGCTCCTGCTATGATGTAGCAAGATGTGTTCAGCAACACCTAGATTGAAAGACGCCAGTGTTGAGAAGGTCATGGCGTGCACGACTACATGGTGGAGGTTATAGCATAATGTGCAAGAGAAATCACAGCAGAAATCGCACTGCACAAACATCGTGTACTGCGCCGCATGCGCAGATGAGGCCATACCTTGCAAGACCACAGTCTGATGCAGGATATTGTCTGCCAGACTATGATCAAATGCAGGATCACAGACTCCTGCAGGACCAATGCAAGACCACAGCCTGATGCAAAGCCAGCATAGCACGATGATAAGTACTGGCCCATCGCATTGCATGATGTGCAAAGTGCAGCGTTTCCTGCGCCCGGACTCACTCTTCACGGGCATCTCGCCCTGCTCGACAAAGGCCTGTGCAGGCTTCTGGTGGGGGTTGGCACCGTAACGCAGAGGCACACGCTGGTATCCAACACCAGCAGCAGCCTTGAGGCTCTCGTCAGAGTCGGTCGAGGCGTACATCTTGCGGAAGTAGTCGGCGATGGCCTCGTCGTAGCTCTTGGTCGCCTCGAAGGCCTTGAGCGCGAGACCACGACGGGTCGCAGCCGAGACCTCGCCCTTGTCCTTCCACTCGGCAATCACAGCGTCGTAGTCGGCAGGCGAGCAGACGATCGAGGTGCGCTCGTGGTTCTTGGCCGCAGCACGGAGGAGGGTCACTCCGCCAATGTCGATCTCCTCGATCGCACCGGCAAGAGTGCAGTCGGGCTTCGAGGTCTGCAGCACAAAGGGGTAGAGGTTGCAGACGACGAGGGTGATCTTGTTGATGCCGTTGTCGGCAAGGTCCTTCTCGTCCGAGTCGATCGAGCGTGCGAGGATACCGCCGTGGACAGCAGGGTGGAGCGTCTTGACACGGCCGCCCAGCATCTCGGGGGCGTTGGTGATCGACGAGACGTCCCTAGACGGTCAGTCACGGGTCAAGCCGTTGGCTCTGCACTGCTGCAATGCAGCAGCAGCAGCAATAACTCACTCAATCTCAAGCCCATTCTCACGGATGAGACGAGCAGTGCCGCCCGAGCCCAGCAGACGGAAGCCCAGCTCCTTCAAGCTCTTGGCGAAGGGCAGGAGGTTGGTCTTGTCGTAGACCGACAGGAGGGCTGTCGTCAGCTATGATCCGAGAGGCCTGCCTCGTCGCCACGCCGCACTCACCAATGGGGGCAGACGACATTGTGATCAGCTGGCCGCTGTGCGATGCTGGCGCTGTTTTTGAGTAGAGAGACGAAAGATAAAGATCAGTCCTTCCGACGCCTCCGAGTAGAGATCTGATCTGTGCACACACCGGCGTTCAATCCAAAAACGAGTGATAACGAAGTTTAAGCTTCTGTGGCAAAATTTAGTACGCGTGTAAAATGCACGTTTGTTGTCACGTGGGAGCCACGAGCAGGGTGGTAGGAGGCTAGGAGGCATCGCTTGTTGCTGTCTGTCATCTTGCTTTTCTCTTGCTCCCCCATCGATGCAGCTTCTCGAACTCTGTCACTCAGCTCTTATCTAACGTCGACAGCACTGACACGAGGATTCTCGGCATTCTGACGATCGTGAAGATCTACATCATATCATATCTGTCGCCCCTGCTGCAGCTCGGGGCGGCGGCCCACGTTGGCACTTACATCCAGGCATCTCCGTGCGTATCGGGCTAGCATTCGCTCGGCGTTCATCAGCAAGCATACTGATCTTTGCACTCGCTCGCGTGGCTTCCTCGTGCTTCCCTCGTGCTCGTCGACCCAAACATTCACAACAAAGACGGATGCCGGCAGCGGGCAACAATAAGACGCTTCGGTGAGCAAAAAGGTGGTACGATACTCGGGGAGAATCTAATGCATCAAACTTTTGCTCCCGAGGCTGTTCCTAATCGCGATTACAATACGTCCTAATCGCACGGCCTTCCGGATTAGACGCGTCTGGCGGCCGAAACCCAAAAAATAATCACCGCATTGCATCCCCGAGGCCGTACGACGCGATCGTCCGAGTGGCAGGCAGGCAGGCAGGCGAGCAGATGTGAGATCGGTCACAGTTCGACAACATTGCTCAACTCTCGACCGACCGACTGACTGGATACCGATACAATATCAAGCACAGCGGCGGCGACTCTTGGCGTCTGCTCTGCTCTACACTCGTTTGAACAGATATCCACGACCTCTGCTGCGGCATACCACTTGTTGTGCGGTCACGACTAGGTGCGACATCGCCTGCCACAGCACGCGTACCATCACGCCTTGTCACTACCACGAACCCATCCATTGCCGTCACGCAGTGGCAACACGACTTCACGCTTCTCGCTGCCATCGCACGAGCCCCTCGAGCTCATTAGCAGCTCAGCAGGACAACTACCATAGGATACTTGCCGATCTCTCGGTACCAAGTCACCAAAACAATCTAGCACAATGGACGTCATCCTCGAGTACGCGGACGAGTATGTCCTCGACAAGGCGTATGCCTATGCCTTCCCCCTTGTCACCGACAACACCGTGTTCAGTGGCAGCAATGCAACCCTCCCAGCTCTATCCCGGTTAGAGCGCGACGCGATGCCGAGGCAGATCCTGTCGCTCTTCACAATCGCCCTGGTCGCCGCGCTGGCCATGTACTTCATGTTCTGCTCGCTCTCATACTACTTCCTCTACGACAAGAGGTTGGAACACCACCCAAAGTTCCTGAAGAACCAAAAACGACAGGAGATTATCTCCTCCCTGATCGCCGCCCCCGTCATCGATGTCATGACCATCCCCTGGTTCCTCGGAGAAGTACGAGGGCACTCGAAGCTGTACAACAGTGTCGACGAGCGCGGATGGGCGTACTTTGTCTTCTCGGCTGTTTGGTTCCTTGTCTTCACCGACTTTATGATCTACTGGATCCACCGCTTGGAGCACCACCCCTGGATCTACAAGTACGTCCACAAGCCGCACCACAAGTGGATCGTTCCGACGCCATACGCTGCGCTGGCCTTCCACCCCGTTGACGGCTATGCCCAAAGTCTGCCTTACCAGTGAGTACAAGAGCCAGGCGTGGCGTAGCACGTATGCTGCGACATGCGACATAACTATACCCCATGAGACTTGCTGACCCCCAGCATCTTCGTCTACCTCTTCCCGATGCACCGCCTTCTCTACCTCGGCATGTTCGCCTTCGTGCAGTTCTGGACGATCTTGATCCACGACGGCGACATGATCAGCGGCCACCTGCTTGAGCGCTACATCAACTCGCCGGCCCACCACACACTCCACCACCTCTACTTTACCTGCAACTACGGGCAGTACTTCACTTGGGCCGACAAGGCGTTCGACTCGCACCGCGACCCCGCACCAGAGCTCGACCCGCTCATCGCCAGCATCAAGGCGATGAAGGCCAAGGGGTTGGACGAGGACGGGCGTCCGCTGAAGAAGGACGACTAGATATGCATTAGAAATGGTTTGTTGTGACGGGCTCGCGCGAGTCGACTGACCGCATCACCTGACGCGGAGCGATGCTAATCATGACAGTCACGTATCCTGACGACGAGGCAGTGTTTGTCTGGCCTGGCTCCTTTCTGCTCCCCTGCATGTCGCGATACCCGTGACGTGGCACATTGCCCGCGCAGAGTCCCTCGTTGTGGAGGGAAAGGATTGCTACTCATACATTCAAACAGCATTGACGATCTTACGACTGTCCGACAGGGGACGTGCGAGCAGACTTGATCATGGGCCCAAGTTGGCTGACGTGAAGAACGGATCCATTCGGCGTGAGTTTGACTGTTGCGCTCAGTGGGCAAGGGTGCTGGACAAATCTGCCACGCTTCTCCCAGGTTTGTGCTGTATCCAGGCTATGTCTCGCAGGTGAGGAGACCTTACTTAGGTAGGGGAGGCTGCTGAGGCTGTTGACGGAAACCCATCAGCTGTCCCTGTACACATGTTCCGGCTGACTGTGAGTCGGAGCTGAGCGGCTGATTGAGCTCTCGGGGCTGATCGTGCTGCTTTGACATCTGCAGTGGGACGATGTCGCGCACGGGCCATCATGGTGATCGTCACGTCTTCGATACTCATTGATCTCCACATCCAGTCCTCCCGACTGCTCACCAGACGGACTGGCCACGAAGCTGACATGTGATATCCCAAACGCACCCTGCTTCAACTACTTCCAGTACTGTTGGAGTATCAGGTCATCGGTCCATGTTTTGACGTGAAGTGCAGCAGCAAGGTATTCAAGTCCATCCGAGGATGCAGCGCACCAGCCGCCTCAATTATCAATCTTACCCAGCAAAACGCCTCCACGACCTCGGCACAAATCACGGACTCTGACAGACATGCAGCATCGCCGGATGCCGTATTCAATGCGATGCCCCCTCATGCTCCGCTTCTGCAGACTGGTCCTGCAAGCTTCAGTTGCTCAGTCCACAGGAATCTGCTGTGCAAACGTGATGCCACTCGTAAGGTCGACGCGCCATTCTCGGCAACGCAGACGCGCAGAATGTGTAGCTGTCGAACATCTCAACCCTTCGGCTCACGGCAAGAGGTATTGAGGCGTATGCGATGGCCAACTGATTGTGGTTCGGATGAAGTTGAAATGGAGCGGCAAGTGCGATGCGTGACATCTTTTCCAAGCCTGGGAATCAGGCAAGCTGCATGTCATGTCATATCATGTCCGGTGATATACTACAATGCGACTACAGAAAGGACACTACTACCACCGGGGAGCAATAAGGTCGTCCCACCGAGCAGCGTTCGCTCAAGTTCGCATTCCGTTGTTGTCCTGCTTATGACCGTGGATGTTCTGCGTTCGAGCATATCCCATATATGGACAGACTATCCTGCCCGCTCGCAAATCCTCGGTCCTCTTATGTTCCCGCCGATGTTGTGCGAGGTGCAACGGCGCTAGCATTATCACACTGAGTTTACCCAGCAAGCTCTATGCCATGTCAATTTGCTTTGGCACATCGAGACGTTGATATAACATCCCCGCGTTGTCTGGAAGGTAGGTTCTTGCGAACTCTAATATGATCACATGATCTACAAATGCTGTAGTATCACATGACTCATGACCTACGCGAGACTACCATATGACCTACGCGGAACTCCAAGGAACTCGAACTCCTAGCATCCTGTATTTCGCTACTCCAACTGCCTGCCTCTGCCCGACTTCATGCGGCGTGGTGCCCGTTGTCGTCTTCGGTAAAGTTCGAGGTGACGGAGCGATTGCTGGTTTCCTATGGCGCCCGGCCGTGTCCGGCGAGCTGCCTGGTGTGCTGGACATGTTCACGCTCAAAGGCATGAGTTGCACGTTGCTCGTCGACGACCTCACGGGTCGGCCCTGGTGTTGAGCATGTCTTAATATCAAGCAGCCTTGGCCTTGCAGCCCGGACCTTGTTCCACTCTTGATACGATCGAACAAACTTCACATACACGAAAGCGGAATGGGCCTCAGGTACAGAGTACAGAGCATTACAGTTGGTCCAGTCCCCTACTCCATTCTGGCTCTCCCAGCGGCTCGCTTACACACGGCGCTAGCTCTCTAGGCACTGGCGGTCACGGCGGCGGGCTTTGCGCCGTTGGTAGCGGCCTGCTGCTTTGCGATCCACTCCTTACGCTGGGTGTCACGGCGCTGAGCCTTCTCGATAGCAGCCTTGTTGCGCTCCTCGGACTCGGCAAAGTCCTCGTGCTGCCACTGGTTGCGCAGCTGGGGCGGGGCGTACTTGTCTCCGCGCTTCTCCTTGACCCACGCCTCGTAGGCGTCCTCGCCCTTGACGTACGCTTCGAGCATCTCGCCGAAAGGCAGATCGTTGTGCATGCAAGCGGCGCCGGAGAGCTCGCCGTTGCGCAGGCGGTACAGCATGGGAACGCCCCTGATAGCCCACTCCTTGCGAGGCCAGTGGTCGGCGTCGAAGCTTCAGTTAGCTATTTTCGTTAAGCTGCAGACTCACTCGTCGATCTCGAAGGGGACGACAAGAGCAGTGTGCTCCGGGCCAGAGAAGACCCTCTCGAAGTCGGGCGCAGCCTCGTTGCAAGGAGGGCACCAAGATTTGCCGTCCTCGCCCTTGGCGCCCGAGAAGATCACATAGATCTCCTCTGGGCCCGACGCAATGTCGGCCTTGAGCTTGTCCCAGCTGCGGTGTCAGTCTGAGGTTCTTGATCACTCGGACGTACGAAGTGGTGGAGAGAGGCATTGTTATCGTTGTCTTGACGAGGGCGGGCTGAAGTGCAGAGAGATTGCTGAGTCGAACTGTTGGTGGTGAGAATCCATTTTGATGGGCGTGGAGCTGACTTTTATACCTTTGGCCGCCTTTTATACCTTTCGCGAGGGGTGGGTCGGGGGGTATTCTTATAGCCAGCAGCCCTTCCGTCCATGCAAACAGTCCTTCCGGCGCTCGAAACCAGGCTAGTGGGAGACGGGGAAGCGCGTTGTGCCCATACGATGGTCTCGCCGAGCAACGCGAAAGCACTATTCGCGCTGATTCCAACGGAAAGACGTGTTGTGTGCAGGTCAGCTGATTAGATAAGGTTTGATAGTGCCTATATTTAGAAGCAAAATGAAGCGCCCATGTGGGGCACATTCACATCGCTTCTTTGGAAGTTGCGATTCGAGAACACATTAACATCTACAAAGTTGCGTATGAACGTGCAGAACAGATGTCAGGCCGCCGAGTAACACGTCGATGTGATGCGCATCTTGGGGGCATCGAAGAGTCGCGATCTAAAGCGCTTGCTTTGTCAGCGTCCCGTTTACCGTGTGCGGAAGGAGTACTTGCCGGCTACAATCTCCCCAACTCTGAGCCTTTTCACAGCACAAATACGTCAAGCGGTCGCGCGTCACCGAGAACGCGAAAACGCGAGCACTGTCATTTTCTTCGATAAGGAGAGAGCTCCTGTCGACGACGATGTTCTTCCCCCTCAGCTGGCAGAAATCGTCAAACCGTCACCGAAACATTGCAGACTCGCAGTCACAAGGTGCTTTCGACTTGTAACGCAGTGGAGCGATTGATCAGTGTTGCGTTGTTCAGTTTCATTCTGAGATGTGTGCCAGAATGAGCATCATCGTCACGTAACTGCAAGACGTCTCTCACTCCAACTGCACTCACTGAGACATCTCTCACTCCGACTGCATTTACTGCAGCTTTGTCACTCCTGAGTCGACTAGCATCATCCCAAACAACAGGTGTGAATATGCAACGACCAAAGACATCGACATAATTGCCTGGCCTTTCGCTTCCTTCATCAGTGAGTTGGGTTCATGTCACTCGCGAAGGCAAATCACTCATTGTGATGACGGAATATAAGAGACTGCATCATCTTCTGGTATTTTCAAGATTGATGGACGCCCACTGATGACATGATGTGAGGATGCTACTCATCTACTGCTTCCTCTATGCTAGACATCGGGATACACGATCTCCTCTTCGTCGACCACGTCCTCCACCTTGGCCGGGGGCACAAAGTCGTGCGTGACCTTGGCCTCGTAGTGCAGCGTCCACGACGAGAGCAGCTTGCGCGCGCTGACCTGCTCGCTTGTCAGGGAGAGACCGTACGTGAACGGCGCAGTGTACACGAAGCACGCGACCACCGCCGCGGTCAGCACAGTGAGGACATACAGACCCTTCCTGTTGACGTACGCGCGCGACGCGGGGCGAAGGCGCGTGGTCGGCCCAGCCTTGGACATGGGGTAGTTGACAGCCTCGACGAGGACAAAGTTGAGCACGCAGCCGGCCACGAGGGCAGACGCGAGATGCGCAGGCAGGTAGTGGTGCAGGAAGCGCTGGCGCGACATTGCGTAGAAAGGGAAGTAGTGGAATGCCCACGCGCCGAGGAAGAACCCTGTGTTGCGGTACAGCCTGTTGCGGACCTCAACCTCGATCGGCTCGATGCCGCGCCTGCGGGCGATCGTGTCGGCTGCCATGACGCCGACGAAGATCGAGACGGCGATGGTGCAGATCCACCAGTCGAGAAGGTTGCCGATCATGTAGATCTGCTGCTGGTTGTCGTTGTGGGTCCAGAACGACACGCCGCCGAGGCTGAACGGCCACTCGATAGGCGTGCTGGCATACGGGTGGTCAGAGGACAGGCCGGCGTTGTGCTGCAGCATGAGGAGCTGAAGCTGGAACCACTTCTTGAGGAAGGCCATCTTGCGCACAGGCTTCTCCTCGACCTTGGCTGTGCGGTTGCGGAAGTCCAGCCCCTGTCCGTCCTCCACGATCTCGCCGCTGTACCACAAGTTCGAGCGCTCATCTGGTTTCTTGTTTCCATTGACCTCCCACTGCCCGTGTCCCCAGTCTGGCAGCTTCTCCCTGTGAGTCCAGAGCATGACGTGCGTCTTCATGTGCATGACCTTAAAGAGCGAGCTGAGCGTCTTGATCGGCTCGCCCTCGTGCGCGTCCTCCACCTGCAGCTGGAAGTATGTCTCCTCCTTGCGCTCCTCGTTGTCTGGGCTGATAGTTGTGAACTCGGTGTTGGTCGGCATGGTAGGGGACGCAACGTCGTGCGTGAGGAGAATGGTGTTGGTGCCAACGTGGCGGAATTGAACGATGTCGTTGTGGCGGACGACGCGCCCGCGACCGGTGGCTGGGATCTCCTTAGTCGGGATGATTTGCCAGTGGTTGTTGGTGTCATTGTGGGAGTAGCAGGTGACTTGTTGACCTGAGATTGTCAGACCGCCTCCGCAATGCTCTGTACTCACCCTGGGTGCTGATACGACCATCGGGGTATCGCAAAGGATATGTGTCGGGGTGCGAGTGGAGCCACTGCTTAGTGTCCTTGTGCATCAAAGTAATCGTGTCGTAGTAGCGGATTTCTGCATTGTCAACTTGCTATCCTCACTCGGCACTCACCCTGCGAGTTGACGAGCAGCTCGTTACCCTGTAGCGTTTCTTGGAATGCAGGGCTCATGAACGAGTCGCCGGGGCCAGAGAACTTGAGGATCTTGAAGTGCACCCAGAAGAACGACAGGTAAATGAAGAACGGGATGACGATGAGCCCGATTGCGCGGTAGATGAAGTGCTTCCAGAAGTAGTTCTGGCGTCAGCTCCATCTCACTATTGGCACTCACGATCGGGTGCCCCCTCCTGATGTCGAGGATGCCCCAGAGGTCCCACAGCACAGCCGCACCGATAGTCATAAAGGTGAACAAGCCGACCATCTTGCAGCCCAGCGTGCACGCCAGCGACACACCCGTAGCGATCAACCAGAACCACCATGGCTTCGTGAACTCGCGGTACCGCTGCGCATAGAATTTGACGTAACACAGCAACGACAGCGCCATGAAGAGGCACAGCGCGGCGTCGAGCAGAATCAGACGCGTCTGCGTGACGTGGCCGTTGTCAAAGGCAAGCAGCAGAGCTGAGAACACAGCGATGGGCACAGGATACCCGCTCTCCCTCATCGTAGCGTACACGACGGGGATGGTGATCGCTCCCATGATGGCGACGAACGCCCGCATACCAACGTAGGGCACTTTGTTATCCACGTAGCTGTCGCCAATGTTGTCGAAGTGGAACGACCCGTCGAAGCCCACAAGCCAGCCCGACAGCGCATTCAGCAGCTTCGCAAGCGGCGGATGCACATCAAAGTAGTACTCGCGCCGAAGGTACTGCGCAGCAAACCCGCCAAAGTGCACTTCGTCGAACACGACCTGATCCGGGTGTGAGATGCGCCAGAAGCGGAGTGCAAACGCGATGGCTGTGACGGCCGCCGCGGCAGTCCAGGACACGATGCGCTCGCGGCGCAACTTGTCCTGGTCGACTGGGCGTCGCGGGTGGTCTACATCTGCGTTGCGCTGGGGTCAGCGGAGGTCGAGGCGTGGAGGAGAGGAAGGAGCAGCAAGATCAAAAGATGCAAGGCAGAAGATAAGCGATCCGGCGAGCTAGTGCAGTAAGGAGTGATGTCGTAGATGTGTCGCGGCTCCATGAACAACAACACAGCTTGGGAGATCACACCCACCTTGTGGTCATCGTGGACCGAGTCGCTCGAGTGCGGGAGGGAGGGCTCCAGACGCCTCTGCCTCAAGTTGACCGCCATGGAGCCGGACGATGAGCAGTAGTTTTAGATTAGTGCAGTAAACACAGCAGACGATACGACAAGAACAACGGACACGACTAGCTTGCCGAGGATGTGATCGCGTCGGTCTCAACGTGGCGATGACCGTCAGGCACGAAATGATCGCGATGATCGTGGCAGCGGCAGCGGGAGCGGGGAGTGAGTGGCATTGAATGCGAGTAGTAGCATTGTGGACAAGGTCAAACGAGCCATTGTGCATGCGATAGTTGGCAGTGGACGTAGCAGCAGAAGGTAGTAGTACATGCATTATCAAGTCGTACATCCACGCAATACCTCCTTGGTCACAACCGAGAAGGGGAATAAGAGACCGAGTTCAATGCTTTGCCGAGGGCACTGCAGTTGCGATTCGTTGCGACTCTCATGCTTGAGCACCAGCTGCTTCAGGCATAGCCGGCTTCGGCTGTGTCCCAGCTGCTGGCTCTACAGTCGCGGCCGGCTGCGCTGCTGCAACCTCTACAGGGGGCAGAGGCGAGGGCCGCTTTGCTGCGGGTGCGTCGACTTCGGAGGCAGGCGCATCGCGCTTTTGAGGGATGAGGGAGGGGCGGGGTGTGTCGGTATTGGAGAGTGCTGGTCCTGCCGGAGAGGATATGGGGCGGAGGATTGCGTTGACAGGGGTTGCCGTTGCGCCTTGGGTGGATTGGGCTCCAGGCGTGGCAACATGGTTTGAAGCTGCCCCAGGCGGTGCGTTGACTCGCGGAGAGGCGGTGGCTGCACTGATGGAAGGTTGATTGGAAGTAGGGGCTCGAGCTGAGGTTGGGACTCCAGCTGGAGTCGAAGATGAGAGCTCAGAGCGCAAATCTGTTGAGGGCTGAACTGCAGAAGTGGCGATCGGCGTTGAGGCTAGGGCTTGCTGTGGTCCGGCAGGCTGAGTGCGGGCTGAGGCAGCCAGCTGCTGCGGTGTGGCAGACGACTGCTGCTGGGCCAGAGGGTGTTGATGAGGCGTGTGGTGAGGCGTGGCAGGCGGCGAGTGTTGGTGGAGTGGGGGTTGCTGTTGCTGAGGTACGCTGGCCCGCTGCTGCTCAGCAGGACGCTGCTGAGGTACATGAGATCGCTGCTGCTGAGTCACAGAAGGCGACTGCTGACTTGCGTTGACCTGCTGCTGAACATAGGGCTGTTGCTGTTGCTGAGCTGCAGTCGCTCCCTGGTGCACTGCAGAGATCGGACGCTGCTTAACGGCTGATGGCTGCTGAGCCAAATGGGGCAACTGGGACGAGATAGCATGCTGAGGCGTCGTGCTTGTCTGCTGTGTGCTGTGCTGGTGCCTACTGGGCTGAGGGATAGCCGAGTGCTGAGGGACGACAGGTGCCGACTGCTGGGCCGCGCGCTGTTGCTGCACCGCAGGCGACTGAGCCTGCTGAGACGCAAACGCTTGCTGGTGCGCAGACTGCGGCTGAGCGCGCGTCTGCTGAATCGCGTAACCCCTATCACCGGTCACTGGCTGCTGATGCCCAATCGGTGACGGCGCAGCACTCCTCGATGCGGACCTGTACTCCGTTGACGCGGACTGAGCAGGCACGGGAGCAGGCAGAGAACCAGAGTTCGGGGCAGGCGTGGGAGTGTACGACTGGGCATGAGCAGCAGCTGATGCCTGCACATGAGCAGCAGCAGGGGTAGCAGCCACAGTCGAAGCTGGAATCTGAGCAGGTGCTCTAGCTGCTGGCGAGACACTGCCCACCCCTGCACCCGCACTTTCCGTCACCGAGAATTGCGAGAACATGTCGCTGTTCTCCCAGGGGACGATCTTGTGCGACGGGTAGTATGTGCGTCCGTTGGGACGGACATTCTGCGCCGCCGTCGGAATCGGGCCATGCTGCGCAGCAGAACGAGCACCATGCGAAAGAGTGCCATTGTGAACCTCCGCCGTCGCGGTACGAGCATGCTGCTGCTGCTGCGCTGTCCCGTTCGCCGCGGGCGGTGGCATGGCCGCGGATGCCGACGCCGCCGCCTCCACGGTATCCGTCTTGCGCCGCTTCCTCCTCCCTCCTGCTGCGTCGCCTTCTGTCCACTCGGGGATCTCAAAGTCCTCAGGCAGGGCAGGGCCATGGAACTTCGTGCACACCAAGACCAGAGCATCAGGGTTGGGAGGGAGTGAGATCGGGATCGGCTCCTCGGCATACACGTGCAACGTCTGCCGCCAGTCGACGTAGGTGTCTGTCCCGACCTCATTCTCCATTTGGACGCGGAGGTCCATCCCCCGTGGAGCCGGCTTGCCCATCTTGATCACGCAGAAGGGGCACCGCCACCCCCCGCGGCCCTGTGCGTTCGCCTGTGTTATGGGCGCCTTGACACACGAGAGGTGGAACCCTTGCTCGCACTTTGCACACTGCACTGTGAGGAGGTGGTCGAGCGGCTCAACCTTGCAGATGCAGTGGAACTCGCGGGGCGCGGCGTCTGCGAACTGGAAGCGGGGTTTGCGGGCTCGCGTGCGTGCCACGGCACCCTTGCCCGCACCACCACCGCCACCGCCGTCCGTAGCCTCCCTCCACCGGCGGTAGAGCCAGTCGTCGAAGACGAAGAGCTCGTTCGTGGCGAGGTTGACGCAGTCGAGCTGCACGGGGAGTGTCCATATCTTGCGGAGGAGGTGGGCAATCTGCGCGGCATCCTGCTTCGGCCCGGGCGACTCGATGAACGGGATCGCGAGCTGCGCGTACTTGAGTGACAGCTCGAGCGCGCGCTCCATGACCGCAAACTCGGGAGGGCGGAGGACAAAATTCCACTTGACAGGGTCCATGAGCAGCGCGAGCGAGTGGAACGACGGCCGGTCGTCATACTGCATCTTGCGGCACATCTGACACTGGAACCCGACGGCGGCCTTTGCGATCGCCGCGGCAGACTTGGCAGTGATGCCGACGCACTTGGGGTGGTACTCCCCCTGACACGAGGTGCAGGTGACCATCGTGCCAGTCGGCTCGAGGCGGCAGAAGCACGCGTGCTCGTCGTTGGGCGTGTCGTCGTCGTCCTGCAGGTGCTCCTCAAAGTCGCGCAGGAGGTTGCTCACTGAGGTCGACAGCTTGGCCGCTGGCGTGCCGAGCAGCTTGGCGACCTTGTTCGTCCACTTGGCAGTGTAGTCGAGCTCAACGCGGAGGCGCTCAATCTCGGGGATCTCCACACGGCTCAGTGGACCGTGCGAGCTCTTGACAGCCTTGGACAGGCGCTGCGCGGCCGCCGACGACCCCTGGGTGGTGAGCAGAGTCGACGCAGTCTGCTGCCAGCTAAGGGCGGACTTGTGAATCGACTCCAGCTGGCGAAGGAGATCGACAGACACAGGGATCGTCTCCGCTCTCTCGATCAGCTCGGCAATCGCTTCGAGCGAGATCGACGGCGACGCAAGCAGCTCGTCTACCTCGTCCTTCCACTTGCGACCCGTCTCCTCGCGGCGGCGCAGCTCCACCACACCATGGTGCGTGTCCGGCACGCCGTTCTCGCTCGCCTCTTCCAGCAGCTTGAGGATGTCCTCGTACTGCAGTGCCGAGTCATCGACCTCCTCCTCGATCTTGTGGTACCACCGGAGCCGGGACACCACTTGGCCGAGTTGAGCAACCTCCGGCAGCTCGATGTTCAAGCTCTGGCCGAGGATCAGCGCCGTGTTGCACGTCTCGTAGTCGAGCTCCTCGTCAGGCAGCGAGAGGATGCGCTTCGCCTCCTGCCGGAATTGGTCCATGCCCGACACCATCTGCTGCAGCTGTGCGATCTCGGGAGTGTCAAAGCCGATCTTGTACGCCTCCTGGAGCAGCGCGTCGATCGCCGCAGGGCTGCGGTCCACGTCGTCCTCCTCTGCAGCCGCTCCAACGGCCGCCACCTCGCTCTGCCGGCCCTTGCGCCTCCGCCCTGTGCTCTTGCGCGTGCTGACGGCGAGCGCTCGCTCGAGCCACGCATTAGCACGGTTCAGGAACGCTCGCAGGTCAGTGAGGCCAGGAAGCGGGTGCGGGATCCGCTCGCCGTCGGCCACCAACTGCCGCACAGTCTTGAGCTGCGGGCGTGCGACGGACAGCAGCGCCTCGAGCCTCGCCTCCCACTGCTGAGGCTGCGCTGCCCGTGCCACGACGGCATCGAGGATGTCCTGCAGCTGGGCCTCGGAGAAGCGGTTCCGCAGTGATCGCTTGGTCTTGGGGCAATCGCAGAGCATGCCCGCGTGGTCCATGCACACCACGAGCTCGGTGCAGTCGCACTTGACTTGCGAGAGGTAGCAGAACGACTTGCACACGCAGCACTGGTACTGCGACTCGGGGACATCTTCCTCGACAAGAGTCTCCACGATGCCCGGGTACGCCTCGCGCAGGCGCTGGCGGCTCCGCGTTTCGTCCTCGACCATTTGTCGCAAGCTATCTTGCAGCCTGGGGTCAGCAGTCGCATTCGGAAACACAGATCATTGCACTTCCACTCACCACAATGCTGTCTTGATCGTGTCCGAGTACAGTGTGATCGTGATTAGCAGCTCAGCGTGCGAAAACACCGGCGGCTTATTATGCTGCTGATACCGCAGCACCGACTCTCGTCCCTCAGGCAGCCAGTCCGGCAGCGCAAAGTTCACTGCCTCGTTGAAGTTAAACTGCTGTCAGCCAAGTCCATATTGATATGTCGGATAACACAAAAAGCCAAGAGCCAAATGATGGTTATGCCTGTCTATGTTCTCGCTACTCACGCCATGGTTGAAGCCCGAGTGGTACGCCTTCGGAAACGTGATCACAAACTCATTCGGCCTCTGATCACACGCATACACGTCCACGCCCTGCTCCCTCAGCCTGCCCGGGTTCATCATCGTGACGAGCTGGTACAGCAACGCGGGCTGGCGCTCAAACAGCTCTGGCGCCTCATGCTTTATCGCCGTCTCGAAGCGCTCGGCTTGGCTGCCCGGGATCCCGTACCACGTCTTCGTCTCGCCCCAGAACATGTAGTTGATGCTGTAGGTGTAGTGGTCCTCGTTGTGCCAACAGAACGCAGAGAACAGCATCCCCACATAGATCCAGGGCACGGTCATGCCCGAGATGTCCGACTTGATGTACCGCAGGAGCGAGTCGTGCAGGATCGGCATGTTGTTGAGGTTCCACGGATCGCGGGCGTACTTGTCCAACGGATTGGTCTCGAGCGTCGGTGCGCCGCTCCCATGCGTGGTCGAGTGCACGTCGGCACCATACTCGACCTCGACGGTGTCCTCCTGGCTCTCTACTAGTCGCCAGAACTCGCGCTCCACATCCGCCTCAGATACATTCGAGGTGCCAAACTGGCGCGTGAGGGGCCCAGGCGCAGAGTGAGTCGGTGCATAGCGCGTGAACCACTCGCGGGAGAACGCAGCATCGCGCGCCTGGAAGGACGGGAGGGAGTGCTCCTCGCCCTCGTCGAAGCCAAAGTCGTCCCCGTTGCCGAGGAGGCATGCGGTGCAGTACCACTCGTTCGCGGGGATGCCGGACAGCGGCGGGTCGAGACAGAACGTGTGGAACCCCCGATCGCACCCGTCGCACAGGAGGATCTTGGACGCCTGGTTGCCAAGCCCACATACCTCGCACACATCGCCCTTCTCGTACTTTACCTCTCCAGAGGGAGGGGACGCCGCCTGGCTCTGGGACGTGGACGCACGCGACGACGACTCGGCATCGCTCAGCTCGCTGTCGCTGTCGTGGCTGCTCGTCTGGAACCCGGGGACCTTGATGCGGATTTTGGCCGGTGGCGCGAGTGTGCTCGGGGCGGAGGCCGGTTTTGCCCCCGTTTCTGGGGGTTCCGTTTTCACATCGGCCGTGCCAGTGCCAGCACCTGCTCCCACCGCAGCACTCAGCGGCGCGTGCGAGCTGCCTCCATTGGCTGCTGCTGCTGCTGCCGCTGCTGCTGCCATCCGTGAGCGCGGTGATGGGCGCATACCCATGCGACCACTAGTTGGTGCTCCTTGTGGTGCCGATGCATTTGCTGCTGTAGGTGTCTGAGGCGACTTTGCACCTGATGCCGAAGCCGCCTTGCCACTCACACTGCCGTGCGCTCCAGTCGCAGTGCCATTCGGCGACTCGGGGTACGCCTTTGCTCGTAGAGCCCAATTCTCAAACGGCAGGACTAACCTCGCATATGCAGCCTTCACCTGTGCAGTCGCTGTGGGGCTATACCCTAGTGTCGTTGTGATCTTCGTCCACGCTTTTAGCCTGTTCACCTCGTCCACCCCTCCGAGCTGGTTCACCTCCTTCCGTAGCCGCCATAGGTCGAGGAGGCGGTGCTCGATGCGGGGTATGAAGGCGTGTGTGTCGCCCTGCTGCTTGTGGAACATGCTCAGCTGCTCGAGAAAGTTGATCTTGGCGCGGGATGCAGCCTCTATAGAGTTGAGGCGCTGCAGGCGGGTCGTGAAGCGGAACTTGTCGGTTTCCAGTGCGAATGGCATCTGCCATCCCTCGGGGGGGACGATCTTGCAGATGCCATACTGCTTGGCCTCGGGGCCGATTGACTCGATGTATGCCATGGGATCTTGGAACTGTTCTGCCGTGGGGCGATACGTTGGGCAGGTCGGGAGGCCGAATGCTCGCTCAGCTTGAGGCTGGGAAGTGCTAGGCCCAGCGGCCGCACTGGGACCATAACTGGGACCAGGAGCGTCTGGCCTAGTGCTCGACCCCACCTCCACTGGTGCTTTAGTCCTCACCGACCCCAGATCAAACGGCGGGTTGACTATGCGCGCCCGCTTCAACGGATTCCGCAGCACCGACGGACCCGCAGGCGGCAGCGGTGGCGGCACAAACGACGTCGCCGCTGGGCCCCCTGCTGCTTGCACAGGAATACTCGGCGTGCCTGCCCTGTCGAGCTTGTTAATCGCATCGACCTTGGACTTGCGCTGGCTGCGCTGCAGGTCGCCCGTATCCTTTGTCGTGACCGGGGACGGCGCCGGCCCCGACTGCGCTGGAAAGTTGACACAGGAGACGAAGATGGGCTTGCGTTTCTTTGTCTCCGAGCGTGGTGGAATTGAAGGGGAGACCTGTGGGTTCCGACTGGGTGACTGCTGCTGCTGCTGCTGCTGCTGCTTCGGGTCGCCGTTCGCCAGCATCGAGGTGGACCTTGTTGGCCTAGGCGTATGCGGCTGCTTCTGCGGTGACCGGCGCAAACTGCGGCGGGTGCTCCCATTCTCGCTCGACGACGACCCGGGGGGCGATGGGCCCTTGCCTGGGGTGGCCGTGGCAATTTCGGCCACCATAGTGAGTTGCGCTTCCGTTTGCCAAGTGAAAGGAGCACAGAGTGTTATGCCTGCGACGTTAGAGTCCGTATGCACCAGGCGGGGGATGTAGTTGAGACCCTAGTGCCCGTTGCACTTTCGACGTAAGGTGTCAGGTGGTGAAGTGGTTGATGGTTGGAGTTGCCTCTGGGCGATGGACCGACTTGTGGTGTAGAAGTATGGCTAGTATGGCCGATGCAGAGTGCCACTTCGAATACCACTCCTATGTAACCAATACCACTGCCCTGGCTATATTCCTATCCTCCGAATGATCTCTGATCTCTGCCATGCATCTGCGCCTGTTCTTCCAGCGCACATGCGTATCTCTGTCTCGCTCTCCGCGCTCTGCCGTCGTCGCGGAGCGCGCCTGAAATGAGATCAGGCAATGTACATGAGCGGGAGTGATAGGAATGCTTCCGCGGGGGTGTATGAGGGGTGGCCGAGTCGGGTGAGGGGCAAATGATCTGTATGGACCTTCTTCGCACATTTTCGAGCTTATTGCATGCATTTCGGGCATCATTTCCTCGACATTTTGAGTAGCTTTTCCTATCCATATCGAGCAAATAGACGACAAGTCGAAGACACCATGAACAAGTAACGCCCTTGGGAGATGCACAAGAGGGTAGTCAGAGGCACTGGAGATACTCGAAGGGGTGACTCTGAAGGTAGTTACGCTACTGAGGGTGACCTGATATCGAGGGATGCCAGTGTTCAGGCTCGCAGGCGTACCAGCAAGTGAATGAACATGCTCTTGACGACCATGCAGAACGATCACAAAAGCAGGCAAAAGTCTATCATCCGTGCCAGACGCAAAAGGATGTGTTGCTCACCGGATAGAGGTCAGTGAAGGAAGTCAAGGCCATTGAGGAAGGTCAGATGTGACATGAACTCATGCGAGCAGTGTCACCCCTTCATACGCGCCACTACTTTATCAGCTCAACGTCCAGTAGACCTGCTGTGTGACTGCGTCCACGTACTGACGACCCCGCGATCCGCGACTGTACGCGCCAAGAGGTGTCATGTAGTCGATTATACAGCTATCAGGAGCCTTCGTTGGAGTGGATGGCGAATCGGAAGAGAACCACTGGACCACAGCCCGAGTATCTTCGCTATGCCCCCACCTGAATGCTGTCTGCTTCCTTCATCGACTAACCTCCATACTGCACGATGCGGGTGCTACATGGTCACAGCTCCTACACATGTGCTCGCGGCGATCCAGGCTGATACTATGTCCATGGTGCTGAGACCTCAAGCGACAGTCAGCTATAGGGCCAGTGTCTCAAAATAGAGCACCTTCCTTGACTACCTTTCATGCATACCATACCATACAGACCACCACTCGAACGGACAGGCTATCAGACCATCACTACATCAAGCACTAACATGCATTGGACACACGGACATGCTTCGGACTCAAATACAACGTTGCGCTCGCTCCGACCCGCAAATGCAACGATCACTACAAGAACCTATGTTGAGGTCCCGTGCTGGTCCTGACATCTCGCTCCTATATGGCCTGACAAAGCCAGTGTTGGATCCGTGTCCGGTCTATGCACAATGTAGCAGCTGAGCTAGCTGAGCAGTGTAGCTTGTAGGCCGATCGCAGAGAACACAAAACACGCCTGTCCACACGATCACTGCTCATAGATCCAACGTGCACATACTGATGCCGCCTTGGTCTAGACACGATGCGACGATCACCTCACTTAGGACTTGCTTTCACTTAGTGAACCTTCGAACCTTCATCATCTGTATGTGATACGCCACACATGCACGCTATCGGCGCACGCCGCACCGTCTGCAATCACAAAGACGCGCAATGCATCGTACGCGTACGCATGCAGATCTCTCACGAGCGTGCGTCTACTTTGCAAGTGTACGTTCATCAGTGCCACTCAGGAGCTCGAGTTCAGGAGTAGCATGTCAATGAAGGCACCAGATGGGCAACGCTGTCGTCCTTCCTGCTGCTTCCTGTTCATCCATTTTACTCGCCAGATCTCTGCCAGCTGTGTAGCCTGAGTAGATATCTATATCGAAATATCTATACTGCATGCACGTAACGTGCACTAATGCACGCACAAAGACCCCTCATGCCGAACAAGTCAGGACACCGTGCTTGGAATTATGGAGACTAAGACGACAAAGTTCAGCTACCGGGGTCGACGAGATCGCGAGATCGCGAGTGCACATTGTTGTTGTTGGTGGCCAAGTGTCAACAACAGTGCAGGCGTGCAGATGTGTTACATGCATTCCTTTGGAGACACTCTCATGCATCTCTGTACACCCTCTAGAGGCCTTACCCTGCTCCAGTCCAAAGCTCACAACATGTCCTATGAATGCATGTATGCATCAATATATGACAGCTGACAACTCCCTTGCAGACGGTGATAGTGCTTCGCATCCTACACGAAGATGTTGCGTTGCTACGCGTCCATTCCCCGGCTCGGCCGGCTTATGCCCACTACGCGTACGCTGCACCTACTGTACGTGTCTGACCCTCCCTACACACCCTGCCCCTGTCGATCGCGTCGTATGCAGACAGACAGACTGTCAGACGGAGATTTGGATCTGCTTCCGTACGAGTACGAGGTTGCACAATTGCACTGCAGCACTGACCCAAGAGTGAACCCTTAGACGCTCACTCCCGCTAGCACTTTCCCTTGGCAAAATCTGGCGCGCGTACGGCGTACCGGAGAGTGCAACAGTACAGTGATACAGTCTAGGGCTGCAGAAGGCGACAGCCAGCCAGGCTACAAGCACAGAAACGGTTGGTATCGGGTACTACTGGGGTAAACTATTCATCCCACACGATAGGATTCAATACATCCAGCCGGAGCCAGCCAAAGCCAGGATAGGATAGGATAGGTGCAGGATCCTAGATTGCAACGGGTTACAGGCCACAGGTGTAGGTTGTAGGTTATCTCGCCGATATTGCACTCCACACCACATTGTACATTAGACAAACGACGGCGACGACAACGACAACAACGCAGAGGAGCAGTAATACGGCCAAAAGACTTCGAGTACGAGTGCGAGTGCTCAGCATCGTAAGGCCAGCCTGCACTGCTCGGCACTGCCAAGCACTTGACCAACTAGCCTACAACAGGCTGTCGAGTTAGCTCTTAACTGGATCGGACACTAGACACAGAACGTTGGACACAGACGGACTGAACGCAAGGTGGACGCAGACGTATAGGACACTGGGCGCTGAGCACTGGGCACTGTGGACGAGACCGAGCACTGGACACTGGTTACCGGAATAGGACACAGCATCGGACGCAGCATTGGACACAGACGTCCGTCCCTCAACTCTATCCCCTATCCCCTTCTCGACATCGTCGCACCTCACCCCGTCGACTCTGTCGCCCATGTCCTACCACCTCGCCCAGCAGGCGACAGCAGGCCCCTCAAGACCACAGCTGCAGGTGCAAGTGGGGGGTTACCTTCCTGCGCCGGGGGGTGTTGCGTCTCCGAGAATGGCCACGCCGGGTGGGCTGGGTGGGAGTGGTGGGGGGGGGGGGGGGGGGGGGGTGGGGGGTGGGGGTAGGCCAGGTGGTGTAGGTGGTGGGCCCAGTCGCACAGATGGGCACGTAGCGCCAGGACAGGTGTTTTCGCCTGCGCGGTCTGCACCACCACCACCACAACAACCACAACATCAGCAAGCACGACCACATCCTCAGTTTGCGAGTCCACATCAGCAAGCACCTGGTCGACCACTACAACAGAGACCACTACATACCCAGCACCAACCACCACCACAGCAACTACAGCAGCAACAGCAGCAACAGCACCAACCTCCACTACGAACACAGCGACAGGGGAGCGCAGCCAGTGCAGGGAGTATGCCCTTCCCCCAACCAGTGCAAGTCGGCTCGCCTACGATGCCCACGCCGACAGCTATGCCTACCCCTGCTCCGACGTCAGGGCCGACGCCAATGCCGACGCCTCAGGTGCCAGGATCAGCAACGGCAGCGACACGCAGAGACAGAGACGAGGTGGTCGCGACGCCGGATGGGTCAGCGGTGAAGCGGAACCCGTTTACGGATCTGATCGAGACGGAGAGGGTGTATGTTGATCAGTTGACTTTGGTAATTCGGGTGAGTCTGGCTTCTGGTGGCGTGGTGATGTCGTGGATGATTCGTGGGAGTGAGAGTTGAGGGATGAGGATATGCAGAGTGAGGTGGTGGGGAGGATAGGCGAACAGAGAAGCCAAGAGCGAGAGGCAATCAGACAAGAGTGGACGGAGATGGGCAAGAGTAGAGAGAGAGAGCCGAGACGAGAGTGGGGGGGATGTGAAACTGAAATGGTTAGAGACGACGGTGGCGAGCGGTGGAGAATGCGAAGGGGATGTTGAGTAATGGGCCAAGAAAGGTTGAGCAGGGTGTGAGAAGTTGAGAGGTCGATGAGCGGTGATCGAAATTGAGCAGTCGAACGATTGGGAGTTGAGTTGATGAGAAGATGAGGGTAGGAGAGACAGAGGGGGCGAAGAAGGATGGGAGAAGATGAGGGTAGGAGAGACAGAGGGGGCGAAGAAGGATGGGAGAAGAATAGAAGAAAGTCATGGGTGGTGGTGAGGAGACGAGCAACGTGGGAGCATCAGAAGCAGAGAGACGGATAGGGGACGAAGAGAAGCTGGGGACGAGAGGACAAGTGGAGATGAAAGGCGTTGGGCAGGAGCAAGAGACTGGGAGAGAAGAGGTCGAATGATGAAGGGGCGGACAGGAATGGAAGAGGGGGTTGAGTGTCAGGGGAGCGCTCAGGAAGGAGAAGGGGACGGACGAGCAACGATGAGGCAGAACGTGGAGAGGTGAGAAGGGGATGAGTGAAGAGATGGCAGTCAGTGTGTGGTATGAGGTGGGATGGGGAGATGCAGAGGTTCAGCTGAGCAGGTATGAGGACTGAGGACTGTGGAAGGAGGCCATGTCCCTAGGGGGTGGGGTGTAGAAGTTCAGGAGAGGGTCGAGATAGAGATTCTGGAGGATGGGGGCGTTGAGCAGAACGGGGGAGGGGGAGGGGGGAGGGGGGAGGGGTGAAGGAGACTAGACTGAGGAGCGCCGTTCAGAGCTGACACACAGCGAGTCGCAGCAGCATGGTCACGACGAAACCTGCCCCCGCCGAAGCTGGATGCGATGTTTCGCTGTATCGAGTCGGTGTATCGTGCTAACAGGGCTTTTGGTGTGGTGAGTGGGCTTCTGATATCTACACTATGTCGTGGCGTCTCTTCTGCAAGTAGACGAGATGTGCGTTGAACTTTCCACGAAGAGCATACGTGCATCCTATCGAAAGCGGAAGGGCATTCTCTATGTCAGAGATGGAGCGCTTTTCGACTAGGGAAGCTTAGATGGCTTCTCGCTTCTCCAGGGCATGAGGTCTGCTACCTGCCAGAACATCACAGGCTGCCTTTCGCGGATGGCACACAAGGTGCCCGTCTCATCCATCAAAGCCTTCCTCCCGTTCTCACAGATCTATGGGAGGCGACTCCCCCTCCTTTCTGATTTCTGCCTCGAGCCGAGCAACCGCTAACCTCAGCGCCTAAAAGACATAGGCGCCAACCCCTCCAACCCCAAAGCCCTCGGCGACCTCCTCATGCGATGGGTACGTCCCCCCCCTTTCCTCCCCCCTTACCCCTCCCCCCCTCCCCTAACCCCAGATTGACGACCTGGAACCCTCGTACGCGCGCTACGCGACAATCTACCTCACGGGCTTCGACTCGTACCCGCCCGTGGTGAACAACGAGCAGCTGCACAAGATCCTCGACGAGATCTGCGTGTCTGCTCCGCCCACGCCCCCGCTCGAGCGGTGGACGCTCGACGCGCTCTTCCTCCTGCCGTACACACGCCTGCGGTACTACCGGAAACTGTACTCGCGCCTCCTGCAGAACACGACCGAGGGGAGGAGTGATCACAGGTTGCTGGCCACCGCGGCACAGCGCCTTGAGATGCTCGTCACCGAGGTCGAGTCGAGGCTCGAGGCAGATGTGTCGGAGGAGGACACGCCGATGCCGAGTTCGGCGGGGACGGCGTCGCGCGAGACGAGCTGGGCGAACGAGAAGGCGCGCGCGAGCCAGGTTAGCTCGGGGCATGATAGCTCTATTGAGAGTCACAGTGTGTGAGTACGACATCGAGCGCGACGACATCGAGCGCCAGCTCGATGGAAGTGCGTGCAGGGTGTGTGGGTGTGGGTGTGGGTTGTCGTTCTGAATTTGGAATCAAGAATCAGTGACTCGACGTGTGCGGGCTAGACTTCCCAGCCCACTTTGTGTGCGAAAGCACAAGCGGCCCCAGAGTCAGACTGGAAGGTCTTGCAGTGTTGCTCGAAGCTACTCGTGCCCCTCTGACTATGATTCCCCTCTGACTACGACGGAATAATTGAGCCCCTATGAGCTGGGTGCACCTGGGCTACAGCTTGGGTTCCCTGGCTGCATTTAGTTTCTCCAGAACATGCTTTGAGCTTGACGATCATGCAGAGCGGAGACAGATAGCAGCTTCATGGTCTGCACACACCAGACGCAGCTGCACGTTACCCCAACGCTAGCTTCCCTATCCCGACTCCCGCTGACCCCAGCCTCTCATCCTTCAACAGCAGACTAGACAGCACCCGCAACTCGACCACCTCGGCAGGCACGAGCATCCACTCGCCCGGCCCGCCGCCGAAGCTCTTCGTGCCTGACGTGACGATGCCGCCGGTGTCGGATCTCGAGGTGAGGATCGACCCGGAGCGCGCGATCGATCTGTTCTCGATGCAACCGAGGGTGAGTAACTCGAACCACTTGTCTCTGCGCAACCAACGTGGGCGTCCACTATCACACGCCCCATTCGCCGTAAACCCCCACCCCCGACTTTGCTGACCCCAGAAATGCAAGCTCCACATCAACCCCCCGTCCCTCCCGTACACCCGCTCCCTGCGCTCAGCACACGACGTCAAGGTTTACTTCACCCCCACCGCGACGGGCAAGCAGGTCGTGCACAGCCGCGCGCACATCTTCATCCTCACGGACCTCTTCCTCGTCACGGACCGCATGGAGGCGATGGAGAAGGCGACCAAGGCGCAGCAGGTGGCGAGGGAGCAGCCGAGCCGTGTGGGGGAAGGAGGGCCGATGCCCGAGATGTGGCTGGCGTATCCGCCGTTGGCGGGGAAGCATCTCACCGTGGTTGAGGGGCAGCAGAGCAACGTCGTGGCCATCTCGGTGATGCGCAAGGAGACCTTTGTGATCCACGCCGAGTCGGAGATGGAGCGCGACCAGATCATGAAGAGTATGACGGAGTGTATTGACTTTGCTGCGAATTGTGAGTCCGCCCCTCACTCACCGAATCCGCCCTCACCGAACGACACCGGCTAACCACAGTCTCGCAACGAGCCACACCCCTGCCATCTCCGATCGACCGCTCGCCAGGCTCTGGCCTCCCTGCGCGCCAACCCAGTCCCCTCTCTCCAGTGGTAACCTCGCCCGATCCCTCTGCACTCTCTACACCCATGGCCAAGGTGTCTCTACAGCCAGGGCCACAATCGATTCAGTGGCCCGGGGCTACTGTTCACCAGCCGCAGCAGCGTGGAGCAAACGAGACAACGCAGAACGGCGGCAGCGGCAAGAGCAACGGCTCCTTGCCAGTCCGAGGCGCGAGCCTCAGCAGGCGCGACATGGCCTCACCCACTCTCGCTGTTACGCCCCAGCACGGCATCCCTGCTGCCACTGTCTCCGAGCCCTCTCTGCCGGACTCCCAGCTCCCTCGCAAGGTGTCCACTCGGTCCGCACAGTCGAGCCAGTCGGACCACGTCAACGTCCCAGGAGGTCGTTTCATGCCGACACCATTGCACCACCACTACCAGCAGAAGCACGACCAGAACCAGAACACGAGTCAGAACAACCAGCACCCGAGCCAGCCAAGTCACCCGAATCAGCCTGGTCACCCAGGTGCCCCACGACAACCCCCCACACCGGCCATGAACATCGCCCAACCTCAAGGCCGGTACGCGACCCAGCAGCAGCAGCAGCAGCAGCAGCAGCAGCAGCCACCCCAACCTCCCTCCTCCCCTCAGATGCGCTTCGACCTCCCGCCCGTGCCCCAGTCGTACGTCGGCTCGCACACCTCGGACGGCGGCCACACGCAATTCAAAGAACAGCGGTACCAGCCTGTGCCGCCTGACCGCTCGCGCTCCGCCGAACCGTTCAGCGACGTCGAGCTGCGTCCCCCAGACAAGCCGTCCGCGCTCTTTGGTGCGATCAGGGCCGAGTCACCAGGGCCAGGGCCAGGGCCAGGGCAGCAGCGCCGCCCCAACCAGCGCCCACCGCAGCAGCAGCAGCAGCACGGGGACGAGGACGAGGAGGACGACCTCTCCCCGCCCCCGTCGCCGGTGCAGGACGAGCCGACGACGATCACGGGGCCGACGGTCATCTCGGCGCAGATGAAGTGCAAGGTGTTCCTGCAGCAGGGGCATGGGCAGTGGAAGTCGCTCGGGCAGGCAAAGCTCAAGCTGTATGTTGAGAAGGCGCGGAACATCAAGCAGCTCGTGGTGGACTCGGAGTCGCGGAGCAGCAAGTCGGTGCTTATCTCGACGATCGTGCTCACGGACGGAGTGGAGCGTGTGGGCAAGACGGGCGTCGCGGTCGAGATCTCGGACAGGGGACAGCGCACGGGGATCATCTATATGATCCAGCTAAGGAATGAGGTTTCGGCCAATGGGCTGCATGAGTCGTTGCTCGCGGGGTCGGAGCGGGTCGTGCGGCGGTAGGGGCGCCGGGGCTAGAGCCTGTATCTCATACAAGCTACCACTGCGACGGGTCGCAATGGGGACTGTCGAGTTGGTCCTGTGTCGACTATCTTCCCCTCCACTACCCCATTACTCCCGAGGCCGTTACACTTATGACTCGGAATTGCAACCACCGCAAAAGATCAACGTACGAGGTTTATGGACTGTCAATGACGACAATGTCGTGAGGACACTACTATGTTTGCACTTCAATCCTCCTCAGGGACATCACTGTACACATTTCGAGGACACTGTACACTTCCATTTCAACTGTGAAGGACCATCTTTTGGGCAGCTCGACTAACGAGAGCTTGAGACCGAGAGACCGAGTCTCTCAGTTAGCAGCATTTCATCATTACATAGACCCCACCCCCCCTTGTACACGGACACAGGGTATACCCCCTTGGCTAGTATGCATCACTGCTGGTAGGCAGTGTTGGTCACAGCATGTGAGGTGTGTGTAGTAGCAGCGGAGTTGTCACAGGCAAAGACTTGCCGACAGTAGTACGATAGGCACACTGTAAGATGTCAATGCCTTTGTAGACACCAGTGCCCATCGGCAGATCAGGCAGCTGACAGCTGCAAACCACCCCACTCCAATCCGCTCTCGTCACTTCCACTGTTACTCCGTGTGCGATACGACCAGCATACGGCCGATGCAATGCACCATGCACCATGCACCATCCCCTCGCACTCTTGTATCCTGGACGCTCGCGCTCGCACTACCGCACTGGAGCAACATCAGAACTTTGAACTGCAAATCGCCGGCAAGCCATGTGCCACGCCACGCGCCTGAGCACATGGCCAACGATTTATGCGGCATAAGCCATCGATATCGACGAAATTAGCCCCCGCGCGTGTGCCACTTTCTAAAGTCGAGCAGCACTCGGTCACTGGCCACACTGGGTGCAGTAACATTTGTGATCGCTGGTGGTTTGGTTGCTCGTGAGTGCTATCTGCGATTCAGCCTCGTACCCTCAAGTGATCAACTCGGTCAGCGCAGCAAGCATCGTACCCAAACGGTAGACCGGTCAACGAGAACGTCGCGCGCAAGGCAGGTCCAGCACTCCGCAGCACCTAGTAGTAGTTGGGCTGTCTGGCAGCTCACGACACGACACGGTTGGGTATTGGTCTCGTCGCGTTAGCAAGTGGACTCGAGCTATCCCTCCTACAGTCACAGCTACTATATTCTCGACTTCGCATTAGCATCCACAGCATTGCATAAGGAGCTCTGTTCGCAGCCTGAGCAGCAGCTACCCCCCTCCTCGCATAGCATTCAAATTTCGACGTGAGTGACTTGGGTCGGCCTGACATGTCGGCAGGTGCAGACGCGGTGGACCACGCGCCCAGCTGGCTCTGGAGCTCTGGAGTGTGGACAATGTCATCAGAGTCACCAAGAGCACCTGCTCTACACTACCTGGCTTTGCCTGGGTCCGATCCTCTGCCGCCAAGACTCCTCGGTCACGCCCCGCCAGATCGTGCTAACCTCAGCAGACACCCCCACCCTCCCCACCCCACCCCACCCACCGCCACCATGCATCCCGGCGTCTTGCATCGTCGCTTCCTGAGCGACCTCTCGACGTCGCTGTTCTCCTTCGTGCTGCCGTTGCTCCCCACGTCGGAGGAGCTGACGATCAAGGAGGAGTGAGTGGGAGCCGGCGGAGTCGGTTCCTTGGGTCGATGAGGAGCTAACTCGCAGGGTCCGCACACTGATCGAGAAACTCATCAAGACGATCGAGCCCAGCTCTCGCCTGTTGAGTTTTGGCAGCAGCTGTAACTCATTCGGACTGAGGAACTCTGGTAAGCAGAGCAGAGCAAACCACCAGGTACAGATCACGCTCGGCTAATCGTAGATATGGACCTCGTCGTCCTGATAGACGACCCCGATGCCGGCCTCGACCCGTCGACCTTTGTCCAGATGATCGGCGACCTGCTCGAACGCGTAAGCCCCATGCCTGACTCAGCTGACCCACAGGAGACAAATTTTGACGTCAAACCCCTCCCGAAGGCGCGTATACCCATCATCAAGCTCAATCTCGCTGCGTCGCCTGGGTTGCCGTTTGGT
Source organism: Cutaneotrichosporon cyanovorans (assembly GCA_002335625.1). Lineage (NCBI taxonomy): Eukaryota > Fungi > Basidiomycota > Tremellomycetes > Trichosporonales > Trichosporonaceae > Cutaneotrichosporon > Cutaneotrichosporon cyanovorans. Next base: position 1,009,603 of record BEDZ01000002.1, on the reverse strand, counting down.
GCGTACAGAGTAGAGATCAATGCTGATAGCAGGTATCGCGTGTGATATTGGGATTGAGAACCGCCTCGCGATCGAGAACACCCGCCTGCTACTGACGTACGCGACGATCGACCCGGCGAGGGTGCGGACGCTGGTGCTGTTCTTGAAGGTGTGGGCGAAGCGGAGGAGGATCAACTCGCCGTATCGGGGGACGCTGTCATCGTGTGAGTGCTAGTGGAAGAGGGCTTGAGCGAGGGGTAGCATTCTGGACGTCTCTTTGTGTCCTGAAACTTGTGAGGTGAATGTGGGACTATTTGCCATCCTCGAACTCACATCTACGATCCTTTATGGGTTGGGAGGTCGCACCATACGCACTCGTGCATGTTCTCATCCCTATATCGGTCAATGGAGAATAGGCGCGAAGACCTTGCCTGTGGTTGAAACACTGCCATCTCTCCTGTCTCTCTCACTCTTGCTCTCTCCCCTCAGACCTTGGCTCGAGCCAGGCTGCGCCTGACTCTCGCGCTGGCTCTCGCGCTGACCCCAGACGGCATCACCCTCATGGTGCTCTACTTTCTCGTGCACGTCAAGCAGCCGCCAGTGCTCCCCAACCTCCAGCGCATCGCGCCCGTCCGCCCCATCACCGAGGAGGAGATGATGCTCGAGGGCCGCAATGTCTACTTTTTCGACGACGTGGAGATGCTGCGCCAGGAGTGGTCGTCGGTCAACTACGAGAGCGTGGGCGAGCTCCTGATCGACTTCTTCCGCTACTTCTCCCACGACTTCCAGTTCAACACCATGGTGCTGTCCTTGCGAGCTGGCCCTCTCACAAAAGAGAGCAAGGGGTGGACCAACGACATCGACGTCGGCGGCCTGAACGAGATGGCGCGTGATCGCAACAGGTTGTGCATCGAAGACCCCTTCGAGATCACCTACAACGTCGCCCGCACAGTCACCAAGGATGGTCTGTACACCATCCGTGGCGAGTTTATGCGCGCGACTCGCATCCTCACCCAGCGCCACGAGCGTGCAGTCCTCGCCCTGGCCGAATTGTGCCGTGAGCGCGAGGATGAGCTCCTCCGTGCGCCCCGATCCGCGTCCCCTGCACCGCGTACGATCGGCGTTGGTCGTCAATTCGGCGGAGGTGGCTCAGACCGCGGAGGCGGCAGCAGTGGTGGAGGCAACCCCGCATGGCGGGCACAGTCGCAACCGGGGTACGAGCGCTACCCTGTCCCCGGTGCCAATGCGCTCGGCCACGCAAGTGAGCCAGTGCGCCGTGGCCGCACCAGCGACGTTGGCCCTAGCCCCACTGTCCCACCACCCCCTGCTGCAGCACCAATCCCCACCCCTACCGCGCACGACATTGCCCCAGCAGCACAGGACCTCTGGCTCGCCTCCCAAGGTGCCAACCTCGGCAACCCTGGTGCTCTGGGCCTCGGTGGGCTGGGCGAGGCCGCCTTTGCAGACTACAACACCCGTGGGCGCGCAGTGGACCCCCAGTTCCCCGCCCGATCTGCAGCGCAGCGCCGCAACCCGCAGAGCTACGACAACCCTAACGGCGGAGGCACCGTGTCCGCCCCACTCTCCCCGTCAAGGCTGTACGCTCAGCTCGAGATAGGCCGTGGGCCGTCTGCGCCGTGGCCTGCGTCCCCATTCGATGCGCGCGGCAACTTTGGCGCACCGGGCATGCCGTCTGAGCGTGCTGGGCCATCCACGTACGGCTCTGACATGCACTCCCACAGCCACAGCCACACCCACTCCCACAACGCCCTGGGACACGGCCACATCGGACGAGGAGCAAGTAGCAGCCCGACTGTGCCCGTGCCTGTGAGCCGGAGCACGTCCGCGACGCACAGGAACCTCTCGGTGCCGTCTGCGCCTAGCAACCTGCACCACTCGCACACGGCCGAGGTGGACGCCGGTGCAGAGTCACCGCTGCCGACGTTTGCGCCGTTCTCGCCCCCTGTGCTGAGCTCGGCGTTGCATCCGGACGCAGCGGCAGAGGGGAAGAAGGGGGCGGGGAATTACATCAGCCCGAGTACGCTGCTGTCCCCCGCGCAGGGGTCGAGCGAGCTGCCGGCGAACGGGAAGGGGAAGGGCGAGGATGTGGAGGGGTTGGCGAAGGGGTTCGGGGGGTTGGGGGTGGGGGATGAGTAGGAGCGAGGGAGCGCAGCGAGCAGCGAGCAGCGGGCAGTGGGCAGCGGGCAGTGGGCAGCGAGTAATGGGCAGCGGGCAGTGGGCAGCGAGTAGTGGGCAGCGGACAGATGGGGAGGATGGGCTCGTGTGAGACTGAGGATGTGGGATAGCAGGGAACGAGTGAGATGGGGATGGCAAGTGGCAGGAAGGGGGCCCAAAGGGCGAGGACTCGACAGTCGGTGTTGGTCACTACCACGCAACAAACGCAGCTCGCTGGAAAGGGGAAAGCAGTGAGGAGTGCTTGGACTCGGGGCCGCCTTGCGGTCACAGTGTTGCACGAGGAACGGCCGAGGCTATGATCGTTTGTGATCGCGTTCTCCCAGCGGACACTGAGCACAAAAGGAGGATGGGCGGATGATCCATATGAACCCTGCGGAGGAGGAGGTAGCGCTAGCTGCGATATGGAGGGAAACACAAGACAAAACACAGATCGGACAAGTGCATTGCATGCTTAGGGTTTTGTCATCATGCATGGGGTTGTTGGTTGCGATTTGGTTCTGACGTCTTGGATGACATTGTAGGATACACTGCGGCTCTCCCAAACACCTCCGTCACGACAATACACTGTCTGATGCCCACTGAACTATGAGCCGTGTCTATCTGGAGGGACGGCGAACACGTTGTCATGGCTCATTTCGGCCTTCAGGACACAGAGGAGCATATAGCCGGATCACAGGCGCTGCTCTGGGGGATGTCGAGGACGCATGGGTTCACTCACGGCAAGGAACATGGACGACTGAGAGTTGGACTTCGGTATGATAATGTCTCAACGCTTGAGCGTTTTAGGTCGTCGTTGCCGGACGACCGGTTTGCTCTGAGGAGCACACAGGCAATGCTTAATCCAGCCGTCAGCCGTCCAGCTCTGGAATAAGGTACATGCATCATCGTTGCAGAGACGGGGAGCTGACAATCCACGACCCCACCCCCGAGTGCCACTCAGGCCCAACAAGCGTACAACAAGCAGCCTGAAGACTCCGGAAACATCGGCCACTTAGCTCAGTTGGTTAGAGCGCATGCTTAACACTTGATACAGCGTTACGCATGAGGTCGGCGGTTCGACCCCGCCAGAGGTCATTTCCTTTTTGCTTTAATCACTCCTGATCTTGTTCAGAACACCGCGTGGTGCATACGCGATGGCGTTTGGGCGTATAACCCGCTTTTGCACTCTGCGGATGGAAATCCAGTCATAGCAATCATCTCCACTGTTCGCAGGTTTAGTGTTGTGGCACAAGGAGGCAGGCTCTACATCTACAGAGATATTGTCGCGGTCGCCGGTGCTGTGCCTCAAATGCAACCATCCTCCACTTCCCACAGACTGTTGAGGCTGCCGAGCATCGCTGCATCAGCCCTTCTCTATCTCAACCTCGACATGACTGTCATGCATGCTCCTAGAGCGACAACAGCACTTTCTGGTCGCGACTTCCGAACGGCACCACCATGCGCCGCAGCAAAACATACAAGGCCACTTAGCTCAGTTGGTTAGAGCGCATGCTTAACACTCGAACAGCGTTACGCATGAGGTCGGCGGTTCGACCCCGCCAGAGGTCAGTTCTTTTTGCCCCGGCTCCTCTCATCAACCTACACTTCCTTTTACGTCCCCGATCGGGTCGTCGTTGCGCTACTGAAACGTACAATTACTGTCAAAGCGTACATCTCATGTTCATCTGGCCGTGATCTGCGCGTCCTACCATCTCCGACCATTGTCGACTCTCGCGGTCGAAGAACGGCGATAACCCCACGACCCCACCTCGGTCCGGTGAACAGTGCCTGGCCTCCACTGGAGCCGCACCACTCGGCTAAGTGCCGTCGTGTACCCAGAGACTTCGAGACTTCTGTCCAGCGACGTCGCGTTTCTTGCAACTATCGATCTCCACTGCGATCACGACCAGCTCATACACCACTCGTCATGTCGCACCAGGTTACTCGCGCAGCTGTCATCGGCGCCGGCCAGATGGGCCTCGGCATTGCGTGAGTTCAGCTCGCTGGGTGTGGCACCTGTCGTAGGTGTGGCACCGGTCGGAGTCGCAGCAGTGACCTCCATACTCTTCGAACCCACTGACCACAGCTATGTCACTGCCCTCTTCGCCAAGATCCCCGTGACGATTCACGACCCGTCGCAGAACGTGCTCAACAATGCCCTTGCGCACCTTGACAAGCTGTTCGAGCGCGACGTCACGAAGGGCCGGTTCACGGCTGAGCAGACGCAGGCTGCGCGTGCGCTCGTTTCGTCGCAGCAGGGCGACGGGACTAGCTCTGGTGGTGGAAAGGGTGTGCATGCGGACACGGACCTGGTTATCGAGGTGAGTAGGGAGTGTGGGTTGCAGGCGAGCGAGGGCGGTGGGGCTGGGAACTAGCGGTGTGGAGCATGACAACTGATCTGCCATAACTGAAGTTGTGGACTTTGCGAGGCTCAGCCGAGCAATGAATGGGGTTTGTTGGCAGCTATGTCTATTGCGTGACGCTGTTGGCTGCCCATATCGTTTTGCGATTTCCTACATGGCCCTCCTGTCTAGATTCATGCCCTGACCCTCGCACATGAACCCACCTCGACTGCGGCTGACCCCAGGCCATCCCCGAAATCACCGACCTCAAGATGAAGCTCATGCACAACCTCGCGACGCAGCTCCCTGTCCCCGCCATCCTCGGCACCAACACCTCGTCCATCTCGCTGACCCGCCTCGCCGGCGCAGCGCGCCAGGCAGACGACGACGGCGAGTCATCCTCCCGTGTCGTCGGAATCCATTTCTTCAACCCTGTCCCCCAGATGAAGCTCTGCGAGGTCATCCCGGCCATGCAGACCAGCTCTGAGACCCTCCGCCGCGCAAAGGCATTCGGTGAGGCATGCGGCAAGACCGTGGCGGTCAGCAACGACCACCCGGGTTTCATCTCGAACGCTATCCTCATGCCCATGATCAACGAGGCGATCATGCTGCTCGAGAAGGGCGTTGCGACAAAGGAGGACATTGACACGACGATGAAGCTGGGTATGGGGCACCCTATGGGCCCGCTGCGGCTGGCTGATCTGATTGGCACGGACACGTGTCTCCACATCGTAAGTGCCAACAGTGGTTGGGGTTGGGAGAGGAGATACTCTCGACGAGGACATAGGAAAGTGTTGTTCTGGGGAAGGATATGAGTGTATGAGAGGGCATTGTCATGGCTCGAACCCCGCTGACATCAGCAAAACGTCCTCTTCACCGAGACCGGGGACACCAAGTACCGCCCAGCAACGCTGCTCAAGCGCATGGTCGACGCTGGCTACTACGGCCAGAAGGTGGGCAAGGGCTTCTACAACTATGAGAATGGCAAGGTCGTCTCGTAGATGGCATGATGTAGGCAGTAAACATTAGCGAAGGGCACTACGTAATGGTAGTTGCTGGTCAGCAGTAGTCTTTCAGAGCTTTGCGATCTTAACGACGGCACTTGTGTCATAAAGCTCTTGTTCTGCCAACTGGCAATCGAGTCACAGACTAACATATGATGACTGCATATATGAGGTAGGAGCGTTGCTCGTGGCCGCAGCCATTCTACGTTCTGCAGGTATTACCCGATAACGTTTTGTTGGATATTGTTTGGTTAGGTTAAACAAGAGGTATGCCACCGCCGTGGGTCATACGCTCGAGATGCAGGTGGGTATGGGGGGAGGGTGATATCTGTCAGACTATGATTCCTTGCGGAATTCTGCTGTCAGCTAAGGTCCCCAAGACAACGTATCGATGTTTAATTTGTACTCACCGACCAGCACAGAGTAGATCTGATTGAACGCCATGTAGATCTCCTCGCGCACCTTCGCACCCGTGAGGACGATCTTCCCAGACACGAAGATCAGCAGCACAACCTTGGGCTTGATCATGCGGTAGATGAGACCGGGGAAGAGCTGTGGGGTCAGTCATTGCCCCAGATTTGTCACCTACCTCTGGCTCGTAGGAGCTGAAAGCGCCGTGCGAGAAGGCCAACCCCTCAAGACGGATCGGGAACTTGACGTCGCATGACCCGACGATGTTCTGGATCTTGAACTCGGCAAACTTGGCATCGAAGCCCAGCTTCTGGATGATACGCGCGTACTTTCTCGAGGCAAGGCGCGAGTCGTCCTCACTCTTTGCTCCGGTCACGACCATCTTGCCCGACGCGAAGATGAGAGCTGTCGTCTTCGGATCACGGATACGCATCACCACGGCCGCGAAACGCTATCTGTCAGGACCGGCAGCTTCAGTGTGACTACAGGATACAAACCTTGGGGTTGTACTCGGCATTACGCGCGTGCAGAGCGATCGTCTTCAGGTCGAGGCGGCACTCGAGGTTGACAGTTGCGACAATATTTCTGCGAGATAAACACCGAGCGTCAATGACCACATCACCTATACTCACTGGAGCACGGGAACCAGCCCCTGCACTGCGGTGATCTCCGGGACGCTCGCTGGTGGCCGGATGGGCGACGCTGTCGTCTTTCCGTACGAGTCTTTGGCCTCTTCATTGTTGTTCGCATTGTTGTTTGTCGGCGGAGTCGAGTTCGACGTCGACGCGGCCGTGGGCACTGCGAGACCGGACATGGTGCAAGGGGATGAGGGGGAGAGGTTAGGAGCGAGGCAAGACGAGGGCTAGCGCCTTGATGCTTTTCTAGATTGGTCTATGCGAGATTGTTGCCAGCAACAGCCGCTGCTGGGTGGCGACTTGTGCGTCTAAAACTCGCTGCCGGATTCCGAGATTTTGCAGGCCCCGCCGCGCCTCGGCTGATGCGTTGAACCTATGCAGTGATTACGCGCCAATCGAGAGCGGCGAGGTGGCGGATGAGCGAGAGGCAGGGGTTGGATGGGTGAATAAATATGCTGCAACGGCAAACACTCGTGAGATGAGAATGAGTGATGGCAGTGAAAGACGGAGGATGGCCGGGGGAAGAGGGATGGGAGGGCCTGCTATATATATAGTATTCTCCGGATGTGGCGGGGAACCGCAGCGTTTTCAGTCGTTTTCAGTCAGCCGAGGGAGAGCTATGGGCATCGCACACGACCACTTGTGCATGTTGCGTGAAGTGAAGACTTGTGCTGTAGTGCATTGTCGAGCGAGAGCAACTAAGTGAAAAGAATCAGCATATCCTAAAGCCTATGCATTGGCTGTAACAGAGTCACGGGGCATTGGGAGGATGTGGTATCCGGCGCTGGTCAGCCGGCCAACGCAAGCTGGCAGTCCACAATCTGTACCCTTGCTTCAACTCTGTTATGCTTCTCGCTACTCCCAAGTGAGATCCAACTCAGATAAGTTGAAGACAACATGGAATGCATCGCAAGTAGTTGCAGTTGTCGTCGCATGAGATTTGTTTGTGGCCTTGCCACTGCCACGCTCGGCTGCCACGCCACGTCATAGAGGGCGTTCTCGAGTGGCGTAGTACATCCGGCACGCGCTTCACCACAGCTCGTCGTTGTCAACTTATTCTCCAGCTCGTGTCCACTGTCGTCCACCACGCTACGCTTTCTGACCTCTCATGGACGACGATCAGTAACGCGTGTCCGACTCAGTGGAGCTGCAACAGACCCAGTGCCCAGCTTAGAGCATACGCTGCGCCGGCATGGTCTCGCGACTGGCGGCCTACGGGCTCGCGTCGACCGGGCTGGCAGTGGCCGTCGTGTACAATGCCGTTGCTACTCGGCCCAACTTCTACGCCGCAGGAGCGTCAATAGGGACATCAAAGGGCGCGCTTATGGTATGCATGCGAGGAGCCGGGCTGCTGCTGACGGACAGGTGCTGGCCAACTTCGCTCTTTGGATAGGCATCTGCGCTAGCCTGATGTTCAAGCAGGTGTTCTTTGGTCGGCTGCGCCAGGTCGAGTCGGACGTGAGTTACCTACCTCAAGGATAACCCACACTAATACCAGCATGTGTTCGAGCGCATGTGGATCTTCCTCACAGAGTCGCTGCTGGCGCTCACGACGTTCCGCGACGACTTCTCGATCCGCTTCGGACTAATGTACTCTGTGCTCGTGTTCCTGAAGTGCTTCCACTGGATCTCAGCGGACCGTGTGTCCTATGTGAGTAGTCTGCTTGCATGGTAGCTGACCCCAGATTGACCAGGTCCCACCTCCAGGCCCGCCTGTGCGCTTCCATGTGCGATTGCTGTCCGCCATGACCATCCTGTTGACCATGGATATCCTCCTCTTCTCATATGTGATGGAGACGATCACGTTCGACGGCGTATCTGGGATGGTGCTGTTCGCGTCCGAGTTTGCTATTCTGCTCTTTGGGATGCTAGGGACGTTTGCTCGCTACGCTGTGCACCTGATCGACTTGCGGCGCGCCCGGGGCCGTGCCGACGCCCCAGCATGGGAGTCGAAGAGCATGTACATGTTCTACATTGACCTCTCGGCCGGTGAGCAGATACTCGGTCCCTCACTTGCCTACATCCCACTGACGACCAGACTTCCTCAAACTCTTCATTCACCTCATCTTCTTCCTCGTCATCTTCATAAACTACGGCCTGCCGCTGCAGATCCTGCGCGACGTGTACATGACCCTGCGCAGCTTCATGACACGCGGTGCCGAGCTGATACGCTACCGCAAGGCGACTCGCAACATGGACGATCTGTACCCCGACGCCACTGCAGAAGAGCTCGAGAGGCAGGGAGATCGGACGTGTATCATCTGTCGTGAGGAGATGATCGCCCGAGAGGTCGCCCCTCCAGCCGAGGAGGGCCCGAACGAGACGCCCAAAAAGCTCGCATGTGGGCACATCTTCCACTTCCACTGCCTCCGATCCTGGCTCGAGAGGCAGCAAATATGCCCTACATGCCGTCGCGACGTGCTACGTCCTAACGCGCCCACCGGGCGACCGAACACCACTCCCGCTCCGGCTCCACAACCCGCAGCAGCAGCACAAGCCGCCGACGCCGCAGCAGCAGCAGCAAGGAAGGCTGGACAAGCTGCACAGGACAACATCCTGCCTGCAGGTGATGAGCAGCGACGAGCAGCGTTCAACGACTACTTCCGCTTGCCGGCTATCAACGGTGACGCTCCCATCCCACCACGGCCGGAGCCCGCGCAAGCCCCAGCACCTCCACCAGCCCCAGCAGGTCCGACACAAGCGCCGTGGCAGGCTGAGCGAGGGTCTGCGGGCCCTAATGCTGCGAATGACACAAGCACAGCACCACCAGAAAGCGATGACCATCGCGTCCAGCGTTCGATCTGGGGAGCACCCATTGTACCTGGGAGGTTCTTCCCACCTGCTCTGGGTGCTGCTCCGCAACACACTGGGCGAAGCGCCACACATCCAGGTGTCCAAAGAGCAATGTCAGACGCAGATGTCGTTTCAGGCGCTACTACTCCTGCAGCATCACGCGCACCAGTGGTGTTCACTACACCAGCAAGCCGCGCGTCTCACCAGAGGGCCACGTCCGAGGCCGAAGCTGCGGCTAGTGCGTCTCACATTCAGCGCAACACCGATACCATGTCTCCACGATCACCTGGAGTTGATGCTGAGATCGAGAGCGACAACGACGACGGGCCAGTAGACGACGGCTCTGCACGCAGAGCAGCAGCTGAGGCTGCGTTGAGGAGATTCGGTCAGCCAGCAGATACCAAGGGGAAGAGTAGGGCTGTCCCGGAGGTAGACCCAGACGCGTACGACGCTCCAGTGACACGGAGTGCATATCTCGCTCAGCTGGCTATGCCGCCGCCCCACCCACCTGTCGATCAGATCCAGCTTGCGCAAGCAAAGGTCAATGAGCTGGCTAGGCTAGATGGGCCGACGATACCACGATCGCCTGAGGCTGTGCGAGCCGCACTGGATAGCAGGCTGCGTGCGCTGCGGGATGTGGATAACGTGGTGTGGGGGCTTGTGGGGGAGCTGAGTAGGCTCAAAAGCGCATGGGAGGCGGAGGACGAGGCTGTGCGCGAGCAGCTGGGAGGTGATCAGCAGGGGAGTAGTGAGTCGCAGGGCGCAGGAGGGGCCGATGTATATGATGACAGGGGTAGACAGTAGATATGCATTGTGATTATATGTTCTAGTGTGGAGGTTGGGATATAGGTGAGGGGTTGCTGAGCTGGTCTTGCCATTCCGGACTGTAGTACTGAAGATCGCCAAACTGCAAGCATACAGGCCGAAGCTTATCTGCAGTTCAACGAAGAATGACCGTCACTCGTGAGGCAGAGTCGCTGACCGGACTACAGTAGCACTGCAATCCCGACATCTAATCTGACCGGTCGAGGAATTGCGCAGTAGGGTCATTCTGCAGCTTGCGCGTGAAGTTGTCATACCAGCGCTGGAAGACGCTCAGTGGGATTGGCGTCTCGGGTGTGAGCTTGACATCCCCGCCAAACGAGTGGAGGTAGTTGAAGAGCTGGGATCAGCACAAATGGGCCCTTGGCGACTCACATTCTTGATAACCTTCTCGGCCGTACTCCGCACGTCCACTCTCGGGACAACAGCAAGGGCGTCACTCCCTCCTCCTGCCTTCGCACTCGCCATCTGTGCCGCGAGGGTATCAACCGCAGCCTGCGAGGTGATCTCTATGCCTAGCTGTGCTGGACCTGGATTCCGCGCAGTGGGGAGGTGTGGGCGTACTTTGTAGATTGCTGAGGGGCGGGCGTTGGTCAACCTGGGGTTAGTGAAGCTCAACACATGGAGGTAGCTACTCACGTCCCCAGAGGGAAGTACTCCCCTCCCGGCCAGGCAAAGTGCACTGTTGCGCCAAAGCCTTCTGGGAAGGGCGTGCCGGTTAAGAAGACTGTGAGGTGATTGATCTCATAGGGTTGCTCGAGCGGGAAGACGAAGTGTGTCTCGTCGCTGCTGTCAACAGTGTCACAGGAGATAATCAGCTGCCAAGCAGCTTCCCGGGCAACCATTCATACAATCGGCGACCTCGGAGCTGCTCCTCCTAGATGCTTACATTTGCTGTAGGTTCGTTTGACTGTTGTCAGCTCAGCTAGTCCAGTCTTCTTGAAGGCGCATGCACACGGAGATCCGCATCACTTGTGCTCCACCCCGCTCCCCTGGCCCTGCACGCAACCCCCTGCTCTTCACTACTCACACCAGACGCCCTGCGACGATCGCTCCGAACATGACTGAAGGTGCTCCTGGAGATAAGATTACAAAACAACAACAACAACAACAACGCTAGAAATAACCGCTCAGTGCATTCTACCGGCAATCAAGGTGGAGGTGCGTAGAGTGGTCGAGATTGTTCGCTGGGAACCCGTGTGCAGCTAGCACTTGTGTCATGCTATCTTTGGACGCGCATGCAGCTGTCTCATCTTCTGGACGTTGTCTTCATCGCTCATCACTCTTTGCTCGACACCTACGACCTCGACGACAGCAGAGATGAAGACGGACGCCAGATCGGCTGCGCTAATGAACACCCCGCTCGTCGCTTGGCATTCCTGCGGAGATCGAGATCTCATGGCGCCCTAGTTACGGTTACAAGCAATAACATTTTGCCATCGCCATCACCTACCCACACTCTTTTTCGCGTTGTACACAGCCCGGCTTTGTATCAGCAGTAACATCCATCTGGAACGCATCGTACTGCGCAGAGCCACTCAAGCACTCGATTCTACGCGTTGAGGGTACTGCATTCGACGCGGAGCACGGCGCGCCGAGCTTGCCACTGATCTACCCCTGGCAGCCACCGACGACATCGCTATGGGAGTTGGGTCGGAACTGCGAGACGCTCTCCTTCCGCAGCCGAAGAGCTTCAGGAAGAAGAAGGAGTATGTTGTCAAGGAGGTGCTAGGGCGCGGGGGGTACGGCAAGGTCGTACGCGCGACATGGACGCCGGTGGGCGCTGAGCCGAAAGACGTCGCGTTGAAGTGAGTACGCGTAGGGAGGGGTTGGGGTTGTGGGTGTGCGATGGGGGTGTTGCCACTCGACGAGAGACCGGTGGCTGACGGCAGGATCATTCCCAAGAAGCTGGTAAAGGATCCTGCTACGATCATGGCCGAGATCAATGTGCTCAAGGATCTGGATCACAAGCACATCGTGCACGTGTGGGACCATTTCGAGAGCCGGGACAAGTACTACATCACGTTCGAGTTGGCGATAGGCGGGGAGCTGTTTGACCGCATTACTGCGAGGGGGAGGTTCACTGAGAACGACGCGGCGGATTCGATTGCGTGAGTAGGGGGGAGGGAAGGATGGGATAGCAGATGGTCGCGATGCTGTGAGGGGAGGGCGGTTTGATTAAGGCGATGCGGAGTGGCATGAGCAGTGCTGTGAACCATCTTATCATCGCGATCACGCCAGACAAGGCGGAAGAGGGTTTGGTTGGGCGTAGGGATGCAATCTGCAGATCCACGGCGCTTTCGCGAACTCACCTGCATCTTGCAAGCTGACCCCGCAGCCAGGTTCTCGAGGCCACAGCCTACCTACACGCCCACAACATCGTCCACCGAGATCTGAAGCCCGAGAACATCCTCTACAAGACCAAGGAGGCCAACTCCCCCCTCGTGATTGCCGACTTTGGCATTGCGCGTTCCCTGAAGGAGGACGAGGAGATCACCAGCATGGCCGGCAGCTTCGGCTACGCAGCACCAGAGATCCTGCTCGGCAAGCCACACGGCCTCAAAGTAGACATGTGGAGCATCGGCATCATCTGCTACACATTACTGTGCGGGTACTCGCCCTTCCGGAGCGACGATAAGGAGCAGCTCATCGCGGAGACGACGAGGGGGCGTGTCGTGTTTCACGACAGGTTCTGGAAGCACGTGTCAGAGCCGGCGAAGGAGTTCATCAGAGGGTTGTTGGTTGTTGATCCGAGACCGAGAATGGGTGCGGCTGAGGCTCTGCGGCATCCGGTGAGTGAATGGCTGAGCAGGATCAGTGTGATGTATGGACCTTGCTGATATCAGTGGCTCCGCGGCTGCGCGAGAGACAACTTCGACCTCTCCGGCAATATCAGGGAGAACTTCAGCCCACGAACGAAGTGGACCACCGCTGTGCGCGTCATCTCTGCGAGCAACAGGTTCCTCTCAGTCGCAACCAGCCCCCTGCCGCCAGAGTCACCACTGGGTCTCTCATCAGATAGCAGCGACGAGGAGGGCGGATTCCACAGCTGCGAAAGTGATGGCGAGGGGGGGTCGGGCAGGCATCACCACCTTCAACATCAACAACAACATCAACATCCTCGGAATGGAGTGGCTGCTGGTCCAGCCTCCCATCTCAACCAGTCCCACGTCGCGGGCGACATGGGCAGGCTCAGTGTCAGATAAAACTTCGGGATCAGTAGCACCTGTACACGATATACACGTTTTGTGGATGTAACCATATGTCGCAAGGAATACCATTTATCATATGCTGCATGCCTATGCGCCAGTGAGCTTGGAGAGGGCAGACGCAACGTCCTTCTCGGAGAGGTCGTCGAGGGCCGCCTGGGACTCGACACCGCGTTCTGGGGTCAGCGAGAGTCCTGGGGAGCTGAGTTGCAATCGAGCACGCGGCAGCAGACCCAACCTCCAAGTAACAAGCGCCGGGACATCTGGGTATGTACTTTACGATACGTCCACTCCAACGCTTTCACTGCAAGTGGAGCACTCGCACAGGCAAGACGGATTATTACCACTGCCAGACCTACAAGCCCCTTCGCAGTGTAGATCCTCTGTACACAGAACACCTATGTTCATGCCCATGCCCTCGGCGACGCCTTCGCTCGACAGACCCCTCCAGTCTAATCCCCCACGTCTCCTCCTCGTCCATTCCTCCCCCGCCCAACACGATTCCCTTCACCAGCCCTGTATCTTCACTTACCGAAGCGGACGAACGCGCGCGGGGAGACGCCCTGAGCCTCACGGATGAGCAGCTTGACGTCCGGGTTCGCAGCCTTGATGCTGGGGTATTGTGACTTGATGAATTGCCTGTCATCAGTGTCAATTTCATGCATGAGCTGCAGGCCGGTGGACTGGGACATCCGGGCACCAGGCGCTATGTATGTGGACGCCGAGGTGCCACGAGCACATGCAGCACAACGTGTTCCCAGCTCTCCACCGCGCTACAAGCTCATTGCTCCGAGCCCAAACTCACCTCACACCCTGGGACGCAGGAGAGGTCTGGCACAGGTGGAAACGAAGTTCCTTGACTGCCCGGGGGAGCTGCTTGAGCGACATTGCTGGCGTTGTTGAGGTGTCTGTATTGAGGACGTCAGTCGAGGTGATCGCGAGGTTGAGATTGGTGCATGGCGGGAGTATCCGGGTGGGGTAACGTGGGAGAGTTGAGTGGTGGGTGTGGCAGTGACATCTGTTGATACTGCGATTGGGCGGGTATCTGTGCTCTGATATCCATCCTTCATGTTGCGCTGAGCAGCTTGTGCTGATGAGGGCGTGTAGGTGTGGTGTGTAGTATTGGGAGCGTTGGAAACGCCCCTTGAATGGTCGGCATGCTGGTGAGGCTCATCAAATCGCCATGTTACGGAGCTTGCGAGTATCTCGGACGAGGTTGCTCTGCTCCTGCTGTTCCAGTTGCCCTTGCCACTGACGACCGTCACATTGCTGAGTATTACTGCTTGGTTTGCTCTATTGCTATTGCGCTGTGAGATGGTAGAGGCTGAATAGCCCACTCATACTGTAGGAGGCGCAGGATGAAGTTGAACAGCTAATGTGAAGCGGTACTGCGCGAGTATGCCTTGATCACACTGCTTTATCTGGTCACCAACTTCAGCTTGTGTCGCCTGCTGTTCAGTCACTTGCGGAGTAGCATGCGGATACGGCGGTCGCAGCAATGGCTCCTCTGTCAGTTCGGTGGCTAGTCAGTTACCTTCATCACTGACTCTCATCGAAGGGCCAGCCTTCACCTCGCATGTCAACAGCTCACGATACCTCAGCAGCAGTGCGCGTCGAGGGCATCTTCCAGTAGACGGATGCCGGAGTGTGAGCAGCTGGGAAGGATGTTCGCCTCATGTCCCTTCTGAGTTGGGAAGGATGCCACGCTCTTGGATGTCTACTTCAAGTTAGCGCTCTTCTTCCAAGGGTCTATCAATTCTCAGACAAAGTCTCTCGTCCCTTCACTGTCCACTACTCATAGCACACCTGCTGGGCAACACTAACATCTCAATGAGCTGTGGTATTGAGGAACTTGTCGTACACAATCACATAGCAGACCTGGGACGAGGGTCACGATCGGCGAGCTGTTTAAGCACCACAGCGAAGCCACTACCGATGCTGAACTTCTGTACAAGACCGATGATCACTTCCGCACAAGCTGAAAACGCCCACTGTTTTCACATGTCAGTCCTCACGCACATGTATGGGTCACTGAATACCTTGAGTTCTGTAGCGGATGAGCTGAAAGCTTTGGGCGACCACACCTAGATTGTCTTTCTCTACCGTCGCCCCTGCTAATCCCTATAGTCCTATCCTTCTCTTCCAGCATCCCATCCACGAGACAACGGGATTGCAGAGCATTGAACAACCCGTGCACATCAGGTGCATCATCTACTATCATAGACACAAGAGTGCATGCAATACAAGACGTGATGTGTGTACACCTTGTGTGTACACCTTGTGTGTAGAGCACCAAGCGCTCTTAACGCCGACACCTTCGCTAATAACCACGTTTCCTACCCCGCATATCCCCACAAAGCGGGAGCAAAAGGGCGAATCTCAAATCCCATCCAAACTGCCTGGCAGTCCCACTCCCCCCCTCCCCTCCCCTCGCCAGCACATCTCTTCTCGACACCACCTCTCTTCCTCAACCACCACCACCACCACACATCAAAAATGGGAGAGCCACTCGCCTTCAAGGGATCGCTCGCTGGCCACGCCGGCTGGGTCACCGCCATCGCCACCTCCTCGGAGAACCCGGACATGATCCTCACTGCCTCGCGTGGTGAGTAGACATTTGGGACTTTTCATCACGACCGTGCTGACGACATCAGACAAGACCATCATTGTCTGGCAGCTTTCGCGTGACGAGTCTTCGTTCGGCTTCCCCAAGAAGATCCTCCACGGCCACAACCACTTCGTCTCGGACGTTGTGATCTCCTCGGACGGCCAGTTCGCTCTCTCGTCCTCGTGGGACAAGACCCTCCGTCTCTGGGACCTCAACACCGGTCTCACCACCCGCAAGTTCGTCGGCCACACCGGTGACGTCCTTTCGTGAGTATCGAGCGTAGAGCGCAGTGGGTCGGCGTGGTGTATGGTTTTGCAGAAGATTTGGGCAGGTTTGAGCCTTTGGCGATCATCTGTTCAAGAAGAGCCTTTGGCATGCCCCTGTCTGAGTGATCTTAGCATCAGCATATTACCACTACTTCCATCATCTGTGCTCAGATCGGCACGTCAAATGACTAACACCCTAGTGTCTCGTTCTCCGCCGACAACCGCCAGATCGTTTCGGCTTCGCGTGACCGCACCATCAAGCTCTGGAACACCCTCGGCGAGTGCAAGTTCAACATCACCGACGACGGCCACACCGAGTGGGTCTCGTGCGTCCGCTTCTCCCCCAACCCCGTCATCCCCGTCATCGTCTCCGCCGGCTGGGACAAGGTCGTCAAGGTGAGTTGTCGCTCCTGTCCCCACCGAACCGTCGACATGATGTTATCTTATTATATTTGCTACTTCAGAGGGCTTGCCCGATGAGACTACTTTTCCACCAAGATCTCTGATCTATACCTTTTGCTTTCTGTGTCAAAGCACCGCTGACGCCACAGGTTTGGGAGCTCTCCAAGTGCGAGCTCAAGACCAACCACTACGGCCACACTGGTTACATCAACACCCTCGCCGTCTCCCCCGACGGATCCCTCGCCGCCTCCGGTGGCAAGGACGGCATCGTCATGCTCTGGGACCTCAACGACGGCAAGCACCTCTACTCGCTCGAGGCTGGTGACATCATCAACTCGCTTGTCTTCTCTCCCAACCGCTACTGGCTCTGTGCTGCCACCGCCTCGTCGATCAAGATCTTCGACCTCGAGTCCAAGTCGATCGTCGACGACCTCAAGCCCGACTTCAACGAGCTCTCCGAGAAGGCTCGCAAGCCCGAGGCTATGTCCCTCGCCTGGTCCGCCGACGGCCAGACCCTCTTTGCCGGTTACACCGACAACCTCATCCGCGTCTGGGTCGTCACCGTCTAAGGTGGTGTGTGTGTTGTTAGGATGCAGGGTTGCTAGTGTAGCATGGATCATAGATACAGAAAAGCTGCTGCCCGGGCTGTGTTACTGACTTTGTTTGTTTGATGACCGATTTTTCACTGATTTGATGGGCTCTGGCAAATCTCATCATCTGGAGGGGCGATGAAATGAGTGCTCACATATGCCATTACCCTATCTCGTACAATACTACAAGTCGTACTCGTCCGAATCCGAGTCATCGCGCTTGCGGATGATGGTGACTCCCTTGCCAATCGTGCGCGATCTCGCGCTCTGCTGTGTCGGCGCGGCGGCCTTCTGTTGTTGAGGCTGGGACACCTGCTGTCAGCATCAATGTATGACCAGCGGCGTGAAGAATGCGTTGAAAAGAGTTGTGCTCTGCTCCCTCGCTCACCTGGTCAAGCAGCCCCTTCAACGCCTCGTCCGTGACCTGGCCGCGGATCTGACCCTGCTGTCCCATGCGCACCAGGAGGTCCTCGACCTGCGCTGCGAGTTGAGGTCGAGTAAGTGAGATACGCGAGACTGGGGTCAGCGAGATTCGGACCGCACGGCTCTCTCCACTCCTCCGTTTCCTGTCATTCCATACTCGCATGTCGTTGCGACAAGTACTTCCTCGTCTCATTGACCCGTATTGCCGTAAGGTACCAGCATCAATGGGCCGCCTGCGCCTGCCATAGGTACATCTGCAAGCCAGCAGGACAACATGACTCTTAGGCCCTTGTCGTGGTCGAGCTCCAGGACTGGCCCGCTCGTACACAGTGCTTAAACCGTTTGCTCGCACCACCATGGGTATTGCCAGCTGTAGGAGCTGCCTCTAACAGCCGCCAGATGCCTGCATAACCGCTCGAAGAGCGCGTGAGATTCGAGGGGAGGTTCGATCGCCAGCCACTGGGCAGATGCTCCGACTAGCTACGTCGTTGCCAGCACCACCAGCTTGCGGCCTAGCCTCTGCTACCTCCCTAAGGTGAAGGTCACTCCATGCTCCTCCCTCCATTGGCATATGACTCGCATCCATACATCCTGCTTCGCTTGATGGACGCCATTCCGTTGCACTCATCGTTCTTCCTATTGGCACTTCACAGCAATGAACGAAGAACAAATGTGCACCTACCACCCTGCCATCCCCAGCTCGCTCCCTCCAAGCTCCTTCCAACCCCCCTCCCTCATCGCCGTGCACCGCTGACACTCACGACGCTCCCTCGCCTCCGGCTCGAGCATGGCCTGGATCATCTGCCGCTTCATCTCCTCCTGCTGCGCCTGCCGCTGCTGCCTCTCCTCGTCGTTGCCCTGCTGCTGTCCCTGCCCTGGCGGCGCGGCCGGGCGCATCCCCGGCGGAAGCTGGAACGACATGATTGCGGGATGTGTGGAGTGGGAATCGATATGTCAACAAGCAGACCGATAGGACCGAGCGCAAGTGGCCATGATCGCGTGCGGCTGCCACACGGCCAGAAAGGTGTCGGTGATTTAGACCTGATCTGGAGACCCCGGTCGATGTCATGACGTCCGCGAGAGTTGATATCAATGCCAGCTCTGGTGTCGCTTTTTACTTCGTCCGTTACCCAAGCAACGATACCATGTCTGAAGCAGGCAAGACGAAAGAGCGCGGCCCCGTCGAGGAGCTTATTGCGAAGCGTCTGAGGCCTATCAACAAGAAGATCGTGAGTGCCGCTTGCGTCTGTGGCGCTCTGCGTCACTGTAGTCGATCTATGTAACTGCCTCTTCGTTACTTGCTGACAGCAGCAACGCTTCCGCGCCTACTCTGCGAAACCAGCAGATGAACTCAACTCTGACCAGCGTGCGGCAGTTGCTCAGCTTCCAGTGCTGGAGGCGACTGCGCGCGAGCTCGAGGACCTGATCAAGGCGGTGGAGGAGACGGAGCTCGTTGCAGCGGCACGGGCACGCGAGCTGCGCGAGGCGGCGGAGCGCGAGTTCGAGGAGAGGGTGCAGGCCCGACTTGCAGAGCACCATGCTGCTATTGCTGATTGCATCGGTGGTTTCCTTGGCTTGCACTCGCTGCTGCGCCCCGCACGCTCTGACGACCTCTACAATTTGACATTTGCGCCCTTGTCCCTTCCGTCGCGGTTGCAGGATGAGGTGCTCGCGACGGACATTCTGCGAGTAGCTAGGATGTACGATGACCTCCTGGCTGGTGGTGATGGGGCTCGGGTGGTGGTGTCGAGCTTGACTACTGGTCCGACAGAGGACGAGGAGGGTGAGTGAACCGTGCGCGGAGCGTTTCATCCCACCAGTGCTGGGGCGTTGAAGGCTCAGTATCAGGTATGCAATGCTCATGCTGACATCAGACGAGAGGGTGCACCGATTGCTGAAGCTGTTTGTTGCTGGCAGGGATGATGTGGAGGACCAAGAGGCGCAACAAGAGGAGGAGGACGACGAGCCCAACGGCACAGCCGACGACGTCGCGCTCCAGGTCCAACAGCTGGAGCTTGACGACGCACCAGTGCACACTGCCAACGTCGGCGATGTAGGACTCAATGCCTTTGACCCGCCTATCAACCTCACTCGTGGCATGCCCCTCAACTTCCTGCAGGAGGACGAGCTGGCCCAGCCTAAGCCCCAGCCCGAGGACACTCAGTTCGCGAGCACACTTGAAGCCACCATGGAGTCGACGTACGAGGTCATCGAGCCACAGGCGCCGGAGCTCTCTTCTGCACCGGTCACTGTGACACATACGCCACAGCCACAGGTGCCAGAGGCACAGGCGATGGACTGGGCGGCAGCAGACGAGGCCGAGGCCGAAAACGACGAGGAGAGCGCCGAGCGTCTCCGTAGTGCGCTTGGGAGCGGCGTCGCGACGCCCTCGGATGCAGAGGCAGGCAAGAGCGGCAAGTCGACCCCGCTGGGAAGGAAACGCAAGCCACGTGGAGAGAGGCGGCAGGGAGGCGCTGGCAACGGCAACGGGGGAGAGGCGAAGAGCGGCAACGGGAAGGAGGCGGATGGCAATGGTGCTGGAGCCGGGGAGGGGAAGGGAAGCAAGAACGGCAAGGAGGGGAAGCCAAAAGAGGGCAAGGGACAGCAGAGGGAGCGCAAGCCCAGGCAGCCGAGAGAGAAAAAGGAGAACGGCGCTGGAGCTGCGAAGGGTGGCGCGGCAGGTAACGCGGACGACGGCTTCCAGGAGGTGGCGAGGAAGCCGTCGGCATCAGCAACGAGGGGTCGTGGTGGAGGACGCGGAGGACGTGGTGGCGGACGTGGTGGGGCGCGTGAGTGCTGAGAGTGGTATGGAGCTCACCCTAGCTCGCGAAGGACGCCCAGCAAACGACAAGAAGCCGAAGGAGGACAAGCCGGAGGGTCCTGTGAAGGAGAAGAAGAGCATCTTCAAGGAGGTGCAGCCTGCGGCTACGCCCTCGCTGCATCTCTAGACCGATCTGACCACACTGCAAGCAGACAATAGGCACATGCATGTTACTGAGGGTTACAACTGGGGTACAAACACCTGACAAGGGACGGACGTCGCCGTAGTTTGATAGGTAGGGGAAGGGGGGAAGTATGTTGTTGACGTTGGTGAGAGGGAGTGGGTTTTTAGTCTGAGGCCGCCTCAGGTTCGTCCGCGCTCCCTGTGGCAGGCTCATGCTTTTCGCGTGCAATTCCGGTCTCATCGACTCTTGGCAGCGTGAGGTCCTGCTCGTCTCCCACGTCTTCAGTAACTTGAGATACTGTGAGCTGTTCGACCTCAGCCTCTGCAGTGGCTGGAGGAGCTGGAATGCTCTCGTCTGAGGCTCCGTTGTGAGCTGTCGATGAGGAAGGCTGTGTATGACTGATATCAGAGTTGTCAGACAATGCCAGCTGTTCCATCGGGATGTCATGGGACTCTACCACGTCGAGGATGTCGATGTCCAAGCTGAGAGGCTCGTTGTCGAAGGCAGGGAGCTCAGGAGACGGCATCTCGGGTAGTGTTGGAGACTCCGAAGGAGCGTTGACGCGAGTGCTAGGTGCGGGACGAGCAGTGATGTTGCAACGAGTACTGGCTGCAGCACGTGCTGTCGACCCGGCGCGCGCAACAACCGCAGGACGAGTCGCCGATGTGATTTGGGGTGCACTGCCTGATACAGGACGCGTGACACCTGCCTTGGAGGGGAGTCGAGGTGCCGCGCCACCTGGCTGTCGTAGCGAGGACGATGTCGTGGGTCGCGATGTGGGTCGGGAACCAGTAGCACAAGGTCCAGCAGACCTCGCTGTCCGCGTCGATGTGGTTGACGCTGGACGAGCAGAGCGGCTTGCAGGCTCTGCGCGTGTCGAAGCATTGGTGGTCGGACGGGATGAGGTTGTTTGTCCAACCCGACGTCCTGGTTTTGCTGCCGCATTCGCTAGGGAGCTCTGTGTGTTACCGTTGCCACGGCCATTGCTGACGGACGCCAGTGGCTTTCGTGCAAGTGCCTCTAATGGCACAGACTTCTTCCTAAGCAACGGATGCTCCAGCTCCTCGTCAGTGCAGAGCTGGATTTTGGGCATCTCGACCACATCGGTGAAGGCTGGAGGCGGAGGTCCTGCCATCGGCGGCATCAGGGGCGGCATCTTGGCCAGTTTGGCCATCGTCTCCACCGGGTCCGGTATGCTGTCGTACCACTCTGGCACGTACGGCCTGTCGATAGCAGTGGACCCCCCATACTCCAGGTCCACATCCGAGTCGACCTGCGCCTCTACCTGCTCTGGAAGCTCGATCTCCGCCTCGATGATCGAGTCGAGGCTCGCTTCCTCCTCCCATGCAGCCGGGGTGTGCTGCTGCAGTGAGGCACGAGAGCGCCGACGCGTGCGCTGGGCGGACGGCAGAGGTGCAGGTGTAGGTGCCTCAACTAACTGCGGTGCGGGAGTCCGAAGTGAACGTCCTGGCGTCTTATGGGCTTTGTGTGGTCCAGCTGAGGCTTGGACTGGCTTCGTGTTTTGGAAGAGGCGTTTGGGCTCTATCAGTCAGCTTCTTGCTCTACTGCACGGTACTGCGTTACACATTCAGCACTTACCGATATCGTCAAACGGCTGCTGAGTTGGCATAATGTTCCGCTCTACGTTCTTCGTCCCCAGCACTGCGGGCGTCTTGCCTAGCATCCCGGGTGTCTTGCCGATCATGCCTGGCGTTTTGCCTATGAGGCCCGGCGTCTTGGCACCCAATGCTCGCCCAGTTGTACTCGGACCTGCCTTGCCCAGCGGTGCGCGTACTGGTGTCTTCGAAGGCAGCACACCTGCATTCTCCTTGTCGCGTCCGCCTCCGCGCCTCGCTGTCCCCGGTGCTCCATAGCTGCGACTGAGGTGGTGCGACTGCGGCTGCTGGACGAACATGGCGAGGTGTGGGAGGCGGCTCTTTCGAACAAGTCAAGCGCAATCGCAAAACGCTTCCAATAGTAGTAACTGATTGAGATATGTGAATGAACAGAGACGATATAAAGGGTCACCACAGTCGAGAAGGAGACAAGATGCTAAGGCGTCGCTCACAGGTGAGTGATGTTGATGCCGAGCTGAGTTGAGTGACGACTGACTGAACGAGGCTGGTGGCAAAGAAAGCATCCGCGTCGAGCCGCGTTCCTCCCGCCACAACCACGTGTTTATGGAAACACCGGCCACATTGCCGCCGCGACACCTCTCGTCTCTCTCCTCGTCGCTGCAAGAAACGGGTTCAGCGAGCAGCAGCACGGAGCGTACAACCACCCCTCTTGCTCCTCTACTCGACTCTATCCGCAAAAGGGCCAGGTGGGTGCAATGGGGGATGCGGGCGGGCAGGCGGGGCAGGCTGGAGCGTGTGCGAGGTGGTTTTGCTGCTTGCGCGCGCGACGGCTACGACCGCTGGGCTGCATCCGAGGAGGACGATGTGCTGACACTGCGATCACTGCTCGACGACGGACCCGATATGCCTTTCCGCTACTCGCGCGTGCTTCCTACTCTCTCGACGCATTGGGATTGTTCTGACTGGTCTTGGACGATGTGCATAACATGGATACGGCTATCGAAAACTCCCGTCGGCACCTACATCTCTATCATGCCCATTCGGTCACGTACTGTGTCCATTCACTGCTCCTCGTATCGCCTACAGCTCCCATCATGGACAAGGACAAGCTCGCTAAGCTCCAGGCTCAGGTCCGCATTGGTGCGTAGCGCAGGAATCGTGGGGTGGTGGAGGACATGATTGTGCCACACATCTGTGGTGGGCCAAGTTCAGGTCGTGTGCACTATGGCTACATTCCCGCCAGGTCTTTCTGCCCCCTCTTCGCTACCTCTAGAGCATGTCTGACACCAGGCGGCAAGGGTACTCCCCGCCGTAAGCAGGTCAAGAAGTCCGCCACTGCGTCGCAGGGTGACGACCGCAAGCTCCAGGCCGCGCTCAAGAAGCTCGGTGTGCAGCCCATCACCGGTGTCGAGGAGGTCAACATGTTCAAGGACGACGGCAACGTTCTCCACTTCGGTGCCCCCCGGGGTGAGTAACGCTATGGAGCAGGTCGGGTTGTTGGCAGAAACGCGCTGGCTGGACATCCTAATTGCTCCTTGGCGCGCTGTGTGCATCGCTAACGCCAGTCTCGGTCCACGCCGCCCTCCCCTCCAACACCCTTGCGATCTACGGCCCCGGCCAGACCAAGGAGCTCACTGAGCTTGTCCCCGGTATCCTGAACCAGCTTGGCCCCGACTCGCTCGCCAACCTGCGCCGCCTGGCCGAGTCGTACCAGTCCTTGACTGCCCGCCAGGCTGCTGCCAACGCCGGCGCGGAGCAGAAGGAGGGTGAGGTCGGAGACGACGACGAGATCCCCGACCTTGTTGAGAACTTTGACGAGGCCGACAAGAAGGCCGCCGACCTGGAGCAACTCGAGTAGGGAGTGGTTTTGTACTAGGTACAGCATGAACGGGTGCAGCTATGGTGGGATCGAGACATTGGCGGGCAGGCGGGAGTGTGTGATTCTGTGTGGTTCTGAGAAAGTGCCAGGGAGATGAGCGATAGCGTTCGAGAAGAACGGGTCAGCAAAACAACTGAGCGAGCAGATGAGCACGCGAATAACTTCGCTGTTTATCATGGTGTTACAGACTATATGCGCGTCAACTCTTATATCCTCATGCCTTCTCCGCCTCCTGCGCCTTCTTTGCCTTCATGTCCCTATAGAGAGCAATGACCCTCTCCCTCTCAGCCTCCATGATCCTCGCCTGCCCCGCATTAAGCGGTGTCCTGTCCCCCTTCTGCTTCCCCTTATTCTTCTCCTTCTCAGCGACTCTCAACCTCGGCAATGACGGCGGCGCCTCCGCAACGTCGTTCAACCTCCGCCGAGCAGGCAGCTCTGCAAACTCCCTCGCCGGTCGATTCGGCACCAGCTTTTCCTCCTCGTCCTTGGTCTTCTGCTTCTCGACTGGCAGCTCCTTGCCCTGCGCCTTGGCTATCCTGGCCGCCTTTGCCTCCTTCGCCTCCTTGATCTGCTGTGCACGCGTCGCCTCGGCCTTTTTGATCGCACCGCTCACTCCGCCTCTGAGCAGCGCCTCGATCCGTCGGTTATATGCACCCAGTGACTCGTTCGGCGCGATCTTCGGCAACCCCTCCTGCTCATTGCCCTTCTTCTTCTTCTTTGGCTTGCTGCCGTCCTGCTCCTTGTCGTCTCCAGTAGGTCGGGCACGCTTCTCTCCTGTGTCCTCGGACGTCTTCCTCCCGGATGCGCGGAAGGCGGCCTGCACCTTCCCAGCGTTCAGAATACGCATAGCACCTCGAGGGAGGTCGTCGTCGCCCTTCGCCTTGGGCGGGAGGTTGTAACCCCTGCTGTCAGCCATGCTCGTACTTCCATCCAGCTCCCCGTGCTGCTCACTTGCTCGACCGCTCGGCATCTCGGACAGACTTCTTCGCCCCTGCTATGTCAGCAGTGCAGTGCACCCACATACGTACGTTTATGCGGCATGGTGGTGCAGAGTGATGTTGATGTGATCAAGTTGCCACCCAACAGCGAAAGGTACGTCGCGAAATTTCGAAGTGGAGGTTGTTTCGCTGTGTGTTGCAACTGTCCTCCTGCACTTATACGATCGCCAGCCATGTCCTTCAAGTTCGGCTTCGACGTAGACGTGGACGACGAGGCGCCAGTTGTGTCCGTGGACGGGGAGGAGGTGACTGCTGAGGCAGTTGTTGCTCCTACTCTGCCTAGGCGTCCTGCTGGGCCAAGTACGGAGATCAGCTTGGCTGACCTTGTAAGTTGACCTTGAGCACTGCGCTCGTCGTGCAGGTCGTCCAAGACTTTTCTGACACACAGCTCGCAACCCTTCCCGAGGTGATCTCGTACTCGCCATTAGTTGGAGGGACCGACCTCCTCCGCCGTGATCTTTACGATGCGCGCTTTCAACTGGCATTGGACGTCGATGCCGAAGTCGAGGGAGAGGATGAACGGCCACGGGGAAAGGAGAGCGAGTACGCCAAAGCGGACTACATCGACGCCGATACCGATCTCATTCCGGGGACATACGAGGGCGGTCTCAAGTCGTGGGAGGGTGGCCTGGACCTCATCGAGGTGATGAAGAGCGTTGGAGATGTGGGTGCTTGGGTGCGCGGGAGCAGGGTGCTTGAGGTGAGTGTGTTGGAGCGGCATAGCATGCGTGAAGGGATTGATGCTGTTCACTGAAGACCATGTGTGCTGATAATAAGGTCGGCTGTGGCACCGGACTGCCATCTGCTTTCCTGCTGAGTGCACTGCTCAAGTCAAGAGAAGGCGAGACTAAGGCCCGGACAACACTGCATCTGCAAGATTACAACCTCCCCGTCCTCAGCCTCGTCACGCTCCCGAATCTGATCCTGGCCGCAGTGCCATTCCTCCCTCCTGCTTTGACACAGTCGGTGGATACCACTGTCGAGCTCGAAGATGGCGAGGATGGGGAGAACGGAGATGACAAGCCATCACAGGAGGACGAGGACGTCGCGCGCCCCTTCGACCCCCGGATCCCAGGTTCACTCGAGGTCACGCCTGCACTCGTCGCTGCGTTCACGGATTTGCTGGAGGAGGCGGGCGTGGAGCTGCGGTTCACCTACGGCGATTGGGGAGGCATGGCGCTCGCACTGGCAAAGGAGGAGCCATACAGCCTCGTGCTGACTGCGGAGACTATCTATGCCGAGGACAGCATGGGGGCGTTGTTGGATGTGCTTACCACTGCTACACGAAGGTCGAGGGAGGAGGGGGAGGGCCGGGCAGAGAGGTCAGATGGAAAGGAGCAGGGGCTCGAGAAGTCGCTCGAGGCGCTGGATGTGCGGGACTGGACCAAGCCATTGGCGTCTGCTGAGGAGGCGGTTGTGCTTGTTGCTGCTAAGGTGAGTGGAGTCACGGTTTGCAGAATATGAGTGCACCTGGACTGGCCGAAGGGAGCCCACACGAGAGGTCAGCATCCCCAGCATCAGGATCTGGCTACTAAGGAGCGGTCATAAGAAGACCAGCTTGGGAACTGGCCATATGTGGTTGGTAGTTGAAGCTACGTGAACTCAGGGGAGAGTGTAGAGGAGGAGGCAGTCGAGGGACGTTGAGAGAGTGCAGAGGACGAGCCAGAAGAGCAGGAGAGGAGCCAGCTGAGGAGCCGCCGAAAGGAGCTAGCCTGGGAAGCCGGCATAAGAAGTTGGCGTAAGACGCTGCAGGAGGAATCGTTATGAGGGGCAGCTAAGTTCAAAGCAAAGATCATGCCTCGACTTGAAAAGGGGGGGAAGCCAAGTCGGGCATGTTCAGAGACTCGCAACAGGACAAGCTGAAAGATGTCCTGTGAGGAAGGCAGAGGTCACTGCACGCGGCTCCGAAGTGGATAATGAGATGAAGGGCAAACCGTGCTGACTGCAGGTCCTGTACTTTGGCGTCGGAGGCGGACTTGACGCGTTCCTCGCTCAAGTCGAGGCGTTGGGAGGCTACAGCTCTCGCGTCAAGGAGTGGGTGCAGGGTGTTGGGCGTGCTGTCGTGCGTGTTGGATGGTAGTGATGCCGATCATAGTGCACACAGGGGACAATATACTACACATAATGATACTTGAGTTGGAACGTAATCACTTCCGCTTCAGCATCTCTGAGAGCAGAACCGTACGGCAGTGTAGCATGGGCAGATGGTAGTGTCATTTGCCGTCTATCTGCTTCAAAGCGCCAGTGGAAGGAAGTGCTGGCAAGTAGTACACGATCACATACACGATCGAGCGCGTACGTACATCTCCGCCCGAGTCGGAGGTTCGATCGCAATGTTGGAATGCGAGGCGACATTCATCAGTCTTGTACGCATGAACAGTCACCTCAAAAGGTAATGGTAGAGGCCCTGCTAGTAATCTCTGCTGGTATCCGAGTCTTCGTGCCTAGCAGCACGTACATCATCATTAGCCCAGGCTCTCGGGACTGCACAGAGTTTAGCGGTTCCTCTCCTCGGCCCCCTCGAAGGCCAGACTGGCAGATATGAGAATCACGCAGGGGGATACCACTATCGCTGCCAGCACGAGGACGCGCTATAACGCTGCTACCGAACTCTCGGCTGGGATGCACTTCGGGATGTTATTGCGCGGTAGTCGAGAGCGAGTCGTATTCAGCGATTAGCGTTGCTTACCCGCGCAATTGCACTGCATTTACGCTTTGCTGGATGCCGTCATTTGTCCTGGGGTGTCACCGGCTGAGCTATCAGTGAGAGGCTTGCGAAACTGGGCACCCCTGTTGAGAAGGAAGGATTGAGCTTCTTGCAACCTTCGTCGAAGCGCGCACAGGCTTTGTATATGTTACGCAGTCTTAGAAAGGTATAGCTGGATAGCTCAAGCTGCACTTAACATGAGACACTAAGCTGAGATCTCCGCGATACTCTTATACCGTTCATTAGCGCACATCATGGGGGATGTTTCAGCCTCGGTTCTTGAAGACAGGGTGAATGCGGCGCTGGAACAGGTGTCTCTGCAGTTCTTGTCGCACCTCGTCCTTCACGTCTCCTGGAGTAATCACACATCATCCACCATCTTCGCCGCCAACTTTTCTCCCAACCTCTCTGAAGATCACAGTCGATGGCATGGGCGACTCGCTCTCACAGCGTCAAGGACCGCTCAAGCTCACCTAGGCACCGGTTGATAACCCTCTCAGGACGAGGTCGGGACTCACGGTAACTACCCCCTGTGCCATGCCAGTGGAAGCGAAGACTGGAACAGCAGGAACAGTAGGGTTAAGGTTTTGGTGGCGCACTGCCGAAGTCTGGAGAGAGGGACATGGAAGTCGAACAAAGAAGCAGCTGCCAGTCAGCAGTGCGATGGTGGACGTAGGAATGGGGCGAGGAAGGTCGAAGTCAGGATGTATCTGAACCTACAGTTCGAGGCGGAGGAGGAAAGCGTTGCTGTAGCGACTATTCTCTGTTGCACTACTCCTGTCGCGCTGTCGCCAACGTCCACGATCCACTAGCGAGGCCTGGCATGAAGTTTAAAGCCTGGATGAAACCTGCTGCTCAAGGAGATGTGGGAATGGGGGATTGGCTTTGCGGTGTGCGTTATGCGTTTGATAGCTGGTTGCGAGATCGCGCTCAACCTATCTCTCTCGATGTGGTCGCCTGGCTTCGTCTCTGAGCATAGAACGGCTTCCATAGAGGATGAACCAAGCTGTCCCACATGCCTCGAGCTGAGACGTGTTGTTGAGCATGCTGTTGAGGGTAGTCGCACGGGTGATTAGTTACTGTGTGACTGTGTGATGCGCAAAATTACATCCAGGTGTCTACACCTTCCTTGACTAGTTTTGATTTCGCGTCTGTCACCTCTTCGCTTTTCCACATCGTCCAGATCAACCTATCATTAAATCTCACCATCAACATCGCAGTCAGACCTCGGCGCTCTTGAGTGAAGTCGGCCTTCCTCCCACTTTGTGATCTCGCAGCAGTGCGGACTTGCCAATACGGCAACGACTAGTCTGAACATATACTGCTCACAGTTGCTGCAGTTGACAGAAGTCAACACGCCCATAGCACCCTTCGGCGAGCCCTACCAGACCCACCAGACAGGCAGCAGTCAATCTACTCGCCCACACTGCATGCCATTGTCCTGTCACCACCCCCTGGTGCCGCGCAAAGATAAAGTTCTACGCATTACTCTACTCGCATACCACCTCTGCTGCTGTCGGTCGTGGAAGCCCACGGTGAGTCTCGAGACAGAGCAAAATACACTTTCAAGGACCTATGCGGGCACGATGATCCTCGCCTACCCGCACCTTATTTCAATGCTCGCTCTCAAAGCTCGGCCAGGAAGCTCCGGATAGCTACCGTAATGGCCCGCTCCCTTCCTCCCTTAGTGCGCCACAGCGTTTGGGTTGCTCGCTCGTCCCTGTCGCGAACCCGTCGCTATTCTCTCATGTACATGAATGAGCCGCGGGAGAGCGTCTCACACCCTAGTCCGTGCACAGCTAGCTGCACAGAGCAAAAGCAAAGCAGAGCAGAGCAGAGCAGAGCAGAGCAGAGCAGAGCAGAGCAGAGCAGAGCAGACCAGAACAGCGGGCATCGACTTTTTTGCATGCATGCGGGTGAGGCACGTGTGCTTGTGCGGGGTGAGCTACCAGGAGTACAGGAGTCGTATGGCTGCTTTCCAGCTCTCCGGACCTGTCACTCACTTGCATCTACCACATCTTCCACACAGGCTTGTCCATTTTGCGACCCCTGTCTAATCCATCGTGCGCACATCTTTGGCGTACGACAGCCCGTCACGCCAACAGCCAACGCCTCCGCCTCCGCCTCTTCTTGCACTTCCCTGTACCCTACGCCGGGCGGCCATGTGCGAGCAGTGCTAATTCCTGGGGCAGGCAGCAACTCTACACACCGGTATCCCATATCTGAACGGCATTCCGATCCAACACTCCCCTCGTGAAGACAATGCCGTCTAGTATCAACTCCAGCATTCGCTCCAGAGTCAAGCAGGCGGAGCAGCAGTCTCTGGGATTGGAAGACGAGCTCGACTTTGGGTCCGACGAGGACCTTATGGAGACAATAGGCGAGATACCGTTGCCTGAAAGCGACGCAAAGGCAGCGGCCAACGAGCTGATTTCGAGCCGGCGCTCGAAGTTGAGCAGAAGCTCGCGGTCATCAAAGGAGGAGAAGCGCTCGCGAAACGGTAGCAGCCACTCCCTCGCGTCCTCTACACATCTGCCTCCACTGCCGCCAGTACCAGCTGGCTCAGCACTGGACCTGCCGTCTGAGATGTTCGGGGCGACCGAGGGTCGCAAGCGTGGCTCGGTTCTTGGTGCTTTCAAGAAGAAGGGGCTGCGGAAATGGCGAGACGACCAGAGCTCGAAGACGAGCATGTTCTCAGACTCGCAGTCTGCCAGCAGCACGATAAGCTTGTCCAAGACTGCCTCAAATACCTGTGAGTTGTCTCTCTTCACTGCTGCGGATGATACATGGTGTACTGACTGCTGCAGCATCTCGGCCATCATTCTCGGCATCTCTGGCACACTCCTCGATATCGAATGTGCCTCATCTCGGACCTCTACCGCCATTCGATTCTGATCCAGTGCTGGAGCAACAAAAAGCAGCCGCTCAACTGAAGGCGCAGCAAGGCATCAAGTACGATCAGATCGTGCTCAACCAAGCTCCTCGACGAGCCGAAGCACCGCGTCGCGAGGATGTGGAGCTTATGGGGTCCTTGAAGCGCTCACTATGGTCGCCGAGCGAGATCTCGAGCGCCATCCTGCCCTCGTTCCCTGCCACTCTTGCATCGTTGGAACCCATCACCATCCTAGTCGCTCATGCTGCCAAAAAGCCTCCGCCATCTATCATGGCAGGACGCAGTGGTGCTAGTTCCCAGGCAAACCGTTGGCAGCCATGTACCCTAGTGTTCACGCTGTTCAAGGTTACGACGGGTGACGACTCGCTAGCTGGGGCTCAAAACGAGCGCACGGTGGCCCACATACACGTCTTCAGCCAGAAGCAACAGCCGAGCGCGTCGTCAGGAAGCCTGAGCAGCCCGATACGCCGTACAACGAAAAGCACGGCCTCCTCCATGGACCCCAGTGCTCCCCGGGTGGAGAAGGAGCGCCGCTATCTTACCCGACAGTCGTCCGCATTGGTGTCTGACGAACATACTGATGTCGATGGACGCAAGGTAGTGCTGCGTGTGCTCTTCGGGGTCGAGGACCGCTCTAGAGGCAACGAATGGGTCATCGAGATGAAGGACGCAGCATATCTGCACGAATGGGTGCGCCAAATCAAGAAGACGGCTACGATGATCAATGCCGAGGAGCTCGGGTGCGGTCACGCAATCCGCTCTGCGTTTGAGTCCTCGTCGGTTTCTGCAGACGAGCTGGATCAGACGTTGAGCATGCATCTTCGCACTCTCGCAGAGCAGCGTGAGGCTCAACGGCCTGCTCCTGCTGCGGTGTCAGCTGCTATGCGTCACAACCCCTCCGCCTCCCCAACGCTGAGCCAGCCGGACGTGCGCAGCGCCTCCGCCGAGGCCGCGCAGGCAGCTGCACTGAGTCGCTCTCGCAGCGCAGAGGTAGTGCCGCAGACCTCGTCCGTCACCGACCTCGATGATGAGGCTGATGGCCTGTCACTTGGTAGGCTGAACCTTTTGCCCGACCTGTCGTTCCCTGCTCCTCCATCAGCTCTACCTCCGCAACGTGCCGTCCGCGCTCAGGCCCAGCCCAGCACGTCCCAACCGCAACCATCATATGCTAGGTCCAACGGACATGTGGCTAATGGGCACAACCTGCCTTCCTCCATATCAGGAAGCAACTCACGCACGGCCAACGGCTCTGCAAACGGCTCTGCGCAGTCTCTGCAGGCCGGCTGGCCATCATCCTCACCTAAGGACAGTGTACAGGCATCCCTCTCGCCCACCCCTGCGGCCAGCACCTCGTCCCTACCTACCCCTGCTACGCCAGCATCCGGGTCGTCAGTCCGCTTAGACAGTACACCAGACGAGGAAGACGAGCCGGCCGTGCCTGTGCGACCGCCGACACCACCCCGCCGCTCAGCCAAGGACGAGCAGGCGTCCCGTGTCCCATCGTCGGCCTCGTTATTGCACACTCGCGCTAACGGCGCTCCCACGCCGAGTATAGCGAGCACGAACTCGGGAACAAGTTCAACCCGAGCGCTGAGGAGGCTACGAGGCAAGCCTCAGGTGATCGATGTCAGTGAGTATCTACTCTGCGGCACGTCACGCACGCTACTATCTAAATACACGAGCTGACCCGCAGTGGCCGAGTTCTCATCTATCGAGGCGGAGAATATGCCACCAGCAGAGGAGGAGATCGAGGAGCCTATCCGCGACGACAGGGAGCGTCGCATCCGTTTCGCCGGGATCTAAGGGCGTCAACAGAAGCTGTTGTGTGGAGTGACCACTTGAGGTCCTTGTCATTGACTTGACAGAAAATCTCAGCAGTGTCAGCGGAAAGACACCGTCATCCGTCTTGCGTCGTGAAAGTTTTCACCATACTCCCAAGTGTAAGAGACTAGACTGTTTGCGCACGTATCGCGTGTTCGCGTTTGTATGTATGCACCATGCTTGTATGTTCGCGGGGCAGCCAACACAGCAGTCACTTCCGACTGGTCCCCTCGAAGAGTACGTCTGCCACACATCCTCATGAGATCGAGCTTCGCCAGACTGTGCCCGTATCCCCGTTGAGTAGTTACTGCCGATGCCGAGCGCATGCATCTGCATGGGCCCACCGACTCCTTCTGGTCTCCTTAGACTTTCCAACGGCATCGCAGATAGCACAGGCAGTTGCAGTGAATGCCACTTTGTACGAGGTATTTATGGACCAATCCAGTCTAAATCCGGTTCCTGGCCACATTCGGGTTGTTGACATCTTGACTTCCGACACCTTTCCTTCCATCTTCACAAAATAGCTCACCCCAGATTTCTCTTGTTCAATCCCCTCTTCGAGACACTGACCAACAGCACGAAGAGAGGATGTCGGTCAGCCACCTGCCTTCTCAACTCCCAGCATGACAGACCGAAGGCGGTCACCGCCTCTACGCTGAGGCATTTACTCACAGACTGCCTGACATCAGAAGCGCACACACTGCATTCCCTCTTGCTAACATTGATAGTGGGGTGTGGCTGTGAAGACAATCGGGGTGGTGGATAATCGCTCATACAAGAGTCCTTCTACACCAGCAAGCCTCCAATCCTCGTTGTTCAGGATCGAGATGCAGATGGCGAATGCCTCAAGTGCCCACTGTTAGCACTGCTCGTCGTACTTCTGATCGTCTGGTGTTCTCGTTCTCAATGCACAATGGCGTCCATCTGTGCCGATGGGGATGACCGCTTACTCTGGGACACATGCAGATTGGTTGATCTCTCGGAATCGTAATCCGGAGTGGACATCGCCTTCCCAGTTAGGTCTCCCAGGATTTCCAGTCGGCACAAAGAGGTCAGCCGGGCCGTTTGCGAGTAGCGACATGGCAGTCTTCCTGACCCTCCATGTCAACATCGAGCAAGGCTGCTTACGGTGCTCACTCACTGCTGTGGAAGTACTAAAGCTCGCTCAGCGAGTGTTGATTTCTCCTCACCAACCTCAGTACTCACCATTCTGCGTCCCGTACTATCCTAGTGAGCTATCCAGAACAGCACAGCTATGTCACCTCTCGACGACAAGGGTGAGTTCGACGCGGAGAAGGCAGAGGGGTCACGGTGCAGCATCGACACTGTCGCTCAAGCACCTCACCTCAACCAGGGTCCCAGCGTCCGTCATGTAGACATCAAGCTGCCCAACACCGCCCGGCCTGAGGCCCGCGTGCCCATCGAGTTCCGCACGCTGTCCATTCACGTGTATGACTCGCAACGCTTCGACGCCAATGCTCCCTCCTACGGTCAGAGCAAGGGCGATGCAAGATGGTGGCAGTGGAAGAAGACAGCCCAGCAGTCGACCGACGAGGACGATGCTACCTTCTTCGGCAAGCTCGACTTCCACACCGTCACACCGCATCTCGTCTGCCAGCGTCTAAACGTTGCACCAGACGTGGGACTGGATTCTGAAGCGGTCATCAAGCGCCTAAAGCGCAACGGTCCGAACAAGCTCACGCGCGCCAAGCCCCAGCTGTGGAAGAAGCTCCTTCGTTATCTGTTTGGCGACTTCTGCTCCATCCTCTGGATTGGTGTGATCATCTTCTTCATCTCGTGGAAGCCGCTCGGCGACCCTCCTCAGGCGTACAACCTTGCTCTGGCCATCGTGATTATCATCGTTATCATCATGTGAGTATATAGTGTGCTCGACATGACACCCGTCGTCAATGACCGTGCTTGCGCCACGGATAAAGACTCGCTGACTTATTCCCAGGCAGGCGTCGTTCAGCGGGTTCCAGGACTGGTCAGCTCAGCGCGTCATGTCGTCAATCCTCAACCTCATCCCTGAGACCGCCGTAGTTGTGCGCGATGGGACGACGAGGTCCATACCCTCGAGCGGACTTGTCGTCGGGGACATCGTGCAGCTATCAAATGGTCAGAAGGTTCCCGCCGACATGCGCATTATCAAGGCGTCGAGTGACCTCCGGTTCGATCGAGCCGTCCTCACCGGTGAGTGTGGCAGGGACGCTGTGCCGCTAATACTATAGGCGAGTCAGAGGAGGTCTCAGGCTCTGTGGATACAGACGAGACCAACTTCCTCGAGGCGAAGAACGTCGCTCTTCTGGGCACGCATGTGTGCAATGGTTCCGCTACTGGCGTGGTCATCCTTACTGGACCTAGAACTGTCATGGGCCGGTAGGTTGTCTGAAGATCTCAATGGCGCTGACTCTCGTAGGATCAACAAGATCACTACCACGTCGGGGGATGAGCGCACCAACTTGCAGAAAGAGATCACCCGCTTCGTCAAAATCATCATCGCCATGACAGTCACGCTGATCATGATCATGCTCATTACTTGGCTGGCATGGCTCCGAGTCGACCATTACGACTTTCTCAACACGGTCGGCATCCTCACCAACCTCATGTCGCTGGTCGTCGCTTTTATTCCCGAGGGCGTGCCTATGGCCGTGGCACTGACGCTCTCCCGCATCGCGAAGTGTATGCGTAATGCGCGAGTACTGCCTAAGAGCCTGTCGACCGTGGAGACTCTCGGTTGCGTCGACGTTCTCTGCTCTGACAAGACCGGCACATTGACGGAGAACAAGATGACTGTCGCAGATCTTGCGTTTGTCGACAAAGCCTTCACTCCTGATGACATCGATGAAATGCTCGAGACTTCGGCATTTTGCGAATTTCGCAAGGGCATGACGCTGTGCAATGATGCTTTCTTCGATACTGAGGAGAAGAGCGAAGAAGCGAAGCACGACAGAGACGACAAACTCAGTGAGCGGAAGGTCCGTGGCAATGCCACTGATGGCGCGCTGCTCCGCCTCACATCATCTCTGCCAGGCTCCCTCGACTCGTCATACAAGCAGGTGTTCGACCTCCCATTCAACTCCGAGAACAAGTTCGCCCTCACCTACATTGTGGGGCCGAAAGGGTCCGAGATCCTAGTCAAAGGTGCTCCCGATATCCTCCTGCCTCGCTGTATGACCTACCTCTCATCAACTGGGAGTGTGTGTCCTCTGGACGCTACCGCGACAGCCTTCCTCGGGCGCATGCAAGAAGCTTGGTCACGCCGAGGCGAGCGTGTCATCATGCTCACTCAACGCTACTTCTCCACTGCTCTTGAGCCCTCCTCCGTTGACTTCGAGAACGCCGTGAAAGATGCTGCTGGCTCACATCTGACCGTTGTAGGTCTAGTCGGCATCGTCGACCCGCATCGAGCAGATATCCCCTTCACGGTCAAGGAAGTTCGCCGCAGCGGGTCTCGGTTCTTCATGGTCACTGGCGACTTCAGCCTCACGGCCGTGGCTATCGCTCAACACGTCGGCATCATCACGCAACACGGTGACCCTGATCGTATTGCAGACTTCGACAGGCTCAACCGCTTCGCACAAGCCGCGGAGTTCAAGACTGATCGCTTGAATGTCATCGAATCGAGTCTCGTCGTGGAAGGGAAGGAGATCACTGACCTTTCTGATGAACAGTGGGATGTGATTTGCAAGTATGAGGAGGTCGTTTTCGCCCGCACCACGCCAGAGCAGAAGCTCCGCATTGTTACAGAGCTACGGAAGCGCGGCAGCACTGTCGCAGTGACCGGCGACGGCGTCAATGATGCTCCAGCACTCAAGGCTGCCGACGTCGGCATTGCCATGGTGGACGGTTCGGAAGTGGCTCTCGAGGCTGCGGATCTAGTGCTCATGGGCAACTTCAGCTCCATCATTGAGGGTATCCGCCTCGGGCGGCTTGTCTTTCAGAACCTGCAAAAAGCCATCAGCTACCTACTACCTGCTGGGTCATGGTCAGAAGACTGGCCTGTGATTCTCAATGTCTTCTTCGGTGTCCCGCTTCCATTCTCTGCCTTCCTGATGGTAAGTTCCTTCCTTCTCCATTCTCGAGTGCGATGTTTGACCTTAGGTTATCGTCTGCTGCTTCACCGACCTGGCAAGCTGTGTGATGCTCGTCTTCGAGAAGGAGGAGTTCGACCTCCTCTCCCTGCCACCGCGCGACCCCAAGCGCTCTCATCTGATCAACCTTCCGATCTATCTTCATTCATACGGCTTCATCGGCATGATGGAGACGTTGACTGCACACGCCATGTTCTTCTACTATATCTACTCCTACGCCGGCATCCCAGTGCGCAATATGTTCTTCGTGTTCGCAAGGTACTCGGATGGATACTACGGGCATACACAAGAGGAGCTCGACCACTTCCTCAAGACAGGACAATGTGTGTACTTTGTTACACTGGTGATCTTGCAGGTGGCCAACCTCAACTCAGTGCGTAACAAGCGCCTTTCAATCTTCCAGCGAGGGCCACAGCACAACCCCTATCTCATCATCGGTCATGTTGTGTCGATCGGCATCGCCATTTTCGTCACCGAGGTCAGGGGTATCCAAGATCTGTTTGGGACAGCGAGTGTTCCCATCAAGCATTGGATGCTGCCCATTCCGCTCGCGGTGGGACTACTGGCTATGGATGAGCTTCGCAAGCTTATCGTGAGGACATGGCCTCGAGGACCCCTAGCAAGAGTCGCATGGTGAAGTAAATGATCAAGTACACGGCACGTCAGCCAATACCAGTAAGAACTGCTCGCAGGGCTCACGTCGTTGTCATGTCGTCAACTACTGAGTACATCAGACGTTGCAAGTATGCATGGATATGAACACGCGATGAAGCCAGTCAGTTGATGTGCTCTTGACATATTCCCGGTTTGGCACTGTCGGGAGTGGCAGTCGGTTCGGAACTCTTACTTCGTGGCAACGACACCAGCAGCGACGGCAATGACAAGCGGCATGAAAAGAGGTGCCACAAGCGCTGCAGCTGCTCCTTGAGGTCTGTCGGCGTCAATGACAGGGGCGGAAGAAGCTGGATCACTATCACTGCCAAGATTCGTAGTATCCGTTACGGCTGGCTCTCCCTGCTTGTCGACCCCGAAAGATCCGGACGCCCCGACGAAGCTCGTTAGAGGAAAGGGGTTGGTCGGCAGAGGGTCGAGGGAGGTCGAAGGGAAGTAGGCAGTGTGTAGAAAGACTTCGTGTTTACTGGCGCGGTGTTGTCCACATAGTCTGAATCCGCTGTGACCGACATGCTTGTAGAGTTCCAGGAAATCGACAGAGAGGTGGAGTTGAGGTCATCAGACGAGGAGGCACTGGAACCTCCCGAATCCAATGGCGGTGCGATCGGCCCACTCAGGCCATCTGTGCAATCGAAGCAGCATTTGTCTGTGTGACGGCGACACAGCGTCCCGACTGGGCATGATCCAGAACCATCTGCGATGAGCGATGCCTCTTCCGCAGTGGCTGTGGCACACTCACCAGGACAGCACATGGTGCCGGGCGTGACGCAGAAGTCCATTTCCGGGCACTGGGTCATGTACGGGACCCGGCAGCCCTCTGACTGGCGTCTCACAATGCCTCATTTGTGCCCGATCGTGTGAACGCGCTCCCAGGGAGTCTGCTAAAGGGATCCTCGAGTGGAGCCGCCAACGTAAGGACCCCGAGCGTGGCGAATGTGACGAAGCGAAGCATACTGTATCCTCCGAGTCTCTCCACTCCAGAAAGGGAGAGAGTGAACAGAGGGCTATGAGTAGAGATGTGGACTTGAAGTTAAGCATCATTGCGGCTGCCATCACCGTTTGGCAGGTCCGTGCGCACTCCATAATACCTTCAGCGTGCAGAATGTCGTTATTGAGTCGGGCAGCGTGGACCAAAAGAACGCCTAGGCATGCCATCTGCACAAATCATCCAGCGTCTGCGATTGATGACAAGTTCGCTGCCGTGAACGATCACTATTCAGCTTTCCACATCTGAGAAACAGAATCGGGAAGAATTCGAGTCTTTCCAAAACCCAAGAATATGCATACTACCGTGATAACGCTATGCTGAACTAATGTTACACCTTGTCCTCTCGGTCCCAGCGCTCCGCGATCGCCTCACCCTCACCGACCTCCATAGCCTTCAACTTGCCCTGGGCCGACTTGATGAAGGTGAGGACAAGGCAGTACAGGAACGCAAGAATAACTTGCACAGACAAGAACGATGCAATGACCAGGAATGCAGTGGAGCCGAGCTCCTCCCCAAGAGCCTGGGCTGCTGTGGCGAATGTGCCTACCGGGAAAGTCAACGCCCACAGGCCTGTGGAGAACAGGCGGCCAAAGACGCTGCGATCCTTGCGAACCTTGTCGATGAACATCGCCATCGCAAGTGTGTACCACGCCAGCGCGAGGCCAAAGAGGACAAGACCTGCAATGAGACCTGCAGCATACAACGTGTCCGCTATCCGTAAAGCCTCGTCGCCCAGTATAGAAGGCACGATCGGTGTGCCGCCATATGCAATCTTGCGTGCCACAACACCCATGTTGATGATACCAAACGCGCCTTGGCCGCACGGACCGATGGGCAGGAACACAGACGATATTTGCTTGGATTCGGGAGGTCCACCTATGGCGAAGCGGTAGATGACCAATGCGATGACCATGAGCGCGAGTGGGACGCCGATGCCCCAAACGGCATAGGACGCAATGAGCGTCGCCCGTGCTAATTTCGGGTTGTAGTCAATGAGGCTGTTGGCCACGACTGATCCGACCGCAGATGCGACAACGGGTGCTACGATCGGAAGAAGCCAAGTAGGGGACAGTGATTTGTTTGTTTGCTGCTGGCGGGTGAACATGATGAAGATCATGCCGAGAGACACAGTAACAGCAACGACGATATCGATCCACCAAAACCCAAGCGCCAGCCTCGCCCAGTTCCTTCCCCAGGCCGGAACGCAGACCGAGCTAATCATGTTCTGCAGGTGTCAGTGACGCCGCCTTGCAATCTGCGATTGTACTCACAATGATGGTCACAAAACCCATGGGAAATGTGCCCCAGAACATGCTAGCCGTGTTGTGGTGCAGCAGTTTGGTCCACAGCCCGCGAAAGATGATAAAGCGTAGTACTGTCAACGCCAGGAGAATTACGAACAAGACAACATTGAGGACGAAGACGATGATGCCAAGGTACTCTAGCCATCGCGCAGGGTACGGGAAGTTGTGAAGCAATATCGACGCCATTCCAGTTCCCATCGTCATCGAGAAGTACGCGGGGGACGTGTGCAATGCCGCTCGCGCAATGGTCGCGCGCAGCCCACTGGAGTGTACGCGATGCGTGTCATGCTGCTGTGGTTGTTCCGTTTGTTGTTGTTGTAGTTGTTGTTGTCGCTGCGGTTGTTGTCCCTGCCCGCGACCTCGCTCGCTCGTCACCGTCGAGGATGAGGCCAGGTCCATGCTGTACGGTAGGGCGGAGACAGTGTCAGGCATGGGAAGTGGTGGGCTTTGCGTGGCTGGCTGAGCCAAGCCATTATATGAACATCTGTGGCGTGGAGTGGTTGTCGGAATAGAGAGGAGTCACAAAAGACGTCAGCTGAGTGCTGTTCGTAATGGTCACCGTATGGTGGAGCAAGTCGCCGTATCCGATTCGTAAACGATAAAATCCTCACATCGGCTATTTCCGTCGACATTGTTTATCTTAGTAGTATTGACTGTCTTCATTTCAGCACAACACCAGCAATGAAAGGACGGCAGCATTGTACAATTTGACAGAGGCAATGCATGATCCGTTGAGCACTACAAGCCGTTGCAGCCAGAGGAAGTCAGAGGTTCTCGAGCATCGAGTGGCGAACAGGTGGGCAGATCTGAAAGCCGAGGCCAAGGCGGATCATGCGTTGCGACTTCGGAATATATGAGACTGGCGTATTCATCGACCGCGTGCGTGCGGGCGCGTGATACTAACCAGGACAGGAGCCATTCGTAGTCGCCGTGATAGCGGCAGCTAGTCCTGCCTCGGACCTAGGCGAAGACATTGATATGCGGATGACCGCCAGAGGCGATGCGGAAGTTGCGATTCAGTGCGCTGATCTTCTGCAGCTCCTCCTGCGTGAGGTCAAACGACTCATTGGCAAGATTTTCTGCCAGGCGCGAGGGATTCGAGCTCTTCGGGATGACAGTGATGCCCCTCTGGGTTGCCCAGCGAAGGAGCACCTGTGCCGGTGTGACCTTGTGAGCGGCAGCAGCGGCAGTGACTGCGTCGACCTCGAAAAGGGATGGCAGTGACTGAGCACCAGCGTGGCCAAGCTCAAGCCAAGACTGGGGCCCAAAGCTTGAGTATGCCATGACGTGCACTCTATACGCGTCGCACATGTCCAGCATGGCCTGCTGTGTGAGGAAGCTGAAGTTTAGACAGTGTGTCAAGCGGTGTAGATAGGCTTGCTACTCACGGATGCAGCTCAATCTGGAGCACAGAAGGTCGGACCTTGGCGTAGCAGATCATGTCGAGGAGCATCGCGCCGCCAAAGTTCGAGATACCAATGTTCCGTGCCAGCCCCTTGCTGTGAACGTCCTCCATTGCTCCCCAGGTTAGATGCATGGGCGAGTGCTCAATCTCAGGCTTTCCGTCTGGCGTGCCGTCATTCCAGCCGGGGTGTTCACGCACAGCTGGGTCGACTGCGTGTCAGTGCAGATAAGGTTGAGAGGTACTCACCATACTTGAGTGGAAGAGGCATGTGCACGAGATACAGGTCAAAGTAGTCCAACCCCCAGTCAGCAAGGGACTTGCGAATAGCAGGCTCGACATGCTCCGCTGCGTGGTTCGTGTTCCAGAGCTTGGAGACGATGAAGAGCTCGTCGCGCGTCACGAGCTTGTCCGCGATAGCGCGAGCCACACCTTGGCCGCACTCTTTCTCGTTGGCATAATCGGCTGCACCATCCAGTAGACGGTATCCTGCTTTGATGGCATTGTACACCTGGTCAGCTGCGACGGCAGTGGGCACCTTCCACAACCCCAGGCCGGTCAGAGGCATCGAGCCGGTACCGTTCTTGAGAGGTACGGTGGACATCTTTAAGCGGGTTCAATGCAACACAACGGTCGACACCGGCAAAGAATGTCCGTACCAAGGTCACAGGCAGTCGCGAGAGTAACGAAGGTTGCCAAAAGGCGAGTTGTGGTAAACAGCAAATGCAGTGCGACAGATGGGATCCGACGTGCCCATCGAAATCAGTGGGTGGAGGTCCCTCAAGGCAGACAGACAACCACATGCTCACAGTCGACGGTTAGTCACCGACTCCCTTCCATACCTGCGCACAGATGCATGCGACTTCAGCAGTCGGGTACGAGCAAATGGGTGCTTGAGTTCGAGGCGAACTGCCCAGTTCGACTCCCATGTGACCTGCACAGCACACGCTTCGATGTTGGTATGATATGATATATGACACAAAATACATAGACTTAGCGGATACGGACCCGGCTCTGACCACGGCTGTCGCGGTCATTCTCGTCCGAGCTCTTCTTGGTCGCCTTGGGCTCCCAGATCTTCCAGAACTTGAGGTTCTCGTCTCCAGCACCAGTAGCCACAGTACACCCATCTGGCGACAGCGCAGAGGCAAGCACACGGTGATCGTGCGCTGGGACATCGTATATCTTCGCCAGTGACGGATATGCCCATAGCGAGATGTTGTTGTCCGGGTAGCCGTGTGTACTGAGAATCTCCTTGGCATGCGGAGACCAGATGAGCGAGGTGACTTGGCTCCCTGCATGCAGAGAAGCTGTCCGCGCGCCTGTCGATGTGGACCAGAAGTGAATGTGCTGATCCTGACTACCACCACCAGTTGCAAGGAGGTTAGGCTGCCAAGGACACCATGCGATGGCCTATGAATCAGCATGCCAGGTAGAAGTCGGCACTCTCACCTTGACTGCAGCAGTGTGATTCCGCTTGGTCCATTTCGGCACAACACGCTCGACCTCGTTGAGCACACTAGCATTTATACGGGAACTGTAGTCAGCTTTTATCACTTGTCCAGACCTACTCCCAGCAGTTGACGACATTGTCGTTGCCTCCACTTGCGATCAGCTGCCCATCAGGCCGCCACTTGAGTCCCGACACCTCGGCGGTATGCCCTCGCAACTCCATGACCTTGTGCTGTGCTACACGAACATCGTGGTGGAAGATAGCACCGTCACGGCACCCTGAGGACAGGATGTGACCGTGCCAGGACAATGAGGCGACACGAGCGTTGTGCCCTCCCATGACGCGGATGCGCTTGCTGTCCTCTACGTCCCAAATCTCCACCTCACCGGCATCATTACCGACAGCAAGGTAGGCGCCGTCACTCGACCACGACACGGAGCATACTTGTGTCTCCTCCTCACTGCCATCAGCTTGTCCTTGTACACAATCACGCACGCATCGTGCTCCAGTGCCAGCACGGCGCCCGAGTCAGCATCCCAGACGTAAGGACGAGTGCCTAGACCGATAGCAACACGATTCGCACTGCTCCAGTCCACAAGGTTGAGGTAGTAGTCGTCCACGAAGCCAGGTGCGTCAAGCACCCGCTCCGGCAGATACGGCGGGTTGCGCTTCTTGGGTCCAGCCGC
The DNA here is from genome assembly GCA_002335625.1 of Cutaneotrichosporon cyanovorans. Classification (NCBI taxonomy): domain Eukaryota; kingdom Fungi; phylum Basidiomycota; class Tremellomycetes; order Trichosporonales; family Trichosporonaceae; genus Cutaneotrichosporon; species Cutaneotrichosporon cyanovorans. The sequence continues at coordinate 966,525 of BEDZ01000002.1, read as the reverse complement.
ACCCGGACCTGACGATCCCGTACCCCTGTTCGTAGCTGCAGAGCTGTGCAAAAGGTAATTGCGTTGCGCATCTAGGTGAGAGGTAGCATGCGAAGCAGGCGGAGGAGCAGCGCGGAAGGAGAGGATACGGCGATTGGGCTGCGGCATCCCCAGCGAAGCGGAGAGCGAGGCATCCATAGAGGCCGAGCTGCGGTCCGCGAATGACGAGTTGGAGGTGTCGGCATCAGGACCATGTGAAAGCGTTGTCGAGCGGTTCATGGAGTCTGATCGTGACGGCACAAAGCGGTCCAGCTGGAAGTTAGCCCTGGTGCCCGTCCGAGTTGTCACTCACGTCGCGACTCTTGGTCTCGCGAGATGAGGGTTTGTCGGGCACAGTGAAGTCGCCACTGTGGTCGACAACATTCATGCGACCCATGCCTTCCCGCAGAGCACTCATCTCGTCCGTCCGCTTGTCACCTGAACGCTTCAATGGCGGAGTTGTGCGAGCCATGAAGGGGTTGGAGGATGAGGATCTGGAGATCAGGGTTGTTTGTTTATCGAGCACACGTACATGTCGCCTGGCATCGCGTTCTGCCAGATTCGCACAGCAAGCAATGCCAGCAGCTCTCTATAGTCTTATGATTTCCCAAGTGTTGCTCGTGGGCCGACGCATGTACTGCAGAAATCGAGTAAGGTGTGATAGGTGTCCGAGTAAGAGGCCCATTGTTGATCGTCGCCAGCGGCAAAACAAGTCATTCGCGTGAGGATCTCTCGGAAGCAATTCCCACCTCCACCCAGCTACAAAAGTCAGTAACCAGGTGCCTTCACTGCACACGACTTCCTCAACTCCTCATCAACATGTTTCGTGCAGCCCTCGGGGGCCCGGGGCCAGCAACGATGGCATACAGGGCCCAGAGGCTGCAGAGCACTGCGCTGCTTGCTGTGTCACCGCGCGCTTGCGCGAGCTCACGAGCAAAGGCCATGGCTTTTGTCAAGAAGAAGCCTTTGAAGTCGAAATATGTACGGGAGCCGGCCGCCTCAACCCAGGAAAGCGTGAAGGTCAGTCGTCAATACAACAGCACTGACCTCTAGTCTACGGCTTTAAAATCGGCAATGTCAGTCAAACACACAGCGATAAAGCGGACTGGTAGTGATAAGACAACCACGAGAGTCACAGAGCCTCAAATGACTCCCAAGAGCAAGGCGAAGCCAAACAAACAACGCAGCAAGGAGGTACAGCCACCGCCATTAGACTCGAATGACGAGGTGCTTACGCTTTTACCTCCGCCGCTTCCTACGGTCGACGCAACGGGTCTTGCCAAGAATGCGATTAAGCACCTTCGAGCTGGGGATGTCAAAGGCGCAACAAAGGCTTGGGGGACTCTAGTGGACTCACGGGCAGGCGGGGTCGTGCCGCTGGAGCAGCTAGCAGAGCTGTCGGATGAACTTGTCAAGCTTCTGAGCGGACCTCATCGGCTTCTACTTCGGAGCTTCTCGATCTCGAACCCTGAGGCCTTTGGCATACTGCGGGATATGGCGATTGAGACGGCCGCGCACGACAAGTGGGAGGGTTTGAATGAGTTCCTGCTGGAGCTGGTGGGCGAGGGTCTACCAGCGCTGGCCGCAGGCGCGTGGCACGACTTTATGAGACGCGCTCGAGAAGTGCAGGGTCGAGACATCGCTCTGTTGTCTTCACGAAAACGCGAAGAGCGCGTAGCTGGCCGATTGTCCGGAGACGGAATGCTGCCGCTCATGCTTGTCCAAGTTGCGGCTCTCACGATGTTGGACCAGTTCGATCACAACACTGTGCTCACATTCCTTTGCACCAATGCGGGCGTACGTGCCGACGTGATCCGCGAGACAGATTGGGCCCCAATCCGTCGCCGACTGGATCAACATGGCCGCATGCACAACAGGCAGCTTTTCAGGCGATTCATGGAGAATGTCGACTCTCTCACACTCTGCGTCATGTGTTATCATCCTAGAGCACTCCTTACGCGGATCAGCACTCTGTCGTCTGTGGGCGATGGGGGAAAGGCTTTGGATGTGCTTTATGATCGTATGCTTCGCGCCTCTACTGGTCCCAAGCGTCTGATCGTCCCTGTCATCGCGGACGCCCTCTATTACGACGTTGTACCTTTTCCACCAAGTGTATGGAGTAAGTCCTATGATATAGTCATGAGGCTCACGAAACAGAGCAATTCATGCGCTCATTTTCGACACTCGGTATGACCGACTCGATCCTTCGTATGATCAATGAGGACCTACCCGCGCGGTACACGCGCACTCCGACGCAGATGCTGGGGTTCGCGATGGCATGCTTGGCGCACATGTCCGCATACAAAGCTGAGGATCGGATGAGAATGCGTCCCGTGGTCGACGAGCTCTGGCGTCGCATCGGCGAACGCGGGCAACAGGATGCGCCCAGCATGCTGCGCTACCGTTTGGAGTCACTCAACTATCTGCACGACTCGGAAGGAAGCATTCAGCTGTACAAGTACGCCAAGGCTGACCTCCGAAGACGGCAGGTGTCATATGGCGATGCGTATATCAATCCCCCTCACTTCGGTCACATGTGCTTTACAAGTCGCATAAGAGAAGCTATGGAAGTGCTGAACGATCACCGGAATTGCGCCCATGCTGCCAACCGCATAGCCTATGCGGAGTTCATTCAACACGCGCTTGACAGTGACTTGGACATAGCGACTCGGAGGGAAATGCTCGTGAAGATCATGAAGATGAAGCCAGACGATACTCCGATAACCCCATCGAGCTGGGGTCGCATACTCGCCTTCCTCCTCGATTCCGGACAGCCCATCGCAAAGGCATGCTCGGAGATTATCAAGCAGCGTGGAGGAAAGCAACCTGTGCAGTTCTTTGGTCCTCTCGTCCGCAGTCTAATGAACGCTAGGGACGAGTCGTCTGAACTGCAGCTGGAGGCGGCCGTGTATGTGCTGGAGCACTATTTTCCCGACGAGGAGGAGAATACATCGACAGGGTTTGGCATCTATGCGGTGTGGAGACCCGTGGCTAGCTTCATTGCACGATCCAGCACGATTTCCGGTTACCGTCGCCATGAGCTTCTGGAGCGCTTGGTGGCCTGTTACCCCAAAACCCTCAAGATCCAGAATATCGACCTTCTACGCATGGCGATCGTGAATGCGTCACTAGCTCGCCCTACGGAAGATGGCGTACCTGAAGCTTTGTACTGGTGGTCTCAGGTGTCGCCTGGATGGGCCACTGCAAAGGACTACAAGATGGTAGTGTCACGCCTTGTTCACCACGGGTATCCACAGGTGGCAGGTGAGATCGTCGACACCTTGCGGCCGAGCTTCAAGACGCAACAGATCGTAACGTATGCTCACAGTCTCGGCGTACAGACTGGCCTTTCTCACGGCGATGTTGAGCCACACCAGGAGCGGCGGGAGAGCATCGAGGACCGGGAAGAGCGCCTCGAGGAGGAAGAGGGCGAGGCAGAGGGAGAGACGCTCCCAGATGATGCGGACACGGAGTTGACGAGCTAAAACTCATAGTGTTATATATCACTCGCATTGCATTGCATCACACAATACCCAAATTTGACCCGTATATCTTACAGTTCGCCTCAACAGCCAAGGTACTACCATCAACTCTCGAAATCAGCCGGTGCAGGGCTTTCCCACGAAACGTTGTGCACGCCTTTGCGCTTAAACAAGTTCACGATCTCGCTCTCAGCCTTATCCCTACTTGCGTCCTCCGCGCCGCCCTGGACAGCAGCGTACACCTGCAGCGTCTGATGCAGCTGCTTGAGATCTGTACAGCCCACGACGACAGGCACTACCTTGCCGTCCGGCTGCCGCAGCGTGCGGTAACCAAATGCACAAGCCACGTCCTCGATGGTGGTCCCATGTTGGCGTGCGACGTCGACTGCCTCTCGGGTTGCACCGTACATGTCTGGCAGTCTCTTGGCGGGGTGCCATTCCGGCCCTCCACCAGCCGTCAGGATACCCATGCTCAAGGGAGCGGCGTTGATGACCTGGTCGACTCCGGCAGCCGCAAAGTGGGGCAGGTAGCCCTCCAGTGTAGAGCAGAGTACCGTGTGATGCGCGTACGTCTGCACGACGTCGACGTGCTGTCCGTTTTCCTTGGCAAGAAGACACATGCGAAGCAATACCGGCAGCGAGTAGCCTGCTATTCCAATGCGCTTGATCACCCCTTCAGCCTGGAACTCGGCTAGGGTCGCCAGAGCAGCGAGAACGGTATCGTCACCTTTCCCTAGAGACTCGTATGGTGGTTTGAGATGGTACAGGTCCGCTAATGAGCCCAGCGCCTCGAGGTGTGCGCCTGAAGGGCATGGGAACGGCGATGTAGCAACAAACTCCACGTCATGAATGTACACGATGTCAAGGTAGGTCGTTTGCAAGCGTGCGAGGGAACGCTCAATGGACGCGCGAATCGTTTCGGGGCGGTAGTCGACTTGTACCACCTTCGGCCCGTACTTGCCTGCCTTGGTTACGATGCTGTAAGTTTCGCGGGGGAACTCGTCGGTCAACGCAGCCAGTGCGTTCCCTAGGATGATCTCGGAAGGGTGGTAATGTGGTGCTGTACATGGTCAGCTAGAGCCCAGGACGTCGAAGACTTCGCGCCGACGTGGCGCGACGCGATGCTGAAACCTACATGTGTCGAACGCGTTGATGCCTGCACGCAAGGCGGCGCGCACCACACGTACGGGCATTGTTGAACGCACTGCCTCGTTATCTGCATAGATACCGTCGCCGAACGTCGCGCAACCCAGCATCACAGGCGGCAGAGGAAGTATGCCGTTCTCGACAACATCTGTCGTTGGCGTCATTGGCGGCAGCTTCTCGTTCGCAGGAATGAAGTCCTCGGCCGTACCAGGGATCGCGTCGGGGTCGTAGCCTGGGATGTTCTCCTCTGGCGCGTCGGGATGCGATACTGAGACCGTCATGATGCTCAAGAGGTAGTGAGAGACAGCACGACAACAATGACGCCGAGCGCCAGAAATAGTAGTAGTCCATACCGCGATATCTCTCCCGGCACACCGGTCCGTCCTGGATATGGATATAGCAACCACGGCGATGCTATAACAGCCTTAAGGGCTGGGCAATACATTCAACTAGTCCATAACAAGAAAGACAAAATCACACACGCACTCATATCTATACACTCTACTCTACGTCCACACCGTCGCCTCGACGCGGGTAGCTGAACTCGCGGAACAGACTCGCGTATGGGTCCTCAGACTCGTCGTATGCAGCGCCAAACACGCCCGGCAGCGACGTGGGTCGCGGTGGTGGGTAGCGTTGGAAGTTGGCCGAATCGCCTGTCGTCAGTATATTGCTGCACATCCCATGCATGGCAAAACGCGACTCCTGGACTCACTCATGCTCCCGACTCGTGGGACAATTGGCGCACCAATCTCCTTGCGCTCCAGTGATCCCCAGTCGACGCCCGCAAACCACGCGTGGTTCATCACATCGCGCGCCCCGCCCCGCAAGTTACCAAGCCGTTTACTCCTGTCAGCCGTGAGGAGGCCGCGAATGAGGTCCTTAGCGTAGGGGTCGATATGGGAGGGGAACGCGATCTCGTTTCGCAGAATCTTCTCATAGATGCCAAGTGGGTGGTCATCAAAGAACGGCGGGTAGCCTGCCAGCATCTCGAAGGCCAATATACCGAGCGCCCACCAGTCGACAGCTTTGCCGTGTCCTTGTGAGAGCACGATCTCAGGTGCTAGATACTCTGGTGTTCCGCACAGAGTGAACGTGCGATCTTCGACAACCTTGGCAAAACCAAAGTCCGCGATGCGGAGGTATCCCAGCCGGTCAAGCAAGAGGTTCTCGGGCTTCAGATCTCGGTAGATGATGTTGTTGGAGTGGAGATAGTCGATGGCCAGTACGATAGACGCGAGATAGAACCTGGTGACATCGGCCGAGAAGCGGCCCGCCCGACGCAGATGTGAGAATAGCTCTCCGCCCGGAATGTACGACAACAGCATATACACGTTCAGGTTGTCCTGGTATGTCGAGAAAAGTTCCACGATGAATGGATGACGCACACGTTCAAGGATGCGTCGTTCAGAGTTGATGTGCTCGACTTGTTTCAGTCGCACGATCTCCTGCTTTCGCAACACCTTCATCGCAAAGTGCGGCAGCTGGCCATCGATTTGCTGCGTTGCCGCTGGCGAGGGCGCGTTCGGATCTGGCGACTGGTACAGGTGAGGAAAGATCGGATGGTACGAGGTGGGCCTGTACGACGGGCGCTGGCGCACGAGCACAACACGCCCAAAGGTGCCTGTACCAAGCGTCTCGACGATCTCCCAATCTTCTAAAGGCACACGACCGTTGCGCGGATTCATCTCGACGCCATGATGTGCGTACATGGACGACAGGTGTGTGCCAGGCGGCGGCGGTCGAGGAAGATATCGGTTGCCTTGCCATTGTTGCGAAGATGACGATGCCGATGACGAACCCTCCACTACACCATCCATACCGCTCCAAGTTGACGATGCTTCCCACGCTGAAGGCGGCGTTGACATCAGCGATGCCGGTGGAGATAGTGGTGCTGCTCCTGCTGGTACTGGCATGAACTCTGCATGCGACAAAAGAAAATCGGCGTCAGCTCAAGACAGAAGAGGATGGGCAGCCGAAGCTCGGGGACAGCACTGTCACTGTTGTTGCAACCCGCTCAGGGCATCAGACTCACGCGGCTGCTGTCCTGTGGGTATCGGCTGCCCTCCGGGAATCGGTTGCGCCGCTACAGCACCGGGCTGATGCACATGTAGTGGTGGGTGAGTGAAGGATCGTGGTGCCAAGTGAGGTTGCTTGGCCGGATTAGACATCGCCGCGCGCTCGTGCGGGAGCAGCATCGACCCGGGATCGAACTTGAATCGCTTTGGCTTGGTGCTGCCACTGCTGCTGCTCCCAGGGCTGTTGCCTGTCACGTCCATCGTGCTGGGATTGATGGCACCTCTCACAGGCTAAGGGGTTCTGAAGTAGTGATGTGTGACAGATGTCGTGTGGCAAGTCTTTCCCTGGGTGTGGGCCGTTTACTTGCGATAAGGTATGACTATCGCCGCGTCGGTGCGCTCCGTATGCGCTGCTGAGGCCGTATTCCAGAACCGTCAGTGGGCAGCCCGCTTCAAGTGCTTGCGATGTTGAGAGTAGGGGGTTTTGTATCTGTGGAGTTTACGAGTGCGCAATTGCAAGAAAGGAGTAACAGTGTCCGGATCTCCGGATAAACAGGCTTAGTTTGATGCCGTGTTGATTGATGGTCGAGAGTGCGGAATGCTCGCAAGCGCGTAAGGGATAGTCGACTGGGCGCAGGCGCTCAAGATGGGCAGGCTGGAATGCGGTATCTGTTAAGTGCTGATTGTGCTCTGCTTGACGTCAAAGCGAGAGTGAGGCAGTAGTGCAAGGAGAAAACGGTGCGTAGATCTCTTCATGCCGCCCAGCGGTAGATCTTACACGACTTTATTGTGCACAGCCAGGTGCTCGAGACAGAAGTTTCAGTCGATCAGTTCAGTCCATCAGCGCTGGAAAGCTCATGTCTGACTTGCTCTTTCAGCCTCGGTTGAGGATGTACTGGTCCACCAGCAAGGGTGTTTAGAAGGTCCAGGCGGCCGGTACCGCCAAACCACCCCTGAGCCAGGCAGGAAGCACGCAAACCTCCGGAACGAACCAAAAAGGTAAAGCCGCTGCGCGAAAGTGTCACTGAGAGAGATCTTCTGAACAAGATGGGAGTACTGCTCCCACAGTTTGACCGACACCACCCTGTGGATACGCCTGTGGGTCTGTGGACACGCAAGATGTTCAGTCGGTCGGACACCTTGTGTCGGACAACACTGTGTTGACCCAGGGTATACAGGGCTCGAAAGTCTGTCGGCCCGGAGTTAGGTAAATCCTCAGGTCTTCGAGAGGTCGGTGACCCGGCACTGTTAATGTCTGATGGTCATGACTATTACTCCTCTGGTTACGTACTTGTCGACAGAGTCGCCACAATGAACATACTCTGGCGTGTGTGCCCTAGCGCGAGCTGATACCTTCATGGCGTTCAGGACAGCGGCGCCGACAGCCGGCGCACGTATGCTAGCAGAGGGACAGTGAGGGCCGAGTTGTAAGCAGCTTGGCAGCGAGATCTGGGACGATCCCCGACAATAGCGGCGGACCCGACGCAGTATTGAGCCGAAGATCAGCTAGATAGATCAGGTCGCTTCAGTAATTCATCAGTGGTCGAGCTGCTTGGTACCCTCTGATGAATGCAGACTGTTGGGATAGGGATCTGCAGATGTCTGCCTGTCAGAAGTACCAACGCACGCTCTTCCTGCCAAAATTCAGCAGTGCCACGGCTTTGCACGCTCAGGAGCCACTCACGAGGGCACACCGGCGACCACATCCTCCTTAACTCGCAGGGCAGCTTCATACTCTTCCCTCACGCTCATGAATAACGACATGGTTGCCCGTGCGTCCTCAATCTTAGCATCAGTGCAGCTCTGTTCGTTACTCGGGTCACTCACAGGGCAATGTTCGCTCATCTGTATCTCCCTCCCGAGCACTTCACGCACCATAGCCCTCAACGAGGGATACTCCCCTTCGCGTTGCACACCCATGCGCCTCCGGAGGGGGTAGTACAGCGCCGTGTCTCGCATGTCCTCATACACATGTCGATGTCGCAGTGCAGCCAAGTCATTGAACAGTGCGTGTCCCACTAGGATCTTGCCCTCGAGCAACTCGCGTACTGTTGCTGAGACTTGCTCGAACGTCGGGGCTGGGGTTGAGGTTAGTTGCAACAGCAAGCGGCACCTTCCCCGCGACACACCATTGTCAAGATCGCCCTTCCGAATGCCACTAGCTGTGGTCAGTGGGGGGACACACGAATATGCGTACTGCTCGTACGATAGTCGCCGACGTCGTTGGGATGCACAAAGACATACGAGTGATAGATCACATCTCCAGCGTGGTCGACCAGTGCGATTCTGAGTGAGCATGGGCAACTAAGGCTAAGTACCTACCGAGCGAGCGTATCTCTGCCTCTGTGGGAGACCATCTCGCAGTCTGCATCAGCTGAGCTTCCAGCTTGTGCATACCGATCGCAACGTATCGCTCAAGGGGAATCATGGAGGTGGGGTGAGGCGTGAGATGTACGAAAGTTGCAGAAGCGAGGATGTATAATGACAACGGCACACACACACACTTGACGTTTGAGTATATCCTACTCAAAGCTGGTACACTGCTTGCTACCATGCTGCTGCCACATCGCAACCATGCATTATTGCATACTCTAGTACCCATGGACCACTGTCTTGCGTTCATGCCCAATGCTTACAGATACTATTCCGGACCCACTCCTACTCCCCCGAGCACAGCCGCTCCCCCTCTGCCACCTTCTGCTCGTCGTGCGCGATCTTCCCACTGATCACCTTCATCTCCCCCTTCAGCCGCGCGAGGAGCCCGACCTTCCGCCTGCGTGCAGACGAGCTTGTGCTTGCATTCCGCTGGTGACCCCGTGTTGGACCGTACGAGGACGAGGGCGTTGTGCCTTTCGCATCGGATGTGGGCGTTGAGCTGGTTGCAGCCTTCGCTGGTGCTGAGTCTGTGGTAGGCTTGCTCGGTGCAGGGTCAGTGGCGGCTTTGGATGTCGCTGAGTCGGTTGCCGGCTTAGATGATGCAGAGCCATTGGTTGCTCCTTTCGAAGGCTCGGAGACTGCTGTCGATGCTGCTGCTGCCTGTGATGGTGCTCCGCGTTCGGTACCATCAGTCTGCTTCGAGGAGACAGTTGTCTCGCCTACTGGCTTCGGAACTGACACAGTGGGCGCTGCCGCTGCTCCAGATGTTGCACCTGCTGTATCCTCTGTTGACCGCGCCTCGGTAGGCGACTGTGTGGCACTAGTCGCAGCAGCGGGTGAGGTTGTAGTTCCGGACGATGCCTGGGCCGTCTCAGCAGTTGTTGCGGGCGCGGTTGCTGGTGCCGTCCTTGATATGTTCTCATCGCCGCCCTTACCAGGTGATGTTGTGGGTCCCGTGGCTGTCGTGGTCGGATCGCTCCTCGTAGCTGTCTCGGTCAGGTCGCTCCTTGTGACTGTTGAGGCGTCACCATCAGGAGCAGGGATGCGCGCAGAGTCGTCCACACCAAGCTTGCCTGTGCCAGCAACGCCTGCACCTGCAATCCCAGCAGCAGCCGCTCCTGCAGCCACAGCACCCGTAGCAGGAGAAGCAGTAGCAGCTACCCCAGTCCCAGTCCCAGTCCCAGTCCCAGTCCCTGCCCCATCCCCAGATCCCGGCTCAGCCTCCGACGCAGCCGCCTCCTCAGCAGTCATCGACTGCGACAGCGGACTACGGCCATATCCCGTGCCAGTCCCCGATGTTGGCGACAGGGACGACGATGACGACGCTGAAGACCTCGAGTTGCCCTCCGTCCCCGACCTGATCGCAGTGATAGAGGCTGTCGAGGCTGCTGGATCAAAGCCGCGCTTCGTCTCTGTCGGGATGCCGAGCGCAGCACTAGTGTTGACAGGCACATCTGGCGAGCCGAGGGGATACTCGCCATCATCGAGCGGCCTCGGAGGCGGCAGTTCGCCAAGGTGCAGGTCGTCAGGCTTGTTACGCTGAGCAGAAGAGGAATGCTCCCCGTGGTGGACGGGTTTGCCCTCGCTCCCGCCGTGGATGGCAGTGATAGATGCGGACGAGGCAGCACGCTCGGCACCGAGACGCGTCGCACTGGTCTCGGAGAGGGCTCCTGGTGATGAGACGGGAGTGAGGCTAGCTCCAGTGCCTGATACTGCACCTGTTGAGTTGCCAGCTGTGAGGTCTGGTCGGCTGCTGCCCGAGGCGGAATTTGATGCGTCATCAACGGTGACAGAGGGGACTGGCGCGTCTGGTACGCCAGGTGGTGGGGCCGAGGGTGCGGCGGTAGGTCCTGGAGTTGCTGTGTTCGAAGGCGCGAGGGCATTGGGGGCCACATGGCTGCCTGTTGAGGATGGATGAACGCTCTTGTTAGACAGAGCAGCAGAGGTGCCTAGTCCAGCTGCGGTAACCCCTGCTGCTGCCGCTCCTCCAGCGACAGCTGCACCACTGCCAACGCTATCTCGAGGTGCCTCTGTGGCAGGTGTTGTGGGCTTGTTCGCATCTGTTGCTCGTGGTGAACCATCGGACACAGCCTCGGCACCTGTCGGCCCATCCGCCACCGCCCTGCGCACACCATCCTTCTGTCCGAGCTGTCCAACTCCTGATGGCGCCTCAGTGACCACCTCTGCCACCTCCACCCTATCGTCGATGAAGAAGACCGTCGTATCGCCATCTAGCGAAATAGCCTGCACATCCTCCCGTGGAAGCACACTAACAGTCTCGAGCACCTCCGGCTGTGCCTGTCTTGACGTTGACGGTGCCGCTGCACCTGCTGATGCATGTGTAATCCCAGTCCCAGTCGGCCCAGTACCAGTCCTATCCCCTGCACCACCATCCACCGCACGAGCCTGTTGCGATTGTGAATGTGACGCCACACCACCGCTTTGTCCCGCCACGTTGCCGCCATCCGCGGACTGTCGCTGCGAACCTGACCCCCTCGCGAACACATCCATCGCCGACACCGGCCGTGACCGAGCCATCTCCTCCTCCTGCCTCTTGTGCTCGAGACCAATGTCGTCAAAGGCCTTGCCGATGTCTTCTGAGAATGATGTTCTACGCTCTGACGTTGATGCGGCGGCAGCAGCAGCAGTATCTTTATAGGATATCAGTCACGGTACTACAGCTTGACATGCATCACGACGTACTGGACTTATCCGCTGCCTGCCCCTGTCCCTGCTGCGACGCCGTCGCCTGCTTCTGCCTCTCCGCCTCCGCCTCGCGCTTGGCCTGCAGCTCTGCGCGCGTGAGCCCCGCGGTGTGGGGGCGCCCTGTCTCGGGGTTGATGCTCGTGCCCGGGGCCGGGACGTTGGGTGACGACTGGAGGCCGCCGCCTGTGACTCCGCGGATCGCGCCTGCGAGGCCGCTGCCGCCTGTGGCTGTGGCTGTGGTGTTCTGGTTGTTGTTCTCGCTCATGACGCTGTAGGAGGAGGTGGATGAGCGATGGATTGAAGAGTAGAAGAGTGCATTAACCAGGATACGCTCAGTAGTCCGAGGTGATCGACCGAGAGAGTGGCTGGCGATCACACTCACGGTCCCGGTCCCGGTGCCAGCCGGATCGGGGGTGCAGGGCCGGTAGGTGCCTGACGTCATCGCGGCAGTGGTCGTAGATGTTGCATGTTGCAGATCATCTGTCTTTGAAAACACTCAAGCATGAATGTTCTGTGCTATGTTCCCATCTACGACATGTAGTACAACTTTGATGATCTCCTCTTCCTGTCTACTTGTGTTGCTGTTTCGTTTATGACAGGCGGTCAAAACCTTGCCGGCTCAAGATGACTACCTACGACAGGGTGTGGTGGCACGCGTGCCACCTTTCGCAGCGCGCAGCGACATTCCAGTTTTGCAGCTTAGAAAAGCTGTACTGGATGAACTCTGTAACCCCTAATGCTGCAGCGTCTCAAATTTGAGGATCATCCATCAGCGTCGATGGCCTCGACACGCTGTTAAGCATCCACGATGGGCTTGTCGACCACCACGAAAGCCATATCTTTCGCCCATGCGTATTGGCAGCGGATATGCTCCAGACTTCTCGGGCATATTAACCTAGGAGAGCTATACTCAGTAGGACGTCGTCTACCGGCCCGTGAACCTTCCTTGCCATGAGCTTGGCGACTCTCCGCGAAACGGAAGGAGAGCTGGTGAGGACTGCGTACGCGGAGTCAGCCTGGCAACGATTGACTGACACGAAATTGGTCAGGTTTTCGACGTGTTCACGAGGCTGATCTCGGTGTCCTTGCAGCTTTCGGCAGGCGTATGCACGCGCATTAACAAGTTATCTACCCCGTACTCGGCCACATCACACAGGTGAGCAATGTCAGTAAACCGTTGTATCGCTCGTCTTGTGAGTTAACGAGATTTTGTTTATCCGATACCTCAAGTGCCACTTACAAGCCCCTTGTGCAAAACTTGAGCTTCTTTACATCCACGCCTTGCTCAACAGCACGAATACAGTTCCAAGCTGCTCTCTGGGCTACCCAATCGTCGCGATGCAGATCATATCGCCTCAGACCTTCAGTGCGGCTGGTTGCAAGCGCGCCTACTTGCGCTGAAGCCTCGATATCGACCACTGGGATTAGCACGTCAAAGGCAGCCAGCCCTTCGCACCGTTCTCACCCTCCTTCAGCCAAGACAAGCAGTCGCTTTTAGCACATTCCAAAGTCTTAGCAAGAGCGGGTAGCTCCTCCTCACGTTGAGTAGATAGCCAGCATATGTTCAGAGCGACGAGGAGCTGATGGGCGAGTGGTCGTTGTTCACAATGTCCATCATCCTGCCCATTGCTTACTCTATACCCGGATATCCGCATTAGATGATATGTATCGGGCCATTGGCTCGAGATAACTGTGCTTTGTTGTTGTTGAGCTCTGTTGTCACGACGCCTCTCACTACCTTGCCCTCTGCTTGCCATGAGCGATGCGACCGCCACGGCCTCCCTCGATACCGAGGTCGACGTCGCCGACAGCATTGACACCTGAGTTGCCAATCCCAGGCATAGTAGGATATGCGCCGGAGCTCGTTCGCGCTATCAATAGCGCACCAAGTCTTGATGGCTGGAATGTCGACGGCTCGCTGCTCGTGGTCTTTCTGATGGCCCTAATGGTTCGGCGTGGAGGCGTGATACTTGACGTTGTGACTGGGGGTCCGAGCGCTCCAACGTCAAGCATTGGGCATGTGTCGCGCATCGCTACTGCTGTGAGTCGAGCTCCTACGATGATCGTATAGGTCGATTGACGACAGCTCGCCAGAACGGTCTATGGCTTCGAGACGCGCATAATACACCTGCACATGACGAGCAGCGTTGCTGAGGTGTCCTTGGGCGACCTGTCGGGTGCAGTGATAGTCACTGGGTTAGAGGACGCGCCGTCGCCGGTGCAGATCAAGTTCAGGAGCGAGGTTGCACGTCTGGACAAGAAAGGCGAGGGCCCATTGATCGTCTGGGTACGCGAAGAGGCCCGGAGAGACGAGCCCAACACACCATTCTGGCTGGTACGTACAGGCCTGTCAGTCCTCGATTGACGTTCAGCTCGACCTCTTCATCTGCTCGATCTCAGTATACCCCGACGACGTCCAGTCACCGCCCAGTACCTTGCAACAAGGCCCAGCTATCATCCCGGAGGAGTACATATCCGACCTGCGCCTGCTTCTTCTCCTCACGCACATCCACCCTCCATTGGAGACACACATCAGCAATCTCATTGCTGCCCTAGCTCTGCACCCCAAGCTGGAGTCCAACCTCACGGCTCGAGGGTCAGCAGCGTTCACAGCCCTCATTCGAAGCCAACGCCTCCTTGCGGCCGACTTCTACCTGCCTCCAGGATGGAAGCAGGCGCTCGACAAGTGGCGTGCTGTGCACTGCGAAGATCGGAGCATGAGTGACCCGTCCTCAGTCATGGGAGGGGAGGCTCGTGGTCTAGCTGGTGGTCCGGGAGGGGTTGTCACTTGGAGCCAGAAGGCAGGAGAGACCCCCACGCCCGAGACGATGCTAGGCCCCGGCGCTGAGGACTGGTACTGTCTCCCGAGCAACGTTGCTGCTGCGTTTGAGCTAGCGGTGCGGCACCGCGTGCGAGCTCGGCGACCAGGCGAGGCGGCCCTATATGCCATGAATGGGTCAGCGCTGGACCGTGTGCTGCACGCGCGTAGACCCGAAGACGCCCATGAGCATCGTGAGGATGCGGCACAGCAGCGGCAAGAGGTTGATCGCGCTCTACAGCAGATCCTCACCTCGCTCTAGAACATATCGCTTTCACTAGATCCCATCGGTCCTGTTGTCTATTCATGTCACCTGCATCGCATCTTGTAAGTCTATGCATATGTATTCTACCCAACAGGTTAAGACAGGACTTGTTTATCGCCAGTTAGGACAGTAGGTGCGAATGTGTGTGTAGTGATGGCTGTCACCAATGTTTGGACGAGAAGTACAGTAGCTACGGATGTCAATATTTGACCTTCTCCGAGTTGGCGAGGTGGCATCTTCCTTTCAACTCCTGTTCTCTGACAACAACGCTGCCTACAACCACATTCCCACTCGCACTCCCTCAGAGCAATACGCCTCTTGTGATCCCCTGCGCCCTTCTCTACTGTGCACAACCCGCGCGCCATGCGCTTCCTTCAGCGAGCCCCATCTCTCGACCAATATTCAGCCCGTGAGCGCGAGGAGGATGCTCGCGAGCTGGGACACCAACGCAGCATCACTCCCGGCCCCTCACACATACCCAGCACCAGCATGCTCGCTACCCCAGGATCCTACGTATACGCAGCGAGCGACTATGCGCCCAGTCCCAGTCCCACGCCATCAGCTTCGCGCAGCAGCACACTCCACTCGCGATCCGCCTCACTCGCAAGCAAGCTGACACGAGTCATCGCACCATTCACCCTCAGCCGAAGGGGACTCAGCAGCAGCACGTCGCATCGTAGCATCACGGCAGCGGACATCAGTGGTCCAGTGGGCCTCCCCGCCACCCCGGAAGGGTGGGAGGCGACTGTGGACGAGTTTGGCGTGGCGGCGGATGTCACGCCCAAGGCGGAGCAGTCTATATCAAGTGGGTGATAGTCCACTCATCTTTCTAGTTCCAGGACACTGACACCAGCACGACTTGCAAGAAGCCGCTTGATGAGTGCTGTGCGCCGCTCCTCGTCGCCGACCCAAGTGCATCGGCAGGGCGTGGGTTTCAAGTCCGACGAGCCACCTTCCCCAAGCCCCTCACCTGTGGGCAGGTCATTCTCGCGACCTACAGGTGGTTCTCCTCGTCACCAGCGCCATATCTCTATGCCTATCCCGATCATGCTCGAGCACTCAGAGAGCAGTGGCACCATCACGCCTCCTCACAGTGGACGAACACATGTGCCACTGCCTCCTTCCCCTCTAACCGGTCGCCAGCGGCCAAGCGTACCACCTTCTCCTCTGTCGACGAGCTCGTCCTACGTGCGTGTTTCGTCCTCGAGGCAGAACTCGATTACTTCGGAGTACTCGATGAGCTCGTCACGTTTCCGCGTCAAGCGCAAGCCGGTGCCTTCACTCGACAGAGATGCGGGTGTGGCACCGTTTTCATCACGCGAAATCGCAGCACCTGCGCCTTCTCGAGTGCCACCTTCGCCCGATGACAACAAGCAAACTAGCTGCAAACAGGAAGAGCAACCTAAAGACCAACAGCATCTCCTCTCTCACTCTGACCCCCTGTCGACCCCCCGACGCATAGACAGACTCTTTGACGAGCTGTTCCACGAGTGCCGTGCCGCTGCGGTTTCCACAACCGCCACACGCACCCCTCCGTCTCACAGGCGGGCCCAGTCGAGCCCCATCATCACCAGCATGAACATTGAGTCATGCCATAGCCCGAGGAAGCCACTCGGTCTCTCCCGTGCACAGCCCACAACCACCTCGACCTCAGCACCGACGTCACCAAAGAAGTCAGTAGCCGGGCCGAAGAAGCACACCCCCGTCCCACCGCTCAGCCCATTCTTCGCCTCCGGCCGCAGCTTTGAGCTCATTCGTGCAAAGTCAAACGAGAACAAGCCGGCAATGAGCAAGGCCACCGAACCCAAGCCCATCGAGAACAAGGTGCAAGCGCGGGTGAAGCAGCTGGAGCGTGTTGCTGTGAGTACCAGATTTTACCACCCCTGATACAGAACACGCCCGACTCCTCACCCTCGGCTACGATAACGCCAGTGCGGAGTACGTCGTTGTGGGACTGACATATGATTGATTGCAGATCTTGGGTCGATCCTGCAACGCCGTGGAGCGGTCGACTCGAACGAGCTGACTCTCGAGGCGAAGCGGATGAGTGAGTAAACGGTCTGGGAGCGCTGACATCAGTGGAGGAGGCAAGGCGACGCAGGACTCTGCGGTGACAGGGCTGTGTGAGGTTCACCAGACAGTGACTGCGGCATTACAGCATTGGCTGATGATAGACCAGTAGGCGCGGCCCGCAGCATGATGTAGTGGCTTGTACTGCACATATGACAGAGTATGTCCTCATGGTACGACGCGACCACTGATGGCGTTGTTATGGACTCTTTCAGCGGCCCCAATTATATAGCAAGATACTACTCTTGAGAAGCACAATTGCAATGAGAGGGCTTTTGCTCTGGTGAGACCTGACTGCGGGACGTGGTCTTTGACTCTACAATCATTCTCCGTGGCTCTTTGCTTGAAATCTTTGTCTCAGACCAGACTTGAGGTTGTTGCATCCTCATGGCATCATGAGAGCCCAGAGATTGGCTGTAAGTAGCACAAGCTGATCACAGTGTCTCACAACTCTGGGCTGATGAGCATGAGAAGCGGGGACTCATCCTTCGCCTGCAATCTGTCACCATCAGGAGGAGCGACGAGAAAAGCACAGACACAAACAATTGCCTCCTGCATGATGGGCGGGGTCAGATACTGTGCCTTTTACCAGCAAACCTGTGACCATGCCCATGCTCATGCCCATAACAGATTTGATCACGGCCGACTTGATAGGTCACCCTCTGCCTCACTGCCCCAGTTTAGTATCCATATATTGCTGCCTCGCCCCATCCGCCATCATACCCCCGGTACATGCGTCCTAGGTATTATAAGCCAGTGTCCCAGCCATGCTTACGCGTCAGCCTTGGTGGCGGCCGCGGTCTTGTTCTTCTTCTTCTTGGGCGCGCGGAGGGGCGCAGCGATGAGGTTCTTGAGCTCCTCGTCCTTGATCTCCTTAGTGGACTTGACCTTGTCGCTGGGGTCAGCTGGATTGTGATTACAATACTTACGCCGAGTACCACACGGGCTGGGGAGAGAGGAGGAGGGGACCGGCGGGGAGGAGGGCGACTGGGGTCAGTGGTGTGACAGGCTCACTACTCACGGGTGAAGAAGAACTGGGCGACGATGGAGCCAGGAGCGGTCTGAGTCACCTCGTAGGGCTTGAGAAGACCTGGGGTCAGCATGTGTCAACGGGGTATGTCATTTAGTGGCAGGCACTCACCGTGAGCGACAGCCTCCTGGACACCCATACGTGCGCGACGCTCGTCGTCAAGGGCACGCAGAGTGAAGGGGAAGGCACCGGCCTTCTTCTGCACCTCGGAGAAGGTGAGACGCGAGGTCTTCATCTTGAGCTGGTAGTTGACGTTGCTGTCACGCTTGTAGATCGAGGTGCGGGAGTCCTCGGGGCGGGCCTGAGGTGAATTAGCGGACGCGACTCAAGGCCCGTTGACGCCGACTCACCTTGGCATCAGTGCCAGTGACAACAAGAACGTCAACACCGTAGACCTCGCCCTCCTCGAAGGTGACGGTGTCGTGGCCCTGCTTGAGCTCGGGGGTCGGGTTGAGGAGGATACGCTTCTTGCCGTCCGAGACGTTCTGCTCGTGGTTGCACGAGAGCATGCCCTGGACGGGGACGCAGTCGTACTCAGCCGCAACCTTCTGGACAACATCGGTGACGTCCCAGTTCTTGTTTCCGGGCTTGAGAGTGCGCATGGCAGCCTGGGCAGCGTTGTAGGCAGCAGTGATGACGTCCGCAGCAGCACCCTCGGACTTCTCGCCGACCTGGACAGTCTCGGCGGTGATGACGGCGTAGCCATCAATGTGGACACCGACCTGGACCTTGACGACGTCGCCGTCCTTGAGGACGATCTCGGGGTCAGAGTGGAGGGGAGAGACGTGCGACACGGTGTTGTTGACCGAGATGCAGGTCGCGAAGGCGGAGCCTGGCGTTAGTTGAGGGTTGGCGAGCTAAACCCACCCTTGGAGACCTTGACACCGTTCTTGGCCTTGTTGTAGAGGCCGGCAACGGCCTCGGCAACGAGCTTGTCACCCCTGGGCATGTTAGCAGACTGTGATAACCAGTCGCGCGACCACAGACGCCTGTGAAGTCATTGCTCGCACACTCACTCGATAGTCAGGTCAAGGACCTTCTTGCCGGCAGTGATCTCGGGAATGAGCTTCTTGAGCACAGTGGCAAGAGCCTGGCCGGCAGTGGTGTACTTGGTCAGGCTGGGGTGTCAGCAGCGATACGAACGGAGACAGCGCAGCGACGGGCTACACCCACAAAGCCACAACTTGACACAATCGCACTCACACCTCGTTGTTGAGGCCCTTCTCCTCCTCCTGGGGCTGCTCGGCCGCGGGGGCAGGCTGCTTGAGGTCAATGGCGGCTTCGGCAGACATCGTGAGAGGAGGTCGAGTCGGGGGAGGAAGGGTGGGTAGGGAGGTCGATAAGAGGTCGTTAGTCGATGTCAGAGGTCGCAGCTTGGCCCACGAGACACCATCCAAGATATTGCAAGAAGTGCAATTTGCTTCCGCCAAAGTGTGGAGCCCCGGAGATGTCAGCTGCTCGGGTCTATGCATGTGGCAGCAGCGTGGCAATGACGGCGAGCACGGCGAGCATGCTGCTAGCGATAGCGATAGCGAGCATGCGCGAGCAGCGGCGAGACATGGTCGTATGGTTTATATCATCTGTGCTGTCTGTGAGGGGATGGATGGGATCATGGGAGGACAGGGTGTGTGAGGAGTTGTGATTGCAGATTGTCAGAGATCTGCAAGGCGCGAAACAGCATGCTAATATGCTAAGGTGTTGCGAAGGCAAAGCTAGTGACGGCATGACGGCCGCGAGATGCAACTGACGACTTGCACGCGCATCTGTATTTTCATACTTCATGTGCAGTCGTGACAGATACATGACTTATAGATCAGAAATGATCCTGTATTACTGTCAGTTGTGCAGCAGCCACAGTTGGAGGGCGACAAACGAGTTGTTCCCGTGATACCCGAGTATCATTCGCGATAGCTACACTGATACTAAACGGGACGGTGGCTCCAGCCTACATTATCTGATCACTTCATATGTCTTTGAAACGTACGCGTTCCAGTCCAAGGCCTGCTCGCTAGACGCGCTAGACGATCGCCGCCGGTTCGCGAAGCAAAACACATTGCGCGTTACTACGCCACATCCGCTCACATGTCTCATACCACCCGTGGTCACTGCAACTGTCAGCTGCTGCAATGAAGCAATTCACGCTCCCGCACAGTCATTGTAGTCATGATGAAGCGCGACGCGTGCGTGACGGAGCTGAAATGTAATTGATGTAACACTTGAGCATTGCTTTTCCACTTCACCAGCTGCGATATCAAACACCGATAGACAAACCTTATCGTGCTCTAGGTTGTCTCATGTGATTGCGGCTTGTGCGGTTGCAATCGAGGCTAGTCGGAGGCGACTATGCGCGAGGGTTGAGCTTGCATCGTGACTGTCTCACAAAGGAGCAAGTGAGTACGAAACCAGACACATCAGCAGCTCACCAAGTCTGTTTGTCTGTCTCAGTAGAGTGATGTGATAGCAGAATCGTTCTGATGTACCTCCGACGACCATACGCACATCCTCGATGACGAGACTCACAGGAACCGAGCAGAATGCGATTCCAGCTAAGATACGGGACACTGCCTGAGCCTGGATCCAAGGATTGCAAGAGAGCGGGAACCAAGCGCCGCCACCTTTCCCGGGCCACGAGGCGTCGACTTCAAAAGCCTGCCCTGCGATGCCGGAAAAATGGAGGTTAGTGTGAAGCCATCTTTCGGCGACAGGCCGACAGGGAGGTGGTACTTGATGGTCAATGGAGCTGCAGACAAGACGCGCAGGACGCACTGCTCTGAGCAAGGGCGGGTCGCATGACCGGCTTGCTTGCTGATGCGCTAAAGGGGGGGGGGCTTGTTCGGGTCTGTCTGTCTCGGGAGGCAAGCGAGAGACAGGTGGAAGAACTACTGAACTGGAGAAAAATGGATTGAATGCTGAAGTATTAGGATGCCATAATGAGGGCTGTTAGCGTTGGCGGATGGTTTCTGGCTGTTCGCGCTGTTTCTGGGTAGTCGAAGTAGGGACGAAAGGGAGCGGAATCTGCACAGGGAGGCTTACCAGAGTACTGGAGAAAGCATACATACAGCTTGAGAGAAGTCGTTAGCCATGCTGATGAGCCGAAAGAGACGCAAAAGCCCAACTGTGTAGTAGGCAGAGGATTAGAGCTGCCGGCCGGTTGTTCGCTTTCCCCTGTATGCATACCAGGAATGGTCCCTCAGCCTTTGTCATAGTCGTCATCAGTACCACCTAGCTTAGTGAAAGTTTCTCAACCTCGGTTTCTTGACTTGTCACTCTTGAAGTATCGACTTCCAAGGAGGGGAAGACAGAAGACAGGAGGAGGGCACGAAAGGAGACGGCCACCTTAATCAACCGATCGTCGATCGCCGCCCCACACACACATCACATACACATACGCCCAGCTCGACACATTGCTACTCTTGTGCAACTGACTCATTCACGACTTCGGCAGCTCGATCTCGTGCTTGCGCTTGCGCTTGCTCTTCGCATCGTGTCCCGAGCTGCTGTGCACGGTGGTCGCTGCAGGTGCTTGCTCCTGCTCACTTCGCAACAGCAAAACTCAAAATCGACATCCGAACGGCTTGAACTCTATTCCAGACTACCTATCTGCCTCGGTCGACCATACCAAACTACTGGTCACAACGACTACATTTCGGCTGGCAGCCAGCCCAGCTAGCTAGCTGAGCAGCTGGTCTGGCACCTCTCGACGCCCTCGCGCATGGTCACGCACCCGCCCCGATGCCAGGAGCAGCAGCGAGCCCGGGGCCGTCGCGGCTCGGCCTGCGCGTCGATGCGATGCTCCAGAACCACCATCACGCGCAGGCGAATGCAAAGGCGACTCAGAGGGCTCAGGTGACTGAGGCTATCGTGTCTATCACCCCCCCGCCTGCTGCTGTGCTCATGTCCAGCTCCGGCAGCAGCAGCAGTGGGGGCGGGATTGGGGCGCGCTCAGCGGTCCATGTCAACAATGCTCATCCCACTAGTGCCACTACCAATACCATCGCCAACACCCACGCCAATGCTAGATCCCAACCCAGCAGCAGCAGCGACAACGAGCACACTGTTTCTGCCCCGGGGGCAGCGACACTCCGTCAACCCAATGCACATGGCCGCCTCAAGCCCTCGTCGACGCTGTCGGGCCGGTCGGTGGGGTCTGTCTCCGACTCGGGATCTGTCTACTCTGCGTCTGCGCAATCAGCAAAGGGAGCAGGAGGGAGCAGCAGCAGCACAGGCGGCGGCCTGTCGAGCATGTTTGCGCGCCGTGGCTCCCTGCTCTCTGGGGTGCGCCGGCCTCGCAGTCTTGGCTCGACGCGTTCGTCAGCACACGGGGACGACGGGGCGTCAGGCCGATCGTCTAACGCATTCGAGATGCACCCCATCCGCAATGGGCACGGCAAGAAGCACGTCATACAGAAGTACGAGGCGAGGTTGGACCGGCGCAAGGCCGAGGCAGCAGTGACGAAGTGGAGGGTGAGTAGGGGTCATGAAGCTGCTGACGAGCGCAGAAATGGATTACAGAGCAGCCAGCAAACGAGCCAGACTCGGAATCCCAACACCCGCTGTACGTTGCACGGAGGGAGGTGGGGAGTTTCTCAGCAACGCAAACGCCTGTGTCGCAGACGCCCATATCACAGACGCCAGCGCGCACTCCGCCAGCATCAATAGCAGCGCAACCAGAAGTGCATGCGACCCCGGACGAGGGGCAATCATCAGCCTACTTCTACAATAATGTTGCTGCCCCAAGCACACCCGGTATCGACCCCACACCCGGGACGCCCATCAGCTCCTCTCAAGCCAATCACACACCCAACACTCTCCCCAACACCAACCCCACGACCCCGGTTCAAACCCGCACACACACACCCGCAGCCACACCCCAGCGACGCCCCTCGCTCGTCCCTGGTGCTATGGACATCTACACCACCGAGTCCGTGCGCGCGCTGCGCGACGTGGAGCTCGCCATTGACCCAGACTACTTCGGTGCCAGCGGTGATGCGTCACGTACGGCCAGGCGAAGGAGGCTCTCATCTCACCCCCGGCTGTCGGACAGGGAGAACCCCTTCGCTGAGATCGACACGCTCCTGTGCCGCCGGGGGATCAGGCCGCTCGTCCTCGAGCTCGTTCAGGCGCTGGGGGCGTATATCGATGCTGTGTGGTCGATCACCTACCCGACCCGGCCGTGTCCGTGGGCTGGCATGCCGATCCCGCTGGCTGGTGCAGGGCGGAGGGTGTCGAGCAGCAATGGGGCGAGGATGCTAAGTGGGGCAGGGGAGGGGACAGACAAGCTGGGTGAGGGTGGGACGAGTCCCGGAGGTGGGGGAGGTAAGGAGGGAGCAGTGACACCGGCCGTCACTGTGGCGCCTCCAAAATGCTGGCGGAGTTGGACGATCACAGCAGTGCAAGAGGGGAAGAGGAGGGGGCTGCTCCCGTCGCCGCCCAGTGAGCGGGATGTGGTGTTCTGGGGATGGGAGATCCGGTATGGGCTGAGGGATATCGACGAGGCGGTGAACAGGCGGAAGGATATGGGGTGGGCCTTTGGGGAATGTGTGATTAGGGGGCAGTATGGGGATATCACGCCGGCGAACGTGTTAGCAGGAGAGGGGAAGGGGGGTAATGTGGCGAGGTTGTTGAATGATCTGGAGGAGGCATTGTGGTGAGTACGAGCTGGGTGCACCGAGCATCGCGCAGCGATGCGAGGGCGAGCGGATCTGGGTCCTGTGGTGGCGAGGAGCATGTCATGTTTGTCAGCAACTTGTGCAGCTATAAAATGACGACTGTACAGTCGCCGTGACATGACGGCCAGCTGCGAGTCGACCGTATCGCGATGCTGACTGTGCTGCAATGCTGGCTATGCTGCAGTGCCGGTCGGCCTGCGGAGCTGCGCCATGCTGCAAGGGCGGCCATAGGTGTGCTGTTTGTTGGCCATGCTGCCACGACCTTCATGCTGTCACTCTGACAATGCCTGTTGTGCTGCTATGCTGACCTTGCTGCTACGCTCTCTTGCTGCAGTGCTGCATTGCTGTCATGTTGCAATGCTGGATGCTGCTGCTCATGCAGCGTCAAAATAGCGTTGTTTGTCTGTCTGGCGCCCAATGATCGGCAGCTGTGACAGCCCAAAAGCAACGCTGCATACAACTGCAGCAACTCCATGAGTTCCGTGTACCTCGCATCGCCTGCGCTCCTCCTCTACCCTTCACTCCTAAACTGACGCCAGGGGCGACGCCATCCCAGCTGCAACCGACATCGCCTTCGAGTACGACCCCGACTTCGACCCCTTCAGCGTGTACCGCGAGGGCGATGAGCTCGTCGGCGTCGACACCCACAAGCTCCCATCAGCACGCGAGGCCGATCTCCGTGCCGTATTCGGCGACTACTTTACGCTCCAGGCTGGGCCTGGCGGTCTGGCATCGAACTCCGCACTAGACCTCTCGAGACGTATCTCCTCTGTCTCAGGCTCTGGCAGCCTCACTGCCAACGCAGACGCAGACGCAGGTGCCAACTCTACCCACAGACCCAGCGCCAGCCCAAGTGCCGATCCGAGGGGCTTCCTCACTCCTAATATTGGTGGTCTCAATTCCGAATCCTACTCCCCCTCCAGTTCACGTGAGCTGCCATCGCCCACGACGCCCACGGGGTCCCCGCTGGACACATCATCTGCATCGACGCCGATCCGCGCACCCCCATCGACCCCCGCCGGCGGCCTGCCTGATCTAGACTTTGACCTCGACCCCAGTGCGTTTCAGGAGCTCTCGCTGGAGCAGAAGCTCGAGCTTGGACGCAGGAGGCACAGGGAGTATGTTGCGCGGACACGTGGTGGGGGCGTGGTGGGCGAGGGACGGAGTTCAGCTGCTTAGCTGCTATAGTAACTGAGTGCGTGGGAGTCGAAAGAGGTGGGCAGTGAATACGCGCAGGCTGTGACGTCCCAGAGGCCTGCGTGTGATCGTGAGACCTGTGGGGAGGATGTGAGACGAGGTGGTCAAGTGGCCAAGTGGCCGATATGTGAGGAGGTATGCCGAGGGCCGTGAGGTCCGGCTCAGGGCCAAGTGAACTGTAATCAACTGTATCGTTTCTTGTCCAGCCCAGGTCTGGTACATACAACAGATCATGGATCTCAGCTGGCAGCATGTACTATACTACTTTTTGTGCATAAGGTCCTATTGTAGACAGTATAGCTTGCTGACTGAGCGGGACGGGCGTGCTGACTACTACAAACACTGCTGACTAGCTAGGAGTGGAGCCGCTGGCGCAATCCCGATTCGCGGTGTCGTATACCTGCTTACGCTCACTACGTTGTTGACATCGGCCTGCCTGCTGATAGTAATCAAGGTTCAGCTGATTAGCAAGATACCCGAGATCTGAATGAGCTGCCCGCGGTCCTGTCTGATGTCTGATCATGCTGGGCACCCTCGTCAGACCTCGACGCCTGGATTGATCCATGCTCAAACACCTGCTCGCTCGCACCGCACCCGACGCATGTCAAATGCGTCTCGTCTGCATCTGCCAAATCTGCCAAAACGTCCACACCCCCCAGATCACAGATCACAAGTCACCCGGGTCGGAACTGTCTCGCCCATGTCTCGCTCCGGCCATCTGCGTCCCTCTCCATCCCTCGTCTTCCACCAGCGGGCAGCCCCGGGACGAGCGGAGCAGGCAGGCCTTGCAGGCGTGCATCTCGCATGGCAATCGCGGGGCAGCGCATGCAGCGCACGGCGCTTGCCATCAGCATAGCTAGCATAGAGCGCAGAGATCTGCAGCTCAGGTCGCACGCCGTACCACGCCAATGGCAGATGCGTAAGCAATCGCGGCCCGGTATAGGAAAATAAAAAAAATCAAGGCAAAACCCAGCTGCACATGGCGTGATGGCTTGGGGCAACATTTGCCATTCTGCGCCGCCGCCTTGGACCATTGTCTGCAAGCCCGACGTCGTCCCACGCCTCGCCTCGCCTCGCCACGCTTGGTAATTTTCTCGTCTCGACGTCACGGCGACTGCTTGGCGGCAAGTGCGAGTGTGCAGCGAGTGCGAGTGCGAGTGTGCAGGTGTGAGCGTTGGTCGAAGGCAGGGCTGAGGGTTGAGGGTGTATAAGACTTTGTTGATGTTGCTTGGTGATCATCTATCTCTCTCCACCCCCTTTCCTACTCATTGCATTGTTCTGATCGTCGTTTCGTTTCGTCCTCGCCACAATGTCGCCCATTGCCATCTCGACGAGCCAGGACGTTGCTGCTGCCGGCGGCAACAACAACAACAACAGCGGCGTCAAGGCTGCCTCGAGCCCCACCACTCCTCACTTTGCCACACGCCTGATCCACGCCGGAAGCGAGGCGAACGAGGAGACTGGAGCTGTGATCCCTCCTGTGTCTCTGTCGACGACGTACAAGCAGTCCGCCGTCGGTGTGCACAAGGGCTTCGAGTACACGCGCTCGCTGAACCCGAACCGCCTGGCGTTCGAGTCGCTCGTCGCTGCGCTCGAGCTCCCCGAGGCGCACCAGCTGCCCCACCTCAGCGCTGCTGAGCGCACTGCCGAGGCCAACCTCCCTCCAGCCCTTGCGTTCGCCTCTGGCTCGGCCGTGACCCAGGCGATCGTCTCCTCCCTCGTCCCTGCAGGTGGGCACATCATCTCGGTCGGCGACGTCTACGGCGGCACCTACCGCTACTTCACCAAGGTGGCGCCCAACTCGAACATCAACACCTCGTTCGTCCACATTTCGATGCACAATGGCGCCGAGAGCGTCGCTGCCCACGCCGCCGAGGTCGAGGAGAAGCTCAACGCCGCGTTCCAGGACAACACGGCGCTCGTGTGGATCGAGACCCCGACCAACCCCACCCTGTCTGTCGTTGACGTCGAGACCGTTGCGCGCGTCGCACACGCCCACGGCGCTATCGTAGTCGTCGACAACACCTTCCTCTCGTCGTACTACCAGCAGCCGTTGCGCCTCGGCGCTGACATTGTCACCCACAGTGTGACAAAGTACCTCAACGGCCACTCGGACGTCATCATGGGTGTGCTCGTCTCGCCCCGCCCCGACATCATCGCCAAGCTCCGCTTCTACCAGAACGCAGGCGGCGCCGTGCCCGGCAGTTACGACTCATGGCTCGCCCAGCGTGGTGCCAAGACCCTCGCCCTCCGCATGCAGCAACACGGTGCGAACGCGCTCGCGATCGCGCGCTGGCTCACCGCCCAGCCATGGGTCAAGGAGGTCATGTACCCTGGTCTCGAGGGTGAGGACCGCACGCCTGTCCGTGAGCTCGCATGGAAGCAGCTCTCCCCTGTTGCGAAGGAGAACATCAAGCGCCAGGGCTACACCGAGGCCACTGGATTCCCCTACGGCGGCATGGTCAGCTTCCGCCTCGACACCGCGCGCGTCAGTGCGTCCAAGCGCCCCGCGGCCGAGGTCAGCTCCGACTTCCTTGCCGCGCTCAAGGTGTTCACCCTCGCCGAGAGCCTGGGCGGTGTCGAGTCGCTCGCTGAGCTGCCGAGCCTCATGACGCATGCGAGCGTCAGCGACGAGGACAGGGCAAAGCTCGGCATCGACGACGAGCTTATCCGTCTCAGCGTCGGTATCGAGGACGTGCGCGACCTCGAGGCGGACATTGAGGCGGCTGTTGCGGGTTTGGCATGAGCGCGAGAAGTAGGAGCAGAGTAGCAGAGTAGCAGTGTCTATAGATACTAGACGGCGGAGCTGGGCTCGGAAGTGATTAGACGATAGAACGGACACTATCTGTCATGTGCTGGCATCGACCAGCATTGTAACATGTATATAATGGCATTGCACTTGATGTGGGCACAGGTGCACGGACTTGGGAGCTACGTGAAGTACCAACTTGAGAACAGCAGCAACGCTGCAAGACAACAGTGTGTGACATACAGAGTCCGTCTTAGTTTGGTGGGATACTAGCTGCAAGCAGGGAGGGGTACTGAGGCAGCAACTCATGAACATCTTCAGAATACTTCTGGATGACTGTTGACTAATCCGTGTTGCTGTCTGTTTGGTGTGCGCACCGCTCGCTCACTTGTGGCACGCGCCTCAACAACTGCACACATTGTCCACATAGCCGGCCACGGATGGCTGCTCCGCCTTTTCTGGTATTACGCACCTGGCATTGTTCTCATTTACAGGACTGATCTCATTGCTTCTGCTGACCCCATTGCTAGTCCCAGCTGGACAAGCACCCACTGCCTGACTCTCGCGCGCTATCTGAATATGCTGATCGCCATGCCCTCTCGCCAGTGCCACTGCGTGGCTCTGCTCTGGCTCGCGAGGCCCGTCGCTATTCACTCTATGCATTACGGCACAACATGGTACGGCTTGGGCTGCTTGAAGTGCCCAATCTCCACCGGCGCGTCGAACATCGCCGCAGAGCGGTACCGCCTGAGGTACTTGATCGCGTGCTCGTCCACCCTGTCTGGGGTGATGTTAAGCTCCGCCCAGCCCTTGACTGGCTCTCCGTCCACACCAGGCAGCACATCGCTCTTGTGAGGCTGCTCCCATCCGGCCGGGATGGCCGAGTTGTCGACTGGTGCCAGCGCCTCCACACCCGCATCGTTAATGTACCTCCTCTCGACCTCGTCGGGCGACACTGTCGGCCACCAGACCGCACGGTTCGAAATACCAGCAAGCGCCTTTGCGATCGCCTTGGGCACCACGGGTGCGTCAGCCGGCTTCATTGTCACGTACGACACGAGCTCGAGCAGCTGGTTGTACGTGTACACCTCGGGGCCGGCAAGCTGGAATGTCGAGGCAACGGATGTGACGGGCGCGTCGAGCATGATCTTGAGCGCGGCGGCAACGTCGTGGACGTGGACGGGGAGGATCTTGGTCTCGCCGTTGTTGAGCTTGAAGAGCGCAGGGTACTGCCTCGCTGCGTTCAGGAGCCAGTCCTCCTGGCCGTACATGAGGCCAGGGCGGACGATCGTTGCGTTCGGGAACGCATCACGGACTGCGCGCTCGCCTTCGTACTTTGTGCGGTAGAACTCGGAGGTCGAGTTGGGGTTTGCGTTGACGTGCGAGACGTGGATGAGCTGGTCGACACCAGCGTCGGTCGCGATCTGGGCAATGTCAGACGCGATGCCAACGTTGACGTCCCGGTACGAGTAGTTGCGGGTCTGCCAGTCGCAGCCGACGAGATTGTAGACGGTGTCCGAGTGGCGGAGACACTCGTGGATCTGGTCGGGGTTGCGCGCATCCCACTCGAGCGGAACGACCTGTCCGAGGTCACCGTTCACCTTCAGGTGTCGCTTGGCATCCTCGTCACGGTACGGCACGATGACCTGCGAGCCCTCCTTGGCGAGCTTGGACACGAGGTAGCGACCCAGGAAGGACGTGCAGCCGAACACGGTCACCGTGTGGCCCGACACTGCCGAGCGGCCACCTGTCGAGGGACCAGACTTGACGACGGGGTTCGCGCGGTGTGTCTTGGGCTGGTTGAGGACAGTGAGGTCGTGGGCGGACTGGCATTAGGGCAAGCACAACAAACCGATATCACTGCTCGATACCCACCCTTGTCGCAATGCGCGGTGCGCACGACGCGGCCACCTTTGCCCGGAGTGCAGGAGCTGCCGTCAGTACTCGTCAAGCAGGATACATCGTCATGACAACCCCCGGCACGAAGTCCACACCGACGTCCCAATCCGCACCCCTCCACAGCTCCAGCTCTCTCCTCCGATCCCGCTCCAGCTCGCTCCGCTCACTCACCAAAACGAGTGGTCGCCATGGTTGTGCTGCCCCTCTACGTTGTGCGTGTCGTCTAGAAGATCTAAGGCCGATATCAACAGCTGCCTCGCTGCTGCCGTATGAGCTCGCGATGGTTGGACACCGGGCGACGGAGACACTCGCCTCACCGTACGGCGCCTCGGCGCAAGGGGGCACGCTGGGTGTGGCACCTGGATTTGGTCCCGCCCCTCCGCGTACGGTCACATCCACCTCGTAATCGGCCATGACCCTCCCCGGTGCCATCGTCGTGTCCAGCCGACATCCAAATCGAGCGCGTCGTTGTTGTCGACATCGAGTCTAGTTCTTTGATCCTATATACGGTGTAGAGATCACCACCGTGGGCAGCACGAACAATGCTCGCATCAACGAGCAGCCCGTGGGGGCGCCGTTCGCCAGTCCAGGCGCTGGTAGGTACGTCATCGCGGTGGTGTTGGGCAGTGGTGGTGGTGGTGGTGGTCTTGTGCTTGAGCTGGTGCTGATGCTGCGCAGACCAGGCATGCGACCCGACGCTGCTGTCGCCGAACGACATGGTGAACATAGAGCTGGCAGAGTTGATTAACAAGCGCAAAGCGAACTCGTGAGTGTTTTGGGTGGGGAGGGCGAGCATCGTGGAGGTGGTCGACGCATTGCGGCTGACACACAGCGCTCGGGAGGCAACTCAAGCATTGCTAGTCTACATCAACTCTAGAAATCCGAATCAGGCCCTGCTCGCACTGAATGTGCTCGACCACCTAGTGAAGAACTGCGGATACGCGATCCAGCTGCAGATCAGCACCAAGGAGTTCCTGAACGAGCTTGTTAGGCGGTTCCCCGAGCGGCCGCCAATGGTCATCGGCCGAGTGATGGGGCGGATCCTCGAGCTCATCCACGAGTGGAAGAACACGATCTGCGTGACGTCCAAGTACAAGGACGACCTGTCGCACATCCGCGACATGCACAGGTTGCTGAGCTACAAGGGGTATAGGTTCAAGCCGTTCGATGCTGCGCGGGCGATGGCATCGAGCAACCCGAACGAGGTGGGTGTCGACTTGGGCAGGGATGGGAGTGCAGTGGAGATGTGGAGAGATGTGGAGCTGCCTGCTCTCAGCTTATTTGACTTGGCGAGGACGCTGGGTGCCAGTCCATGGCTGATGCTCCGCGCGATGTGTAGCCTGCACTACCCTGACAAATGATAGTCTCCTACTGCTCGAATGCTGACATCAGTCGCTCAAGTCGCCCGAGGAGCTGGAGGAGGAAGACCGCGCAGCCAAGAGTGCCAAGCTGCAGGAGCTGATCCGACGCGCAACGCCACGCGATCTCGCTGCCGCTCAGGAGCTCATGAAGCAGCTGGCAGGAGCAGAGCCAGATCGTCAAGTCGACTACGAGAAGCAGACACTCAACGAGCTAGAAAAGGTGCAGAGCAAGGCTATCCTGCTCAACGACATGCTAGACAACGCAAAAGAGGGCGAGCGCATCGGCATCGAGGGGGACGTGTATGACCAGGTGGCGGCGGCGTGCCGCGGGGCACGGCCCAAGATCCAGAAGTGGATCGAGGAGGACACGGGAGACCACGAGGGGTTCATGGAGAAGCTGCTGCTGTGCCACGACTTGATTCTGAGTGCGCTGGAGCGCTTCGAGGCATGCAAGCGTGGCGACTGGGCCGCAGCACAGGCCGTGGTCGATGCACAGGCAGGAGGTCAGCGGAAGACCGACCTCATCGACTTTGACGGCTTTGCAGATGACGACAACAACGGCGGCGTGGCGCTCCCGTCTGGTGCTGATGCTGCGGCGTCGAGCAGCAACCCAGGCTTCACGGCCGGTGGGTTGCCATTGGACTTGTTTGCGCCATCACCCTCTGGATCCCCTGCACCGCCAGCAGGTGGAGCAGCACCCCAAAAGCAGAAGCAGGACCCAATGGCGTTCTTCAACCAGCCATCGACAACTCCACAGTACGGTCAGGCGGGAGCACAGCAGTTCGGACAACCAGGAGCATCACAGTTCGGTCAGGCAGGAGCACAGCAGTTCGGTCAACCAGGATCTCAGCAGTTCGGTGGGCTTGGTGGCTTGACCAGCTTCCAGTCACAACCTCAGGCTCAGCCTCAACAATGGCAGCAAACACCCGCCCAGCCCCAGCCCCAGCAGTGGCAGTCACAACCGCAGTGGCAACAATCACAAGCACAGCAGCCATGGCAGCAGCAGCAGCAGCAACCGTTCGGCGCCAGTGCCCAGGGGTACTCTGTTCCCTCGCAGCCGAGTAGTGCGAGCAACGGACAGCCGCAGGCACCTGCTCAGGCGCCGCAACCCGCGCAGAAGAAGGACGCGTTTGCGGATCTTGTCGATCTGTTGTAATCATTGCATGCAGTAGAGTGTATGTGGGCGATGTCATAGGTCGTGTCTTGTGGGCATGTGAGGGGTTGTATGGGAGGTCGTGGAGACGTAGTGTGGATGCGGGAGTGGTGTCGTTGATATTGGACCTGTAGTCGTCTGGCGTAGAGACATGTAGCTGTGGAGTTGTACATGAGCTTGTCGAGTCATACCTGTTGGATTACGCTGAATAAGGTCGCTGAATAAGGTCGCGAAAGCAGCTCGCTATGTCTGGCTTGAGGCTCGTAGGAACAAGAGAGATCCAACGACCTCGGCAGCAGTCGCACCACCAAGCGCACGCTCAACCTCGTCCACTTCGGCAGCCGTGAGCTCCCGCCAGTGTGGACTAGAACCTCCACGCACCCAGTCGAAGTCCTGTACGCGGGCGTGGTTTCTTGACGAGCTCGCAGTCCTATCTGTGATCTCGGCACCGTTGTCCTCTGGTACCTGCGGCGCTCCTGACCCTCTCGCGCTATCCCCTCCTTCTGTGCTCCCGGCTGCACCAACGTCCACCCACGGCCCAAACGCCACCCCCTCACACTTTTCGATAACGGGCAGACTTCCAACCTCGAGCAGGACCGCTACACCACTGCTCTGATGCAGACGGAACTGCCTCACATGCAGAACAAGCACACTCTCCTGTATCTCCGTGAGCATGGCCGACCCGTCGACATCAGCAATGACGACACAGCGGGTGAGGTTGTGTGCGTGTAGGGCAGTGAGGGTGGGTGTTGATGGTGCCTGGCTGTCGGCGTTCGGGGATGATGCTCTCGAACCTGGGCGCAGGTCGACGATGCAGTCCCTCAGATTAGACAGCGTGAGGGTGTAATTGTTGCTTGGGGAGAAGTGTGAGGTCGTGAGGCGGGCATTGGTGCGGTCGGAGAGGGTGTGTGTTGTCGGTGGAGGTGAAGCAGTAGCTGAAGCGGGGGTAGTCGTTCGCGATTCCGATCGTGAACGATCGATGCTCGATGTAGAGGATGAACCTGAAGCTGTCTTTGTGTGTGGCGTAGTGCTTACGCTTACGTCCCCTGCGCTCGAACTCGAGGTCGCAACTGCACTAGCGCCAGCACCACGTTTGAAGGCGAACTTCGATTTCGGCCGGTCAGACCTCCGCGACGCGAGTTGGACCTCGAGCTCGCGGAGTTGCTGCTGTCAGCGACGTCCAGACAGCTACCAGCACACTGCTAGCTACCATTAAGGCCACATATGGGAGCCCTTGGGATGTTCAATGACTCACACTGTCACAACTGCGCTGGTCATACGGGGGGAGTGACGCACGGTGCTCGGCCAGCACGGCGCGCAGTTGCGCAAGCGCTGCAGGCGCTGTATCTGGGGCAGAGGCTAGGGCTGCTTGAACGTCTGGGGTCAGCAAAAGCGCGGAGTCATCACTGACCATTCTTGAGGGACTGGAAGGTGGTATAGAAGGCAGCTGCGTTCATTGTGACTCCGGTATGGGTGTTGTTGACAAGTGTGTGGTCAAGATCAGAGTTTGGAAATTCACCGGATATGGCCGCTGATAAGGAGTCGCGTCGCGATCAGCATGCAGCATGACAAGTCAGCGAGTTCGATCAGTTGGGAACGAAACACCCAGAGCTCCAGAGTCAGGTAAGCATGACTGCTGACCATACGCTCTGATGTTGGGCAAGATATGTCAGATTCGTGCTTCTGAAAGATGTAGAGTCGCAGCGTGTCATCTAGTAGTCAACGATGGCCGTGCACTGTACTGTCGGGCACTGGGCCAGGAGACGGCGCCGGCAATCAAGTTCACGATGCAGCTCATGATATTGCATTGAATTCAGCTGGTCCAAGCAGGATGACTGACAGGATACTCGTTGGCTTTGAGGTTTGACAGCGCGTCTGCCGCCTACAAAGCAGGCGGTGGGCAGTGGGCAGTTCCGTGGCGGAGCCACACGATGTCGACCATCACAGCATCCGCGCTGCTTCCACCCTCTCCCCGACCTATCAAGCGCCGTCACCGCGTCACCACATGCACAGCGCATGCATACGCCGACGCCGCATCGCTGAACCCTGCAAACCCATGCATGCGATCCTGCTTCCCTTGCTTCCCTTGCACCTCCTACGGCCGAGATCTAGGCATACAATTGATGCAGTTGCTAGATACTCCGACAGTCACGTGATGCCACTGTGTACGGTGAAATCGAGTCGCCCTCGCGCCGTTTGTTGGTCGCGTGGAATTTTGCTCGAAACTGTTTTATTCGCTGCTCTTTGCATCTCTCGTGCTGCCCATCACTCATCGTCCATCGCTCACCACCACAAGCCCCGCGCTCGCTAGCATAGCCTAGAGCCGCCCTAGCACCAGCCCCAGTCCCAAACGACAGATTACCTGCCGCCTGACCACCCGCTTGGCAAAGTCAATGCTGTGGACCCAACGCACCTCCGACGAGTGAGTTCGGGTCGATCGATGGTGGGCGTGTTGATGGGACGAGCACGGGCGGAGATGTTGGGGGCGAGGCGACGACCGTGGTACAGTGCTACTCGATTCAGTTTTGACGTCCCATTTGCCTGTGCTCCTCTGCTCGCCCTTGCCATCAAGACTATGCCGCTGTCGCTAACCTCAGCTACCTCTCTGACCTTGTCTTTTCCATCTCAGGTTTCTAAGACCACCCCGCGCAACCGGGAACCTACACTACAAGCTCATCAGCTGATTCAAACAACAAAACATAAAGACAATGTCGTCGTCCATCCTCCGCCCCGCTGCGCGCTCTGCCGCCAAGGTCCTCGGCCGCCGTGCCCTGGCTACGCCCACCTCGGTTCACCCCAGCATGCTGCAGACCGTCCTGCCTGCCGACATCCCTGCCGCTCTGCACCTGAAGACCGGCCAGAGCTACGTTGGCAAGCACTTTGGCTCGACCAACTCCAAGTATGGCGAGACCGTCTTCTCGACCTCGATCACGTCGTACACCGACTCGATGACTGACCCCTCGTACCGTGGCCAGATCCTTGTCTTCACCTCGCCCATGATCGGAAACTACGGCGTGCCCAGCAATGCTCCCCTCCCCGAGTTCCCTGGCATCCCCTACCTTGAGTCCGAGGGCATCCAGTGCGCCGGTGTCGTTGTCTCCGACGTCGCGCTCAAGTACTCGCATTACAAGGCCGTCGAGTCGATCCACGAGTGGTGCGCGCGCCACGATGTGCCCGGTATCTCTGGTGTCGACACCCGTGCCATCACCACCCTCCTCCGTGACCAGGGCACCACGCTCGGCCGTCTCGCCGTTGGTGACGAGGCCAGCGTCCCGCCTGCCGAGAACGCGTATTGGGACCCGTCGAAGGAGAACCTCATCGCCGAGGTGTCGACCAAGGTGCCTTACAACTTGAACGAGAATGGCACTGGTCCCCGCATTGCCGTCCTTGACTTTGGATCCAAGGCCAACATTCTTCGTGCGCTCGTCAAGCGTGGTGCTCGCGTCACCGTCCTCCCCTGGGACTACGACTTCAACGCCGTGCGCGACCAGTTCGACGGACTCTTCCTCTCCAACGGCCCTGGCGACCCCAAGTCGATCATGCCCACCGTCGAGCGCGTGCGCAAGACCATCACCGAGTGGGACCGCCCCATCTTCGGTATCTGCATGGGTCACCAGGTCCTCGGACTTGCCGCTGGGTGCGAAACTTACCGTATGACCTTCGGCAACCGTGGTCACAACCAGCCTGTGCTCGCCCTCGCATCGAGCGGCAGCATCAAGGCCGGCCGCGTGTACGTCACGTCGCAAAACCACCAGTACGCCATCAAGCTCACCGAGCAATTCCCGGAGGGTTTCGCTCCGTTCTTCATCAACTGCAACGACTCGTCTGTGGAGGGCATCATCTCGACTCCAGAGTCTGGTAAACGCATCTGGGGCACCCAGTTCCACCCCGAGAGCTCGTAAGTCTGCTGATCGACCAAAAGCAAGCGCTAACAGAACAGTGGTGGACCGCTGGACACGATGCCGATGTTTACGGACTATGTTCAGGCATGTTCGACTGCTTCGGCGGGTTCTATGGCCACTGGGCAGATCAAGGTGGACACGCAGGCAGCTCAGCCCTCAGCATGATGCTCTCCGTCGTCCGATGTTAGGCAGTGCGGTCTATGCAAGCGAGCAAGGAGTTGACATGCATCGCAATCGATGTAGTAGAGATCAGATGTAAACATGATAATACGCAAGTAAACGGACTTGGGGCTAAATGTTGCGGACAACTACACCTCAGCAGTCCGCTGGCATACTATCTTGCGTCTGATCTTGTTTTGTGAGAGTCATGGCTTTCGCGCCAGACAGAGGACGCACCCCGCGGCGCTCTGAAGAAGCTCGTGAGTTTTTCAATACACTAGGTCTTTCAAGAATCACGTATCCAACCATCTCGAAGAATCGAATGACTATTGTTGCGCGTCGTCGAGTTCACCAGACCGCCTTGATGGCGATGATAGCAGCGATATTCGCCTATGTCGTGGTGCAGACGAGACATCTCAGGCATCATGGGTGATATTACGAAAGCGCGCACGACTAAACACAGCATACAACGCTGGGTGACGAACACCCGGCTCTAAAAGAGTGACCTATAATCACAGCTCCAACCTCCTCTCGCCTCCGATCCCCACTCTCCACCCACTACTCTGACTAGATATTGAGGATGCTCATAGCCCGCTCCCGCACCGTCTTCTCATCGGCACCGGTCGCTGGCTGTGCCTCCTCTTCCTCCCTCCTTGCCTTCTCATCTCCATGACTTGCTGCACTGGCGGCATCCTCGTCGGGCGTGCCCCCACCCTTTGCATGCGGGACGCTCCTGCTCCCATCTGCACGAGATCCGATCCGCTCCCTGAGGCGTGCGCGCACGAGATCCGCCTTGGCCTCCTTGTCCTTTGCTTCCTCTGCCTCGGCTTCACGCTCCATGTTCTTCGTCTCGGTCGCAAACGGCACAGTCCCTGGCACGCCCGAAACCTGCTCTGCAAAGTTCTCGTATAGGTTTTGTCCGAAGCTGTCGCCCCGGCCCTCGCCTGACCAGAAGTGAAATGCGCGCGACACAACACCGTAGCTAGTCGGGGTGACCTCGACGAGGTCACCGCGTGCGATCTCGATGGCAGGCACCTCTGACGGAGGGAGGCCAACAAGGTATGCAAGGAGACAACGAATGACACTTGCGTGCCCGATGATGAGGAGGTCGTCTTGACACCGCTCAAGTTCGAAGATGATGGGCTCGAGGCGCACGCTGAGGTCGTGATACGACTCGGCACGCGGTGCTCGGTGTGCGTATGGGTCGGCAAGGAAGCGCTCCCACTCATCAGGGTAGAGCTCTTGTGCCTCTGCGGACGACAGGCCGTCCCACACACCTGGGTTGATCTCGCCCATGATTGGTTTCTGCACGACTTTGTACCCGGCGTGCACGAATGGCCACGCCGTGTGATGTGCGCGGCGTCGTGCGGATGTCCACACCATGAGTGGGTTTTCGGGGATGTTTTCGCCACGGCTGACGCGTTCTTCGCGTAGCGCCTTACGACGTGCCGTGACGGCTGCCTTAAGACGCTCAGAGTACTCCCATCCTGCGGGCGAGAGGTCGGAGTCCGCTTTGTACGAGTGTTCTATGAGGGATTGCCCAGACTGGCGTGAGCGAGACAGAGCAGAGGCTAGAGCAGGGCATGAGAACTCACTCGTGCAAAGTAGATGGTGCGCGGACGGGTGTGGATGTTCATAAGGAAGAAGCAGCATCGGGTCTGCAGGTAGCCTGGGGTCAGAAAGCTCATGCTAATCTACTCACCCTCGATGCGGTTGACGTCGATACGCTCGCCGACATTCATGACTTTGATATACGGTCCCTCATCTGCTTCGACAGTGTTGTATACTGCCTCTTGATTCTTGATACGTTTCCAGTAGTCCGCGACGGCACGGTCTGCATCCCAGCCCTGATAGTCAGGTGACGAGAGCTTCACAGAGCGAATATTGGCGGTGATGATGTCGTCCTTGTCGCACAGAGATTCTGCAGTCAGCAAAAGCAAACGTTTTGCAATGATGGAGACATCGTGACGTGTCTTATCTCATGCCCGCGGGCCGCAGAGCAGTCGACAGCCTGCGCACGAAGGCTAATGACAGCGACAGGAACAAGTTCCCGGAGAGCCAGCCGCAGACACCAACACTCACCTAGAAAGATGACATGCACGCCCCTGCTCCCAAACTCCTGCATGACCTCCTTTCGCGCCTCGCGCGACCCGTTGTTCGCATCGTAGATAGCCACCTGTCCGCCCTGGCGGTCGAAGAAGTCCCATATTTGTTCTTCCAGACCGTGCTTGATCTTATCTCTCAGTGCTATAGTCTCGGGTGACATAGGACCTGTGGTCAGTCAGTGCTCGACATCCTATAGTCATGTGCGGACAATCAGGTAGCTTCGTTCTCGTCGCAATGCACACAAGCCTTCGCACCCCGAGGCTGGTGCTTTCACATTCGCTCGCATGCTGGCATTCCGGATACCCACCATCTGTCCTGTAGTAGTCTGCCGGAACGCTCTTCGCCCCACCAAGCATTCTCCTGCGGTAGTCTCCAAGGCTGTAAACGCGGGTCTTGACACCCAGCCATCGAAGGTAGCGTTCCAGTGCACGCGAGATGTGTGTCTTGCCTCGGGCTGCGGATCAGATATTTGCTGGACATCAGGCCATGCTGCCACTCACCCGGAAGCCCGACAGTCACAATAACAATAAGACCCGCATGCCACAGTCGTCCGGACTGAGTCACATAGAGCGGCGCGGCCATGTTGTTGAGCGAGCGATGATAGAGAAGGAAGTGATGATGGATCGGCGTGTTGACTCGAGGAGATTTGGTGGTTTCAGGCAGAGCGTCATTAATCCGAGGTTGCTCCGTGTGGTGACTACTTCCCTGTGCGGTGTCATCGTTGCGACCCAAAAGATCCGGCAACGATGCGATGCTATGCATGGTATATACAACAAATGATGATCTACAGAATACAATGATGCGCTTGTGCTCATCTGCGCGAGCTGTGTTTGTGCATTACTTGGTCGAAAGTGGCTAGCGCTTCGATATCCCAGTCGCTATTTGTAGAAGTCTGAGAGCTTGGCAGCGAGGCCAAGCGGTCAGGCGTGTCGTACCGTTTGCTCGTATTCGCGCGAGGTGTGCGCCCAAACGTTGCAGAGGTACTTTTCGCCTTCGGGGTAGTATAGTCTGTGAACCCAAGGTCGTCATCATCAAAGCGCAAGTGCTGAGCCACGTCTCCTCGGCCTTTGCCATCCGCCACTCTCACACCCCGCTCGATGGCGTCGACGGCCTCCACTGCGTCGGACCAGAAACCCTCCTCGCCCTCGAGCTCACTGCTGTCCGGCGCGTCACTACTGATGACAAGTGGGTCCTCCCCGGACCCCTTGACGATAGCCTGGCGTCTGTCGAGCTCCAAGCGATTACGCTTCACCTCTTCTTGAGACTTTAGACGCCCCATCACCTCGCGGCCGAGCACACTGTCCTCTCGGAATCGCCAGCGCCCGTAATCGCCACTTCGGGTGCGGATGGTCATCGCGTCTCGACGTGCAGCATCCCACTCCGCTCCGCTGCACCTGCTGCCACGCCACCCTTGGTCGTCCATGATGAGCAGCACAGCTGCCTCGGGCACGAGCACGGTGGCGATGAAGTCCGCAGGCGTGAGTGGACGGATAGCTGCAGGCAACGCCATAATATCCCATTTGGTGAGGAGCTGAAAGTGCTGGATGATGATCGCGCGGCCGAGATCGCCATAGCTTCCAATCAGTGATCATCATTGGAAAGTTACTCACTATCCTGGTGTGGCAATGGACAATGCTGACTCGGTGGCCTGGTTCTCGAGAGCCTTCCACTTTGCCATGCCCATAGTCTCGATCTCGCGTTTTGCGCGCCGGAAGAACTTCGAGAGATGTGGCTTCGCAGCGACGCGACTTAACCGGTCACGAATGAAGCCTCTCTCGAGGCGGCGGTCGACATCGTCAAAGTCCACCACGGCGGGGTACCCGTCTCGTTCGCCGAGAGGGATTGTGCGTGTCTCTGCCCGATGCATGGTGCAGTAAGAGATGGTTTGGCGCCAGTTGCTGGCATCCTTGATGCCCCGCTCGAGCTTTGCTAGGTCGTCTGAAGGCATCTTGGGCAATGGCTCGTGGCAGTACTGCCGTCAGATTCAAGGGCGACATTCTAACATACGTCACAAAGTTTGTCCATGTCGCAGAAAGCGGCTGTCGTCAGATACGCTGATAGACAAAGACCTACCGCAATACAGATCATCGGCATCCAACTCAGCCGCGGCCGCAACTGCCCCCTTAGCACTTACGCGCGATTCTGCGATCCTAATATAATCAGCACCGTCAATCATTGATGCTTACTGTGCGACACGATCCGCTAGCTTTAGCTGCTTCCGTTCGGCGTGGATGTCTGCGCTCTCCACAGCAGCAAAGAAGTCGTCCGCTGCATGCACGAGTTGCCGCTTTTGCTCATCGTAACGTTGTTCTAGCTCGTACTCGGCTATGCGTGCCTTGTCATCCGCCATTTCCTGCTCTGTGCGCGGGCCGTCCGACTTTTTGCGTATCTTGTCCATCTGCCATGGTTTCTTGGCTATTGGCGCAAGAGGTGAGTTCTCCTTGGATGCAAGAGACCGGGGTTTGGCGTGGGGGCGAGGTTTGACGCGTGGAGTGGTGGGCGATTCGCTCAGCACGTTGTATGGCACCTTGGTGGGTGTCTTCGGTCTCCTGGCCTTTTCAGTTACCTCGATCACGCTAGAAGATCTCGATCTCTGCTGCAAAACCTTGCGCTTCTGTGGCGAAGCCTTGTTCATTCTAGGTGAGATTATATTGAGTTCATCAGACTCAGACGACTCGTTCCCAGTGTCACTCGAATCGTCGGACACGATCACGCGCTTTCGTTCAGTTGTGACTCGCGATGGAGGAGTTGAATGAAGGGGCCTGGAGGGTG
Source organism: Cutaneotrichosporon cyanovorans (assembly GCA_002335625.1). Taxonomy (NCBI): domain Eukaryota; kingdom Fungi; phylum Basidiomycota; class Tremellomycetes; order Trichosporonales; family Trichosporonaceae; genus Cutaneotrichosporon; species Cutaneotrichosporon cyanovorans. The sequence goes on along the minus strand of BEDZ01000002.1, from coordinate 925,629 downwards.
ACCGTGATGTAGACGTTGACCTTCGAGCTCCAGTTCCAGGTGCATGCCGGGCCTTTCCTCTTCGCTCATTGTTCTCAGCCGCTTTCAATCGCGCTTGCACCTTATCGAACGCAGGTCGTTCGATGACATCCAAGGGGTCTGGACTGTCGTCCGCAATGCATTTGAACTGTGCCTTCGATTTCGGCGTCGTTATGTCGCTCCAGCTGCTGCTACGCCCTGTTTCGCTGCTGCTCCCAGCCTCAGACCCGAACAGCTGCCTTGATGTGGAAGTCGACCCGTGACGCTTCAGCTGTGAAGACTTGGGCAGCACAGTCCTCTTAGGCGGTGGAAGACCGATGCGACGCGTACCCGGTAGCCTGCTGCTGGTCCAGCCCGACTCCCGCCCAGCGGTAGGCGACGACGAATGCGCCGCGATCGCCTCCATCTCGCAGTAAGTCTGGCCAAATCAACGCAATGTTGCAAGCTCCTTCGCGATTGTTTTGATGGTGAGCAGACTGAAATCAGGCACGCGGATGTAATGTGGCAGGCGTGCCGGGGGTAGACGCGTCGACGATGTACACAGCGATGAGCAGGCTCATGTAGATCGTGAGCAAAAGCATAAGATGACAGAGTGGTAATTGCTGTTATGTTATGCCTTCACTTGCTGACAAGGCTCTTTGGTGATGTGGTAGTCATCTACGGCATCACCAGATGTGTTCAGAGGAGAACACACACAGGATCAAAGAACTCTACACACAACTCTATCTACAACGTCATACCGACCACCTTGCTTCCATAACTTTGTGTCCCTCCAGATCCCAACCTACGCTTTCTTAACTCTTGACAACAGTTACGATGTCGATGTCTCTACGGGTTTGCAGGCGACCAGCTGGGAAGCAGGCTACTCAAACTGCTTGCTACGCACGTCCGATAGTTCGAGCATACCATCAAGACCACCTCCAGGTCACCAGCACCCACCACTCTGGCAATGCGCCACTCCCACCACTTCTGCACCCTCTTGACATCCCACCACATCTCTCGAGCTCATCACCGTTTACTCGCAACCCACCGCCCGAAGTCTTCAGCTCTTCCTTTTCGCTTTCTGCTCCGTCGTCGTCGAAGCCCAAGCCCTCGCCCTCGCCGTCCGGGCAGACACCGGAACCCAGTCCTGAGGCCGAGGTCGACGACCGCGAGTGGGAGATGCGCGTCGCACGTGGGATGCTACACCTGCGCGAGACCTTGCCTCGACTTTTCGAAGGCAGCATCTCCGAGCTGTTCCCGAGCGACGTCTACTCGAGAAACATGGTGTTGAAGCTGCCACAGCCGTTTCCTCTGAAGATAGGAAGCCTGTCTGGATATCGCATGGCGTTTGGAATAGCGCGCAACGGGATGCAAGGTGAGTCGGCGGCGCGGGTTTGAGCAAGGCTTCAAGGTGTGGTAAAGTAGCTACTATGCGCCTACCGAAAGCTGCGGGTGCAGAAGTTCTTTTTTCGATGGAGGGACACGGTGACCACCATCGGTACCAAGTGCTCTCTCTCCACCAGTTTGAGGATCCCCCTACCTTCGATTTCTATTCCGACTTGCCCCTCGACATAACGCTGACACCAGCCCTCCATCATGACCTTACCACCGACCTCCAACGACTGACCTTCACACCGACGCCGCCACCCTCCTCGCCACTGGCGAAGATCGCACCTGCGAAGCCTGACTCGTCAAAACCCCTCCCTCCACAACACCGCCAGAAGCAAATCCGCGTCCTACTGACGGTACGCGGCATGCCGAGACTCCACGGCCTCACGCCGAAACACGCCGAGTGGCACACCTCGTCGCTGTATACGTTCAATCCGTACTCTGGCCTCATTGGCGTGCACGAGGTGGAGACGATCCGCCCGCTGCCGGGCGAGGGCGTGGCGGAGTGGGTGCTCGCGCGGCTGGGTTTGAGCACACCGGTGAAGGGCGTGGCTATCTGTGGAACGAAGGGAGGGGAGTGAGACTCGTACGCAGAGCCTTTGGAAGCTGCGGTACGCAAGACCGTTGGGAGCTGAAGCAAGCATGGCTCAGATGAGGGACACACGGCTCCGTACTGAGCGAACATCATACGGGAGCGAAAACTGGGTCATTGTGGCGATTACCTCGACCATTGCGCTGAGAATGTCAAGCGGCAGATATGTCGACGAGCCGATGATAGGAGTCAAAAGACAATGATGAGTTTCCGGACGACGTGTTGTGACGCGGGTCTGGGTGAAGCATGACCTAAGCAGCGGCCGGCGTGACCCTCTCTGGCTCTGCAGGTAAACAAAAGCATTGTGAAATGCAAGTTCTTCTCATTCACTCTCGCAAGGCAGTGATTTTGGCCTGCTTGATGGCCAGACTCATCGATCGAATTCACACGTACTCACGTGCTATGACACCGGCGCCTCATCAGCTTGGAAAGACTCAGCACAGATGGCAAGAAGTGCCGACGATCGCCGACCCCACGGCCCAATGGCCCCATGGCTCCAGGTGGGAAACTGCGCGTCGCCTCGACAGCTCGCTCAACAGAATCTGGAGCCACCACCGTGCAGCCCCACAGAGCTGCCGAATAACACCTATGACCTCGCGGCTGACCTCGACAAGAGCTGGAACAACCAAGACACTGAATATACCTCACACCTGTCTCGCATCGCATCTCACTTTTTAGCCGGGGATCTTGTTCCTATACCCGCACTCGAGGTGTCTGACATCTAACGACTTGCGCAGCCACAGCCACGCACTGCCCGCAGAGAATGTTTGCCCGATCTGTTGTGTTTCTCCTGCTATATCCCGTGTTCCACCTTGGTTTATCGACGCCCGTGCCCCGTGTGGGGGTACTAACCCCAGCACTTGGCGGCCAGGAAAAGATTGTCGCAGAAGTAAGTGTGTTTCTGCGGTGTTCGGGTTCTGCATAAACTGTGTGCATCTGCATAAACTCAGACGAGGAAGATGATCAGCTGCTAGGGCATGAACAACGGGCGGAGCTGTGGCAGTGGCCGTACAGTGGCAGGGGTGGTAGTGGCTATACGATGGCAGTAGCCGTGCAACGAGATGGCTGTAGTGGCAATGGGAATCCGTGGTAGCAGCAGTATCGCTGTGTGTACTGGCAACGGGCAGTATGTGGTGTTACTGTACATTGAATGTGGCAGCGGCGGTGGCAGTAGTTCGGTCCATCGTAAACAGTCGCAGTGTGGCATTAGCTGGATCAGGTTCGGGCTTTGGCCCATCAATAAAGATCGTACTGTGTAGTGAACATCTAGCCTCAGCAGAGGTACAGTAGTATGACTACCGTCAGCACCGCAGAGTGCCATGCTGAAGATGCGCAGCCAACCATGACCATGCCTAGTACAGTGCCACTGCCACACCGTACTGTAGTATCGTATCACGACACCCTCTGCGACGAGAAGCAACACCCGTGCAACGACGAGTAGCACGAAAACCATAGTGCATAACAACATCAAGAGCAAGATGTAGATGATCTACTGTACATAGAGCGGCCACACGTAGGCCGCGGCACTCAGCGTTGGCTGATGGTGGCATGAACTTTGGTGCAGACTAGCGCTTGGTGCTCGAATGCTGTCCCACCACACCCTGTCCTTCCCGAGCACTCACCGCACGCACGCTCGCTCGCGCGCTCGCTACGGCTCATACCGCGGCAAGAAACCATGCCCGCCCACATTCAGCGACGCACGCACGTCCCCCGCCCCGTCCTCCATCCGCCCCTCCTCCCCATCACTCTCCGTGGCGTGGTGCGATTCTCCGTCCCCGCTCCCAGATCCAGACCCAGATCCGGACGCCGACCCGCTTCCCGAAGCATGGTACCCCTCGTCGTGTGACTCGTTGGCATGGTACGCCTCGTATGTGTCGAAGTCGTTCCCGTCGTCATCGAGCGGCGGGGCGGAAGGCTCCGCTTCCTCCGACTCGGGCAAGGGTGGGGCCGATGGCGCGAGGGTTGGTGACGGGCCCGGTGGTGCGGATGGTCCTGGAGGTGCAGACGGGCCGAGAGGTGCAGACGGTACGGAAGGTTCAGAGAGACTCCGAGGCGCAGATGGGCTTGCGATCGCGTCAGTGCCGATCGGCGACCGCACAGCTCGCAAAGCAGGAGGCTCAGGCAGACCCGGAACCACCCTCGGCGTGCTGCTGCTGCTGGCCCCTGCCTCCTCGATCCACTCCTCCGGAACCCGCTCGAAGCCCGACTCGTCGACATCGAAGCTCGGTGCGGACGCCTCGCCCGAGCCCACAGCGTCGCCGGCACCCTCCGCTCGAGCCACAGGAGGCGCAGACGCACCGAGACGCATGCGCTCGAGCTCGCGCTTGTCGTCTGTCGCGAGGTGCATTGGGCGTGGGTGCTGGTGCTCCTCTGCGATCGTGGGAGGGGCCGGAATCGGCGCTTTCGCATCCGCCATGCGCGCGACGGCCTGTGCGGACTCGGCGTCCTCCGTCGCTGGGGCAGTGTAGTATCCCGCTGCGGCTGCCTTGTCTGCAGTGAGGACTGTCGGGGGTGCGTCGGACGATGAGGCGTCTCCCGCGTTGCCCGTGCCCGTGCTAGAGCTTGATGCTGCAACTCCATGCACAGAGGCAGGGCGGTACGCTGGTGGCATGGAGGAAGAGGCGAGGCCGAGACCAGAGCCAGAGCCTGAGCCTGAGCCAGAGCCAGAGCCTGAGCCTGAGGCTTCTGGCTGTGGAGGGTCGTCGTGCGAGTTGTCCTCGTCGAGAGGCTCACGGCGCGAATGGTCAGGCGACGAGTGTGGCTCTGACGACGAGTGGGGCCCATCGCTCGACTCGATCGCAGTTGTGGAACCACTTGAGTTGTTCGCATGCTCTGCTGACGAGTCGTGCTCTGTCGCTGCTGCTACTGCTGCAACGCGAGCGTGGAACGACGACACGCGGCGCCGGCGCGAGAGCGTGCCCCCGCTTCGTGTGGTTGCGAGCGAAACCGAGTCGCGAGTGAGCAGCGACTCCTGGGACGAGCGGCGTCTCTCCAAGTTTAGGGCAGTCGTAAACACGGTGCCATTTCCATTCTGGAGCTCTTCCTTGTCGAGCGAGTTGGCATCCTGCTCCATGCTCTTGGCTGTGGTGCGCCTCCGCATTCCGCTCCTCCATGTCCGGACCTTTGTGCGCACAAACGTTGACCTATTCGTCTGTTTCCTCTGGGCTTTGCGTTTCGCGGCATGCTGGGCTTCTAGCTCTGCAAGCCGTTGTTTGAACTGCCTCTCGTGTTCTGCATCTGCGGCCTTGAGTGTTTCCTCTGTCAGGCCCGCAGCTGCGAGAGCCTTCCGCCGCATCCGCGCTGCGTGGCGTTTCCGTCTCCGCAGAATCTTTCGTCTTTGGTACGTGTATCTGGCGTAAGTGATGGGTATAGAGGCTAGAGTATCTGCACAATGGTACTCACACAACGATACCAAACACTATCAGAAGACCCAACACAACACTCGCAGCAACAATAATAGGCGTGTTGTAGTAGTACGACCTCTCTGCGTTCCGGTCTCCCCACCCATTCGGCAATGTCCTTTGCACGGCATAGCTGTCGACCGGGAGTGTACATTGTGTTATTGTGGGATCGGCGGTCTGCGATGTCAGCAACGACGTTTTCCGAGCACTTCTAAACATCTCCCTACTCACGGCTGCTCGCCCGTACAACGACCAGGCATGAGGTATTCGGTACCAGTTGCCCTCGTGATCCCTCTTGATATAGTATGGTAGCGCTCTCTCCGGTATGTGGGTTGGAGATGGAAGCACGATTGGAGTCGTGGGAGTAACATACTGGCTCGGCGTATGAATACGACGAGGAGCGAGATAGGTAGGTGTAGGTTGGGAGAAGAGTTCAGACGAGTCTGTATGTGGATGTGGGGGCGCAGGTGCAGGTGGGGGCAGGGGGCCTGCTGCTGCTAGTGGCGACGAGGCCAAAGCAGCAGCAGCGAGAGCGAGGTAGGAGAGTCGGCGATACCCTCGGCGTCTGCGTCGTGAAGAGTGGGTCGGCAAGGGAGCAGGCGCGCAAGCGTCACATTGACATGTAGCGTTGACACACTCGTCTCCCTCGACCCCCCCATCTTCCCTCCTCCTCCTTGCACTCCCACGCACATCCTCCCTCCTGGCCTCTTCCGCCTGCTCGATGCATCGCCTAACGCTGCTCGCAGGTACCCTCGACGGACCAGCCTCAATGCCCTGCTCGCCAAAGTCGGTGATCGGCCCTCCGAGACTCCATCGCCACGGATTCATCGGTTCGTCGACGTAGTAATCGTCTGGTGGTATTTTCCGCCGCTTCATCGCATCCCAGAGCCGCAGCGGCAGAAGCGACAGCGGCAGCGGCTCGCGCGTGCAAGGGATGCGGTGAACGCGGGTGTGGGCTGGGCTGCTAGCCCGTCAGTGGCCGTGAGGGCCGCGCACTACAGGCGCTGTGAGAGGAAGGTGTGACACTGTTGCGCGGTGTAGTGTACACAAAGGTGTCGACGACCCCTATATGCAGGAGGTGCAGTGTCTTGTCCTCCTGTGGTCTCCTCGTCGCCGCAAGTTGAGCACACAGTCGTGAATAGCACTGTTATAAGATGCTATTCTCAAGGCGCGATTTGTACGTGTAGTCAAACCGAGAGAGTGGTGGGGGGAGGCGCGTCGTTATGTATTCGCAGCGAGAGTCGTGACAACGCGAGGAAGGTGGTTGACGTGGCCGAGGAAGGTGGTTGACGGAGACGAGGAAGGCGAGGAAGGTGGAAAGAGAAGTCGAGGAAGGTGAGGAAGGTGAGGAAGGTCGTGAGAGAAGCGGGAAAGACGACCAGTAATCCCTCCTTCTATCGGCCTGCTTCACAGTCTCTATCGCCTCGAGAGTTCGTGCGTGTCGTCCGTCGTCGCAATCGGGATGCTTGCTTGCTTGGATGGAATGTCGGATGCGTGTAGGCAGGCAGTGCAATGTTCTCGAGTATAGAAGTGGATGTGGAATGTGTATTGTATGTAGGTGTAGGTGGCCTAAGTGGCCGAAGTAGTGGATAATCCCAGGTCGTAGGCGGAATAGGGTGGTCGGTGGGTTTAGAGCGATGGCGGTGTTGTGTGTGTGTTCGCTGTGTAAGCTACCCAGAAATGGTACTGGGTGCACGAGTATGCAGTACCACAAGATGCGCAGTGCTCGTGCAGTAGTGTAGATGCACTAGTGAGTGATGGGCCGCGAGTCGCCGTTATGCAGACGGCGATGGGATACAAGCGATGGTGGTGGTGGTGTGGTGGCCGGCGGCTGCCTCTGCGCCTCGGGACGATGTATGGCCATCTGAGATGGTCGCGGGTCGGTTGTGCGTGCACTCGTGGTATAGTGTGGCCGGCGCCGCTGTTCCTGTCTACTCGCATACTATAGTGCATCGGTGGTCGATCTCTACTACTCTTCGCTGTCAGACCACTTTGGTGATTCCTACATGCATCAGCGTACAGAAAGCATGCATGCTAGGCATGACCCACAGTGCACACACACAGACACACCATGTACATAGTGATAGCATGATAGCACCTCCTCCTTACATTCTGCATATTTGATTCTGATGCCCGTCCCTTTTTTGTATCCTGTTCTAATCCTCCGAGGAAGCCGCCCTGCCCTGCCTCGCCTCGCCTCGCCTGCGACGTCTGCGACTGAATGAATGCATGCGCATGCGCATGCATGTGCGAGACGAGATATAGTAGGAGCATGCTCTCTTTCACAATGATGATAAATGCAGAACGCATACCTGAATAGTGTGTGGCTAGGTGGCACTGGCACTGTCTGAGTCCCAGAAATAGCAAGTGCGATATGCCCAAGCACTGCCTGCGCCTTACACAAAGAGCGTCGAGCCAGAGTCTGATCTGTTCCAGTCCTGTATCGCTCTTGATCATATAACTGTGCACTACAGAACAGAACAGCACACATGCACATGCACATGTGCTGCTTTGCTTCTGGCTCAAGACCGAGGTCCCCTGCAAAGCTGCAGGCTGCATGCAGGCTGCACGTTCATTCAAAGAAGATTTCGCCTCGGCATCTTTGCCACTCCCTCTCCCGCTCCCTCTCCCTCTCCCTCGCCCTCTCCCTCGCCCTCGATCTGATCAGCACGGCCTTTCATTAGCACCCCGCGTCATTGCACCCAGCCCAAGCATTACTCGGCACAAAGTGGCCCTCCAAATAGCCCTCCCCTATAGCCCTATAGCCCTCCTTCTGCGATGCAGATCATCTCGACCATGCTGAGATCTTCGTGCCACCTGTGTGCATCACAGCAACTAGCAAGCAACGTTCAACACAAACATGCATGATCACATCCTTCCTATCCATGGCCGGACCATGACTAGCCTCTGTTCTCTCCCCTGCATCGCGGCTGCGGCTTCCAGCTCCCGCTGCGGCGTCTCGTCTTCGTGTCCTTGTCCTTGTCCTTGTGACTGTGCTCGTGACTGTGCTCGTGTTCGGAGGCTGTTTAACAGTCAGAGGTGTCTCATGCAACCCCTCACTCAGTCCTCTGACTCTGTGCGGCAGAGAAATCAGAGAATCGCATCGCTTAAATCGCCGGATAAGAAGCGGATATTAGGAAATAGCATTCCCACCCTGGGATCAGAAGCTCCCTCTCCATGCTGGCGGCCAGACCGCGCCTGCTGCTCTGAATCAATCTACATCCACACCGACATAGAGTTCCGCTCGTTCTTCCCAGCCGCCCATGCTGGACTCTCGGCCGGTACGTTCCCCAGGATATGCATGCGGATAATCTCGAGGCTCGTTCTGTAAACGCTAGCGCACGTGTCAGGCTGACCACCTGCGACCTCTGCCAAACGACCGACCACCAAGCGGTACTACTCTCTTGGCACGCTATTTCTGGCGATTAAGCGGCGGTGTCAGGCTGGCCCGACTGACGCATATGGCAATGGCATCTTGGCAGTGTGCTTGTGCTTCGAAGGGTGGGTGGGTCAGATGCACATTGCAGCCCACTAGTCCACCTGCTAAGCCCAGCTCATACCTGTATACTCATATGCCCACAACAATCTGGCACGTTTTGCAACATGCATTCATGCATTCACAGTAATGAGACACGCATCGCCCATATCAAGGGTATAGTGCGAGCTATCTTGCGCACTATGCGATAACACACATTCATTACACCCTCCTATTCCACATATCTAATCAGATAACACCACTACAAATCATACTACTGGATAGCTGCAGTAGTAGCTACCTCTGCCTCGGCGCTAAATCCCCTTCCTGGCCTTGTCCCACACGTCGTTCATAAACTGGCGGTGGAAGAAGCCCTTGCCTGCGTCGGCGATGTTCTGCAGCTCGTCCTCGGTGAGCGGGGGTTGGTCGAAGGCGGCGAGTTGTTCCTTCTGGCGCTGGGCGTTGCGCGATGTGCTGCGGTCAGCGAGTGTATTAAAGTACTGTAGACACGAGAGTGCAGGGTTGGCGTAGAAGTGTGTGCCATGGTGGCACCTATGCAAGTAGTGCTCAAGTGAAGAGAGGGAGGGTATGAGCAAGGTGGAGGTGGATCAGCGGTAGGGGCGTGTTGATCTATCTTGCCACAGGGTTGGTTGTTCTTCGCTCGTCGCGATTGACTTGCTCATGTTCCCTCTCACTCCCCTCTTCGCTCGACTTCCGAATCTGGCCCTTTCCTTCTTTTTCCATCTCTCGTGTCTTTCTCGTCTTCTCCATCCCGGACTTCACTTCATTTGAACAGCAAAGCGGTTTCCCCAATCTCGCTCACCACATCCTCCGGTCTCAACGTGAGACCTATCACCTTCCCTCTCCCCCCCCCTCCCCTCTCTAACCCATATCACACTATCCCTGTGTCTTCACCCTTAGCCACTCACGTAACCACAGTGCCGCCGCCGAACTGCGCCGCCCACAGCAGGAGCACCTGCGCAGGCGTGCTTTTGCGCTCCTCGGCGATGCGGTTGACAACAGGGTCGACGGGCCCATCAGTGACCCTGTGCACGGAGCTGAGGGGCCCGTAGGTCTGGGTTTTGATGTTGTGCTTGCGCATGGTGCCGAGGAGGCGGACCATCTCGGGGGCGTGCCAGAGGTAGGGGTTGAATTCGATCTGTGGTAAGCTGGAGCGAGGGCCGTAGGTCCGAGCGCGGCTGTGAGGGTTCTTCAAGATGGGTTGAGAGAGGCTGTGAGGGTTCTTCAAGATGGGTTGAGAGAGGCTGTGAGGGTTCTTCAAGATGGGTTGAGAGAGGCTGTGAGGGTTCTTCAAGATGGGTTGAGAGAGAGATGCTGTGAGGGTTCTTCAAGATGGGTTGAGAGAGGCAGTGTAGTGAGCGCGGCTGTAGGTCCGAGCGAGGCTGTGAGGGTACTCAAGATGGGTCGTTAAGAGAGGCAGGGGCGAACTACAATTCACTCCATGACTGGTCAACTCTCCGAGGTCTGCAACGACTCATGCTCAGTGTGAGCAGTGAGCAGTTCTCACTCGGATAACAAGCCTCTATACAGCTTGCGAGCATAATGGTAGGTTGACAGACTGCCAGCAGCAACATATGTTGGTACTGGCACCACTCTTCCGATCCCCCCCCCCCACACCCAACCCACCTGATTAACAGCCGGGGGCACCTTCCACGCCCTGCTCAGCTCCTCGATGTCCTCCTCGCGGAAGTTGCTGACGCCGATCGAGCGCGCGAGGCCGTCCTTCTTGATCTGCTCCATGACGGCCCAGTCCTGTGCCTTGGGGCGGGAGGAGACGATGGGTGAGTGGATGAGGTCTGGTGTGAGCCCCGGTCCGTGGTCTGACTGCAGCGATTGAAAGCAGCAATTGAGACTCTGAAGTCTGACTGAAGTCTAACTTACACATGTCGACGTAATCCGTCTTCAACTCCTTGAGCAAGCCCTCCAGGACTGTCCTTGCCTCGTTGGGGTCGTCGGTGGTGCTCTTGCCCCCTGTGGTCAGCTGTCATCCTAACAGGCCATTCCAGCTTTCTTTGACAATGGTGAAGTTCATCAGGAGAGCGGATGTCGGTCAATCGAGCACATGCGCCTCTTTCTGACACCTGTCGCTCGCATGACACACCCAGGCCTGACTTAACACCCACACTTGGTCAACAGATACACGTCCTCCCGCTTGTGCCCCTTCGCGCCCCACCGCTCAAGCGCATCGCCCACGCTCTTGCTGTTCTCGTAGATCTCCGCAGTGTCAAGCGACGTGTACCCCGTCTCGAGCGCCTGCAGCACGAGATCAGTGCATTCTTTGCTGTACAGCGCCGTGCCGGTGCCAAAGGCGACGACGGGGATCTTGTTCCCGTCGTTGAGCGTGATGGGGGCGAAGGGCATGGTACGTGGGGTTGTGTAGTTTCGGTGCTTCAGACACTGAAGAGTACAAGGTCGAGCGAGTCGTGCGAGGCGTGCGAGTTGTGAAGACCACATCGTGTGGGCATGCCGTGCATGCGTGCATGCCATCGCAGTGCGGTTACTTAACGGCCTCCACCGGGTCGTAGTCGTCATTGCCGAGCTGGCGGAGATCGGCATTGTGTCCGGGTCGTGCCTAGATTCGAAGTTGGGCAGGCGACATGACGACGAGAACGATGAACGATGTTCGATAGTATCTGCCAAGTTCAATCTTTCAGTGGCCTCCCTCATCGCATTTGCTCAACAGAAATCAGTCGGCAGCGCGGTCAATCAAGGACGTTTAAGATCTGTGACTCGACATGCTTCGCGTTCGACTTCAACCATTCCTGCGGAGGTCGGGAGCACTCGCTGTGCCTCAGGTAGCGGCCAGAGGATATGCCGCTACTACACCTCCGCCTCCCCCGGCGAGTGGCCCCTCGGCGCAGAGTGGCAGGGCAACAGCACAGCCCAGGCCTGGCGCGCCTAGGCCCCCGAAGGGCGGTGACGAGAAGAAGGGCGTCAAGATCTCGTGGCTGTTTGGAGGGCTGATTGGCTTGGGTCTGCTTGCTACGACTTATGGACTGTGAGTGTGAGGAGCGGGAGTCCCGGCTCGACGTGAGAGAACATATTGGCTGTGTGAGAAGTCGACTGTTCAGTCTGCTTCGATGACTTCTCCTGCCTTCCATGCTTCTACGACATATTTGGACACCCCCGCGCACTTCCTCGCGTCGTCCTCTCCTATGCTATGACATGACATGACGTGTCCAGAACTCGCTCGCCTCTTGCTTACCTTTGGACTGCTCAGACAACTTCGTTGTGAAACGAAATGTTAAGCAGTAGGTTTGGAGGCTGGCATGTTCTTTATCTTTACTCCACCTTTCCCACGCCTCCTGGACCTACCCACTGACTCCAGGCTCGAGTACTACTACTCGCTTCAGATCTGGCCCGAACCCATCCGCACGCCTCTGAAGAAGGCCCTCAAGGCCAAGAACCAAGGCGACTTCGAGAAAGCCGAGGGTTACTTCCGCGAGGCCCTCGACCTCTGCCTCGAGCACCCTGCCTCCCTCCTCGAGCCTGAGCCCCTCCAGAAGCTCTCAGGCATCTTCATCTCCCTCGCAACAATGCAGGAGGACGCCGGGCAGCCAGTGCGCGCCTACACTACGCTCTGTGAGGCGTTCAAGCTCTTCGGCCCTGCTCCGCTCGCGGCGACGCCCAGCCCCATCTCTGAGGGGTGGTACACCGGCGACCTGGCAGACAAGGACGTCACTCGTGCGATCGGACTCGCCCAGAAGCTCGGCACACTTGCTGCGCGCCTCGGTGGTGGCCCGAGCCCCCCGCCGTGCCCGTCCAACCCTGCCGCGGTCGACACGGCGCGCGAGTGGGATCTCCAGGCGGAGAAGTACCTCGGCGACGCGGTGACGGCGATGCTAAGGATAGGCCTGTCGGCTGAGGTTAGGGCAGCGAACGAGGCGCAGGCGGCGGGAGTGAAGGCCGAGGGAGCGACGGGCGACGCAGCACCAAAGGCAGAGCCAAAGCAGGTCGTGATCGGGCGAGACGTGACACTGCCGCAGGAGGGCGACGAGGCGGCACGGGTGAACACCAAGGGGTTGGGCATGACGATGGAGGCCTTGGCCGAGGTGTACGGGCGGAGGCAGAGGCCGGATCTCGCGGGGCACCTGTTGCTGCAGGCTATCTCGGCGTTGATCCCACCGACGAAGCAGGAGAAGGACATCCCAGCGGGAGAGAGGTGTCATGGTGAGTGCAACTGGGACAGGCAATGGGGCGGAGCCGTATGTCGTACACGAAGCCTTTGAAGACGAAGCCACCCCTTGACGTGTTCGGATGTCGAGCTGCGCTATTGAGCCATTTCCGCACTGCAGTTACATGCCGGCAATCATAGCCCAACAACCTACGCCGCACCCACTGACCCCAGCCGCGATGCTCATGACCGCCGTCTCGTCATACGCACTCGCCCCGCGGACGGAGAAGGCCATCCGCTCCGCACGCTCATGGTCCCTCCGCGCTCTGCAGGTGGCCGACAAGGCGACAGCCGATGCTGGCTGGAGCGGGCGCCCGGTCGACGCCGATGCCGCGACGTGCGCCCGAGCACAGACGGTCGCGTTGTTCAACCTCGGCATGCTGGCAGAGGTGAGTCGCAGACAGTGTAGTGGATACTGACTCTACAGATGAACAAGGACCCCGAAGCAGAGAAGCTCTTCGCGGCGTCGTACGAGAGGGCCACGACTGGCGGTTTCGCCGAGGGGCGTAGGGAGGCGGGCGATGCTCTTCGCCGCATCCAGGGCGGCAAGGTGCCGCATGAGGCGGGATACCGCGCTGACAAGGCATAGGTGGTCGCCAGTGTACAATAAAGCGTGCACCGCGCATTACATGCAATATGTCCATGCAGTGCAGTGGACCACTCATTTATGTGCGACACATTCTGATGCCATCGACGACCTGACCGTGGACTTGCTCCGACGCCGCACCGAGTCACACATCACATCATGCACACATCTACAACATCTACTGAACATATACTGATCTACCCGAATTGTACCCACAACAACCAGACCACGGCCTACAAACCTAGAAAATCAATCTCATTAGATCATCATCCGGCGCCGTGACCGTCGCGATGTCACCCCCCGACTTCGCCGCATGCGCCACGTTGGGCATACGGCTCATCGCCGCCTCGTCCTCCCTCTTGTCTGCGAGATAGATACTCGTCCCGTTCCGCACTCCTTGCGCAAGAATGCGCGACTCGACCGTGTCCATCGTAGCATAGCAGAATACCGAGGTCGGGTGCGTCTGACCGAGCCGGTCGACACGCCCGATAGCTTGCAGCTCGAAGCTGTGCTGCAACACAGGCTCGAGGAGGTGCACTGCCCCGCAGGATGTGAGCGTCAACCCGGCGCTCTCGCGCTCCGCGTGCAGGAGGAACACGGAGATCTGCGGATCCGCATGGAACTTGGCAACCACGTCGTTCTTCTTGCTGTTGGCGTCGAAGGAGACGTACTTGATGTGGTTGACTTGCAGAGCTTGCTCGACGACTGATGTCAGCGGGCGGGATGACTACTAACATTGCAACACCTGAGGCGTACTCACTGTGCAACGAGTCTGCCCAGTTCGAGAACACCACATGCCTCACGTTAGGCTGCTGGATACGATACAACTTCAGATGCTTGATGAGCACGTTGATCTTGGACCCGAAATCACCCATGATGTCCATGTCGTGGATGAGCCGCTGCTCCCGGTCAGGAAGATATCGCAGCTTGCGCAGGTCCTCGAGGCGCTGCTCTCGTAGTGGGTCCATTTCGATATCATTTTCCTCCGACTCCTCTGCGTCCTCCTGGGCGGCAGTCTCGGCAACAGCGACGTCCTGGTCTGCCTCCTTCCCCTTGATGCGGATGCGGGTCCACTTGCGGTTCACGATCGGGTGCTTGCACGTTGCGCACCGGCCACCGATGAAGGGGCTCTTGCGATACTCGCGGAAGCAGGAAACGCAAAAGGCATGGCCGCAGTCCAGGAGCACAGCGAACTCGTCGTCACTGGTGCCAAAACAGACTGTGCAATCTTCACGCTCCTGATCGTCACCGGATCCCAGGAACTGAAGGTATCGCGATCGCACAGCCATGACCCCCAGCGTGGTTTCAAGCTCCAAGATTTCCTTCGACGTCTGCTCGATTGCAGGCTCCAGATCTCGGAACAGCGGCGCTGCTACACTGTCGGAAATCTCCTGCAGTGCAGCAAAGTAAACAACGCGCTTGTTGTACGTCGCGCGGAAGAGGTCTAGCTCCTTGTTCAGCTTGGCGATCATTTCCGTCTGTTCGTTGATGAAACTGCGCACAGCCTTCGCCGCCGTACGAGCCATCTCCACTTCCACCGGCAGCCGTGCAGTATGCACGACCGAGTTGAGGTCGATGAGTAACGCCTTCAGCGGCCGCGTGCAGTCTTCGTCGACGCGGCGGTCGCGGAAGGCTTGACGCTCAACGTGGAGCTCGGCCATGAGGTCAGACACCTCGTCTGTCTCCTCCGGGAGTGCATCAGCTGCGGCGATCTGCGCACGGCGTGTGGTGCGCTTTTTGGTGACTGCGCCCTCGTGTTCGTTCAAGAGCGTTCGCTCCTCGAGCAGTATTTCTGAGGTCAGCGAATGATTTCATTGTAGTGTCAAGACAGTTCACTTACCTTTGCGGTCGCCGATGGCAGCGGCATAGGCCCAAAGATGCGCGCTGATATCACCCTGTGTCTTGAGTGCTTGTGCATAGTACTCCTCGTCGGGGTTTTCGATGTTCTGGCCCTCCCCAACGGCCGGTACGGCATCGTCCTCTGCCTCGACGGGCTGCCGCAGCATGTCGAGAAGCTTGTCGCGCCAAGATAGCACCAGTACGGCATTGTCGTTCAAGATGCCAAGCAAAGCACGGATCTGCGAGATGGTATCAGAGGTGAGCAGGCCGCTTTGGAGGTCCATTGACGGGGCTTGCAGCGCATCTAGCTGCGGTTCTCCAGCCGCAGTTACCTGCTTGGTCAATGCGTCGATGGAGCGCTCTGCAAGTGTCTTCGGTCGTGACAGAATCTCCTTGCGGACCAGCTCGGCGTTGTTGTACGCTGCCACTTCCGACTCCTCCTCGCCAAGCTGGTGGCGCGCGTCGCCTTCAAAGAACCAGCTTTGGTGAATAACGAGCAGCGTCTCTCGAAGAGACATGCGTGCCATCGAGATTTTCTTCGCGCGGTCTCGCTCTGCCTGTGACGCAAATCTGTCGACCTCGTCGTCTACGCTGTCTTCGCGGTCTCCGATGGTTGCAGTCAAATGCTCCCGAGCCGTCTCGAGCAGCTTCGCGCCGCGGTTGCGCACTTGCTCGTACAGCGCCAATGCACTCCTGAGGCGGTTTGGATCGTTTTCGCGCATGACAATCAGCTGCGCCTTGCGGACCATGAGACGCATCTGGTTACGCGTGACAATAACAGTCTCTGCCGCACGCTCGGCGCACATCTTGGCCAGTGCCTCCTCCATCGTCATCAGTTCGTTTCCGAGATGCAAGCGTGCTGCACGATCGCCGGGGTAGTACGCGCCTCGCTGCAAAGCACCAACTTGGATGTGCGTGCAGATCTGTCGCAGATGGCGTAGGCTTATGCGGAAATAGGTTGGGTCGTTCCTCAAGCGCTCTCGTTGACGTGCCAAAGTATCCTCGTAGTAGTGCAGTTCGATGTCGGACATCTGGATCGGAACGACGTACCGAGTCTGCGGCGGGATATGGAACTCGTCAGCCACGTTGGCCTTGAGCGTGCGCACTGCAATCGATTTGATAAGACCGTGCAGAGCAGAGCGATTTGTGTCCTGCATTAGGCGGTGCCACATCGTGCGGTCACCGACAGGCAGACGCAGGAAGCGCAGCGAGCCTGCCAGGTCGTGGATGTCGCTCTTGGCAGGGGTACCTGACATGGCCAGTGAGTACTGACGCGGGATGAACGACACCATCTTGGACGCTGCGCTCGAATCGCTATGCAGCTGCACCTCGTCCATGATAACACGCCACCACTTGACCATGACTAGTGGGCTGCGTGGCCGCTCTTCGAGACCGTACTTGGCGGTCGACCGACGACTGCGCTTCGGGGCAGACTCAGCGACAGTCAGGTCACTCGCCATCGTTTGGTACGAGGTGATGACAATGTCATAGCCACGAACGAAATCGATCCATGCCGTGCGCGTGAGCTCGAGTAGAGAGGGTTCGGGCGAGTCCTCTTCATCCGCGCTCTCCTCTTCGTCCTCGATCTCAACCTTGACCCGCTCGCCGCCTTTGCCTTTGACAAACTTGGCACGAACCTCGTTACGAACGCGCGTGTTCTTGCGCTTCTGCTGCTTGTTGCCAACTGTGACTCGCTCGTGTGCTGTTTTCCGTCGCTGACTCTGAATCTGGTCGATGAGTGGCTTCCACCCAGGGTATACACAGACCCGGAGCGAGGGGGCGTGCTTTGCCATCTCAGCAACCCACTGGTTCATCAGAGGCAGTGGGGTCACTACAAGCGTGGCCGCTACCTCTGCGATGTTGAGCTGAGCATCCTCAGACCAGGACACAGCGTTGGCGAAAGCTGCATGCTCCTTTTCCAGCCAGTTGCGGATCTCGGGGTCCGCAAAGTCGGCGGGTTGCTTGACGAGGTTGACCTCTGTTGACTTGTGAAGCTCGACGCCATCTGAGGGAGCGCGGGGAACAGACAACGGGTGCCTGTGCAGAAGCAGGAGTGCGATCGCCTCAACGGTCTTGCCTAAACCCATCTCCTCGCACAGCAACAGCCCCTGTACGTGACTCGTGTCGAACATACGGGGATAGAGCGCAAGATCTGCGAACTCGTCGCCATCGCTTTGCGTCTTGCCCTTGCCCTTTATCACTGGTACGGGCTTCAATTCACCCGTCAAACGGTGAAATGCGTAATTACCAAAGCTGCCAAATTGATATCGGGTCCACTGTCCGCCCTGATGGTGCTTGACGTCACCAGCTACGGGAGAGCCCTCGCGCGCGAGCATCAACGCTAGAGTGCGTTTCTGGAAGGGGAGGAGTTGGCAACATAGAGCCGGCGGTTGGAGCTGCTGGAGATCGAAGTCGGGAGGAAGATCCGGGGCCGGCACCATGCTGTCGTATAGTGCGTTCAGAGCAGCAGACTTCTTGTTCTTTTCCGCCTCCCAGTCGAGTTGGGGTTCAGATAGGTTCAATGTGCTGCCTGCCTCTGGGAGTAAGGAGACCAGCACCATGCGGCGTAGCTCGTCGCCGACAGGAGGAAGGGGCGCGAAAAGGACGTCCATGTCGAAGTATGCGTTGACAGTAATCTTGAAATTCAAATCCGCAGCGCCGTCCGTAGAGGGTACCCAATACAGATCAACTCCGGCCCGCAACACGAACGGCGCGCTGTCGCCACGGATGTTCGTTTTGCGGGTATGCCGCTCCTCCGGGTCCATTGCGACTGCAGCATGCAGCCACGACAGGGTATCCCATGCTGTGTTTGTCGCAAAGTATGCGCGTCCGCTGTCGTAGTGGACATTTGGAAGCTGAATGAACGGCTTCTTGGCTTTCCCTGGGAGGTGAACGTTTGGCGATCTGTTCGCAATGTTCGCACGCTGTGCCGCAGTCATTCGGACAAGATCGAAGGGGACGTGCAACATGCCGCCAGTTGGAGCCGAGAGTTTGAGGGGCTCGCACTCCCCAACTGCGCTCATGACACGAGCCAGAACATCGTCATAGACCTTGGCATCGGGGTTGTCGCGGGGTCCATCGGGGTACTGCTCCACTGGGTCAGGTGCCTCGAGTCGCGCCTGTATGCCGAATGAGTGCGCGTGAAAGAGGTTTGGTGGGACTGTATGTCAGTCAGCAGCTAAAGCAGACATCAAGCATAAACAGCATATTTGAATGTACGCGGAAAGGAAGGTGAGCTCACCTGGCGCCTCTGCGGGGACCTTGCCACTGATACCCTTTTTAATCGCTGTAACTAGCTGAGCAAGATCATACTGGCCAGGCTTGAGGGTGCAGGCGGTTTCTGCCGTAGATGGAAACGTCGGTTGAGACATAGTTGGGACAACTGCAGGGCTCCAGGAAGGCTCGAGGACGGGCGGGGCGGTAATTTGCGTTTTGGTTCTTGCAAGCCCAGCCCATGCTCTCGTCCGCAATGGCTGTACTCGTCCTGGCTTCACCGTCCCTCAGACGACTCGTACCCGTCGACCGACTGTCGAGAAGTTGGGAGTTGTTGACTCGCCAGCCACCCCGCTCCAGTATTTGTACACAGCAGAAAGTCAAACACGGGAGTTGAAACCGGCGGTGTAAGGATGACTGGATGGAAAGAGAAAGAGCGTCGGATCGGAGTTGATCCGTAAACAAACAACATAAAACAATATTTTGCCACTCGGCAGGCACAGTAGATAGCGTGATAACAGCTGTAAATAGACGAAAATAGATCTGCACCAGATGACCACAACAACAACAACAACACTCGACAAGTCTTTGCATTGCTCACCCGTCTCAATCACACTAAGTATGTTCACTAAGACCACGTTGGACCATGGCTGTAGAAGTCACTAGTAGCGCAAAAGTGAGGTAGGTTGATTACGCACCAGCTTCAGTCCCAGGCCGCTCACACCTGATGCCACATCCGTGGGTCAAACGTCGACGTGCGCGCTGCTGTCGTCGCCGTCGTCGCCGTCGCCTGAGCACAATCTTGACCTTGATGACTGACATTTGTGACGTTCAGAATGTTTGTGATGTTGTTCACAACCAGTGCAGACAGAATGAAGTTGGAGACGAAGAATCACTATGTGGCTGCTCCAACCATGCAGGCACTACGATGTGGCGGAAATAGCACCATCACTTGCTACGGTGCAACCAGTATGCTGCAGTATGCCAGACTCGTCCTTTCAAAGACTGCATAGCTAGTACTATCGCAGACACTTTACCCAGCAGTATGCATCGACAACACAGTTGTGACATTCATTCTGCTGTTTTTGAAGATCAAGCAGCTCCTACTTGTCGCTGCCGTGTACCCGCACTTCCAGATTGACATCCGATGCCTCCACCGTCCGTCACCGTCGGCCATCCCCGCATCCCGTTCATCGACATGAGCTAGTCAACAACCAGCGCTCTCCTTCATGACACATCACCATCGCACCTGGCCAGCAGCATAGCCAGCTCCAACGATGCCGGACCAGGTTAACGAGCATGCACCGCTGCTGCCTGGACCAGACGACTCGAACACCCGCGTCTCGTCGAGCAGGCGCTGGAATGCACGCTGGCGGCAGTATGCGCTATACGCCCTCCTTGTGGCCGCTGGCCTCGGCGTGGGCATAGGCGCTACGATTGCGCTGGACAACCACCCACGCAGCGATGATGATGGGCCGATGGTGCCGCCCATATACCAGCTGCCTCCGGTGCGTTACGTCTCAATAGGATTACTGAGTCTGTGCTGATCAACCAAGCCCACCGGTCTGCCTCGCAACCCAGCGTACCTCGTCAATGGGACAGCAGCAGTCGCGTCTGAGGACGTCACCTGCTCCAGTCTTGGGCTGGAGATACTGCGGAAGCACAACGGTACAGCCGTAGACGCAGCAGTGACTACCACGCTCTGCATCGGCCTCCTGAATGCCTTCTCGTCAGGCATCGGCGGGGGTGGCTTTGCGCTAGTCAGTGTGCCCGACCAGGCGCCGCATCTTCTGGGCAAGCCTGCACCCAAGTCGCAAGTGACAGTCATCGATTTCCGGGAGACGTCGCCTGCCAAGACGACCGAGGACATGTACAGCAAGCTCGGGAGGACGGCGAGTCAGGTCGGGGGGCTGGCGGTTGGCGTGCCCGGTGAGCTGAGGGGTCTCCAGGCTGCACATGAGCTGTATGGTCGCGTGCCGTGGAGAGACCTAGTGCTTCCCGTTGCAGAGATTGCACGAGATGGATGGCAAGTCAGCCGCGAGCTTGCGCGACGACTCCGCATATTCGGTGCATTCATGCTCAAAGACCCAGTCTGGGCTGCTGTCTACGCGCCACGCGGTGCCCTGCTAGTCGAGGGAGAGTGGATTTTCCGCCCCACATATGCGAAGACGCTCGAGAGGATAGCGCACGAGGGTCCATCGGCACTGTACGGGGGCGACATAGCGAAGGACATCGTCGACACTGTGCAGGAAAAGGGTGGTATCATGATGTTGGAAGACCTGAAGGGCTACAAGGCGAATGTGTACCCTGCTATCAAGGGAGCATTCCGCGGCTCAGAGGTGTACACTGCGGACGCACCAGCAAGCGGTGGAGTACTCCTCGGCATGCTGCACATCATGGAGCCACTACTGCACAAGCTCACGTGCTACACCGAAGAGTACAGCCACAAGCTGATCGAGGCGATGAAGCTCGCGTTCGGCGCGCGCTCTGAGATTTGTGATCCTGCATTCGCGAAGAACGCAACGCGCTTCGCCGACTTTTACACACCCGAGTGGGCGAACGAGAAGCGCGCATTGATCACGGACAAGACTCACGAGCCGGAGTACTACGGCCTCGAGACTAGGACCCCGCCAGACCACGGCACGACCCACCTTTCCATCGTGGACCGGTGGGGCGGCGCCGCGAGCGTTACGTCGACTGTTAACCTCATCTGGGGGAGCCACATCATGTGCCCGGAGACAGGGATAATCCTCAACGACGAGCAGGGTGGGTGTTGCGGAGTCTCTGAGCCGAGTCTGCGCCACATTGTGCCGGTCTGGGGCCAGCTCCTCAGTCCCTCAGTCTAGTGTTGCTCGCTAACCACAGACGACTTCAGCTTCCCAGGCCCTCCCGACGCCTTTGGCCTGCCTCCCTCGCCTGCCAACTTCCCTCAGCCGGGCAAGCGCCCGTTGTCGTCGACAGCGCCGACGATACTCATGCGCGACGGTAAGGTGGTCGGTGTGCTCGGAGGCTCTGGTGGCTCGCGCATCTTCCCCTCCATAGCGCAAGTGCTGCTGAACCTCGAGTGTGGAGACAACATCAGTGCAGCAATCGAGCGGCCGAGGGTACACGATCAGATCTTGCCGCATATCACGACACTCGAGGTCGGTCCGGATGGGGTGGATGAGAGGTGGCTCAAGGCTCTGGAAGATCGGGGGCATTTGATCGGCCAGTTTGACATCAACGTCGGTGCATCAGAGGTGCAGGCCGTGATTGTTGATAAGAACGGCACAGTCTGGGCGTCGAGCGATAGTCGCAAGAATGGCATTGCGGCTGCGTACTGAGTCGTTGTAAGGGTTGGTATGGTCAGCCGCAAGTGTATGATAGATGCATAAGATACAACTGAGATGATCAAATCATGACATGTACAACGATGTGGTCAGGGCAACTAGGATGGTGAGGATATTTGATCGGATTTGGTCCTTGTGAAACTGATCCGTCCTCCGTCGTACATCATGGCCTTGCCTTCTCCAAAAGGTCGACGAGGTTGACAGCCCCCTGGCGCACTGACGAGCTCGTCGCAGAGTCGCACAGCTCGCGCACTCGCGTTTTCAGCTGGTATGGCTGCAAGAGCTCCACAACGGCCTGCCGAGGGCGCCTGGAGCGTGAGTTGCTCTCAATGAGATGCCTGAAGCTCCGCAAGGCAGGGATGAGGATCGGATCGCGACGCGAGTCCAGCGAGTCCGAGAGCGCCTCCATCAAGCCGACGCGTGAGGTCAGGGCAGATCGAAGTTTCTCGTTGCCCAGTGCCAGGTGGGAGAGGATATACAGCCCCGGCTCGCGAAGCTCGATGTCCTCGCTTGTGATTGCAGCTTGAATTGTATCGAGAGTGAAGTCCAAGCCGAGGTGTTCAAGAGTTTTGTTCAGCTCGCTGGCTCCTTGGAAATCGACGATGTTCTGCACGATGTCCAGCGCTTGTGCGCGGAGGGCAGCAGCCGTGGGTGGTGAGAGGAAGCGGCGGAGCGCATCCCAGGTCAGGGCGTCCATGACCTGCGCCTTGAGTGGCTCGGTAGCATGGAAGGTGACGTTTTTGAGGGCCCAGAGTGCATTGAGGACCAGAGGCTCGTAGGTGGATAATGTGAGTTCAACGAGAAGTTCGAGGCCTCCCGAGGTTAGCAGTTTCTGATGGATCAGCATGAGTCCAAATACGGAATTCGTCCATACTCACCTCTTTTAGCGGGGAAAAGTCCGTGACAAGGTTGCAGATAGTCGCAGTTGCGGCCACTTCCACGGTCCACGCTCTCTCTCCAAGCTCCTCCTCCGGCAAAATGTCCATGCCTGAGATGTCTAGGTCGGAAGTGACAGGCCCATCCGCAGTCTGCTGCTTTCGTCGTGTGACCTCTCGCTTTAGCGTTTCGACAACCTCTTCGCCAATTCCAGAGTCCACCAACGACGTCTTCAGGATTGCCACAGTCCGGCTGAGCGCACGGACGAGCTGGCAGGCTGCCGCGCGTACGCCATAACTCGGGTGCCCTAGTGATGCACGCACCAGAGGCAGGACGGGTGGAGAAGAATCAGTGACCAGTGAGCGTGTCGGCTCATACTGAAACGCCAGCGCTGCGAGGGCTAGTAGTGCTCCCTCACGCATTCGCGATGCTGCATCGTGGCCGAGTTCGCCGCGAGCTTCGTCCCCGTCTACCTCAACCAGCATGCTGATAAGCTGAGCTGGGCATCCTTCCTCTGCGGCTGCTCGTTGTAGTCGCTCATCATCGGATACAAGTGCGGCTGCTTTGTCAGCTGGCTCTCTTACTTCGTCAGTGTCTGTACTCACCCAGGATGAAGCATAGCTTCACGCGCTCCTCGATCGCCTCAGCTCTCAGCAACTTGGCAATGACGTCAAGCAAGTTGAGGTTGATCATGTTGATTGCAACGCGATCGCGAGCCTGCTGCCTAGTGTCGGCTTTGAAAATGTTGGTCAGGCAGCCAGCTGCAGCAATGCGGGCGCCAGTCGGCCCACTACCAAGCAGCTCCACGAGTACGGCGACCACATCCGGCAGGACCACACCTGGCGCATGTGGGACGTCGAGCGGCGCTGTCCATTCGCGCACAAGAGTCGCGATCTCCGGTTGGCCCTTGACGAGAGCTGAGAGCAGATCCAGAGCTGCTTCCAGCTGCTTCGGATTCGGCCTCTGTCCAGGTATCCACCAGTCCATGATCGTATCGATCAAGTGGTACACAAGGTACGGCTGCTGCCTGCCATCGCCATGTGGATAGAGACCCAGAGTTTCCCGTTGTGACGGTAGCACCACGAGGCGCGCGAGGAGCTGATATAGCGGTAACAACACCGAGGCCTCTTCGTATTCTTCCAGTATCGCGAGCAGGG
Source organism: Cutaneotrichosporon cyanovorans (assembly GCA_002335625.1). Classification (NCBI taxonomy): domain Eukaryota; kingdom Fungi; phylum Basidiomycota; class Tremellomycetes; order Trichosporonales; family Trichosporonaceae; genus Cutaneotrichosporon; species Cutaneotrichosporon cyanovorans. The sequence goes on along the minus strand of BEDZ01000002.1, from coordinate 901,577 downwards.
CGAGTCGATTCGTGTGCTCGAAGACCAGTCCCAAAGCTGCACTAGCATTTGCTGTCCAGACCGCAGCGCGTTGTTTGCCCTTCGCACGGGCGGGAAGCAGTATATCATCGCCCACAAGGCCCGTACCAACGACTTTCTGCTCGACCCCGACACCCCACATGTGGCCCCACACAGCGTCAGCGGTCGCTCCTAGGATGTTGCGAAGTGCCCGTAATAGAGGAGACAGGATGCGCACTGCCGACGGGTGGTTTGGAGGCACCTCGCGCACCAGGTCTAGCAGACGCGCAGGCACATCCTCTGCCAACAACGGCCGGAGCGTCAGCGCACCTGCTGAGCCTAGTGCGCCCAAGATGACTGCTGTCTCGCAAACGATCTCCACGCCCTCCTTGTCCGCATCTGATGGTAGTACCAGCAAGCTGGTCAAACTACACAGTCAGCAGAGACTGTCGACTGACCCACAATTGCAGCAACGTATCGTCCCCAGCAAGCTCCACTTTCTTCCACATGTTGCCGATGATCGCATTCTTCAGCTCCTTGAGGGCACGCAGCAAGTTCCCAGACGACGCAGCCGCCTTGAGCGATTCGAGCGCAGGCGTCGTGGTCATTGCTTCAATTGTTCAGTTTCTCAATGCTTGCTGTTTTCGTTGTTGGGATAGCGACGACAGCAGAGGCAGGCGTAGAGCTTAGAGGGAACGTCCAGCTGCTCGCGTTCGTGGATGACCGAGTGGAGGGCCTGTATATATCGGATGTCGCTAAATACAGATAACTTTGTAATCAAACATGATTCTTATTATACTTCGGTCTCAGCAGGCATTAGCATTTATTATTATGACCTTCGGAGGCTGACATCAACCGCCACCCACACAGATCACGTGACCGGATGATGAGTGGGAGCGGATTTTCAAGGGCACCGAAGCAACTTTCAGTGCCAGACGACCTGCTCGTTCAACAACATCATAAAACTCTCTTGCACGTAAGCGCAGAGATAGATAGATCTAGACTCGCAACCACCCCCTCCCGCCGAGTTCCACCAAAGGGGGGACCCTCTCGCCCGCAGCGTGGACTCTGACGCTCCATCTGAGCAGTTCGAGTCACGACAAAGGGGCCGCGCCATCAACTAGCGGCGCTCACAAGACCTCTCGCGGCGACCAGCAAAGAAGCCGACTCTTCTTACATCGACAACCTACATCAAACCTATACCCACTATGCTGCGCACACGCTTCAACGTTGCTGCTGTGCGGCACCTCTCTGTGTCACCACTCCCCCGTGCCGTCTATGTCGGTGGTGCCAGGAGGTACACTACGCCAACGAAGCCGCGGTCCACTCCGATTGCTGCCGCCGCCGTCGAGCACGCTTACGACCCATCGACGTCCGTACTCTTCAACAAGCCAAAGGAGGATGAGCCGCATAGGTATAATCCCGACATGCTCTACAGGCGCTCCCACGATGCGCTGCGTTTGCCACAGCCGCTCCCCGTCGATGTACAGCCTGATCCACTCTCTCTCCAAGCGGATCTGTACAAGCCAACATCAGCTATCGACACCATTTCTATGCTCAGCATCTGCTCAAGCAGACCCGAGTTTGCTCCCAGGGCTTATACCATCTTCACTACCCTGCTGAAGGACGTCCGGAATGGCTACGCGACGAGCCCAGATGTGGATGCATGGGCGAATGTCATTTATGGCGTATCACAACTAGCGAAGAAACCTGATGTCGGGGACTCTTCACAACTTCGCAGTGCCGAGTTGTGGCGCCACAGGATCTTTGAATTGATTGGGGAATGGGAGGTCATGAACAACAAGGAGGCCGGAACGCCAGCGCTCGAAGGAGATGGGATCCGCGTGTACCGTGCTTGGCTTCGGGGTCTTTCCCGGTGAGTGATGGGTCCTGATGGCAGATAGGAACCGAGCTGACGAACCTACAGAGCTGAGGCCGACCTGTCTCATCTTATTCCATACATCGAGGACCCGGAGGTTGGCCTCGAGGCTTTGGTCCGCGACTTCAACCGTGACGACCTCGACAAGGTGCTCGACCAGTTGGATGAGTACGCCACCACAAACGCTCTGTCGTGGTTGAGTGTCCAGGTCTCCGACGTGAGGGGCGTGGAGCAGGAAAAGCGAGCGATCCAGGAGCGTGAGGTGATCGCCGAGGTTACTCCTGTGCTGGAGAGCGCTAAGCAAGCGGAGAGGCGAGCAGCTGCGGCCGGTATCGACGTTGCTGATCGTGCGGCTGCAGTGGAGGGACACCCTCAGGCTCGATTCGTCATCAAGAACCTGCGGTCTACTTTGGAGAGCATCAACGCTCCGATGACGTCCTACAACCGTCAGATGCAGCTTGAGCGGGCCTCATATGAAGCTGCTGAGCGCGAGCTGCAGCAGGCTGCGAAGGATCTCGAGGATGCCGGCCAAAAGAACGTCCTGGAGACTCAGCGGCTTCAGCGTGACCTCTTGCAAGCGCACATGTTCCGCTGGCAGCAAGAACTCTCAGCATACCTGGAGCAGGAAATCTCTGAACTCCGCAAGAAAGTGTCGACGGATGTTGTGGCTCCCGAGGACGCACGGGCGCCACGCTGGAACTCGAGTCACAAGATGAGGGACAGTCAGCTTCTGTTGTACCTCGATGTCCTACCCGCCAAGCGTCTCGCCCTCATCACCATTCTCGAGCTCATGCGCATGGTCGGGTCCGGTGGTGTTCCGGACGGAATGAAGATGCTTCGTGGAGTACTCTCGGTCGGACGAGCGGTCGAGGCTGAGCACCGTGCAGACACGATCCGCAACGTCGCTGGTGCCGACTCTGCTGTGTGGGCACGGACTCTCGACCCCACGACTCACAGGCCAAGTCGCTCCAATGTCTCAAACGTCTGGAACCAGATTGGTCGCGAGAAGGAGGGAGAGGCCCTGATGCAGCAGCCTGAGGTCAACTCGGCTCTCAACGACCTGCGTGCCGTTTGGACACCTCCCTGGACCCAGATGGTGCAAGTGAATGTCGGCGCCTACCTTGTCGAGTCCCTAATGAAGGTCGCTAAGGTGGCACGTCACGGCACCGATCCTACCACTGGCGAGGCGGTGACAGAGGAGCAGCCCGCATTCTCGCACACGTACGAGTACGTGCGTGGCAAGAAGCTCGGTGTGTTACGCCTGAATCCGGTCGTTGCGCAGCGTTTGGCCAACGATACTCTTCGTCAGGTCATTCACCCAAAGCATCTGCCCATGCTTGTCCCTCCTCGTCCTTGGAACCAGTGGAACGATGGCGCATACCTCGCCACTCCAGTTCAAGTCATGCGTTTCAAAGACTCGGTCGAGCAGCTCAACTACATCAAGGAGGCGAGCAAGGCACACCACCTCGAGCCTGTCTTCCATGGTCTGGATGTCCTATCTTCGACCCCTTGGGCCATCAATCGTCAGGTCTTCGACGTCATCCTCGAAGCATGGAATGATGGACAAGCCATTGCCGACATTCCTGCGTCTGTGGAGAAGTCGGCCTACGAGACCCCGGAGAAGCCGGAGAATTTGGACACCGATCCCGTGCAACGCAAGCAGTACTTGGAGAAGCTGAAGGCGACCAGCGCGCAGCAGCGCAAGGATCACGCCGAGCGTTGCAAGTACAACTACAATCTGGAGATTGCCCGATCCTACTTGAACGACGTCTTTTACATCCCCCACAACATGGATTTCCGAGGCCGAGCATACCCCATCCCTCCACACCTGTCGCCCGTCGGAGACGACCTCTGCCGTGGCTTGTTGACCTTCGGTCGCTCTAAGCCGCTCGGCAAGACTGGCCTCAAGTGGCTGCAGATTCACCTTGCCAACCTGTATGGTTTCGACAAGGCGAGCTTCGAGGAGCGTGCATCGTTTGCGAAGGAGCACGAGGCTGAAATTTTTGACTCTGCCGACAACCCCCTTGGCGGTAAGCGGTGGTGGCTGGGCGCAGAGGACCCATGGCAATGTCTTGCAGCTTGCTTTGAGCTCGCCAAGGCACTCCGCTCACCCAACCCCGAAGAGTTCGAGTCCTCGCTCCCTATTCACCAAGACGGAACATGTAACGGTATGCAGCACTACGCTGCGCTCGGTGGCGACGTGCGTGGAGCCAAGGCTGTCAACCTGGAGCGCGGCGATCGCCCAGCAGATATCTATACAGGTGTCGCTGATCTTGTCAACAAGAGTATCGAGGAGGACAGGAAAGCCGGTGTGCCTCTTGCAATGAAGATGAAGGGCCCTCTTGGCCGCAAGGTCGTCAAGCAAACAGTCATGACTACCGTGTACGGTGTGACCTTCATCGGCGCACGCGATCAGATCGCCAAGCAGCTGAAGGACCGTGGGGAGTTTGAGGGCGATGATCTGTATCTCGCATCCTCCTACATCGCTCGCAAGGTTCTCGCCTCTATCGGTGACCTGTTTTCCGGCGCCAAGTCGATCATGGACTGGCTCGCCATTTCGGCCCGTCTCATTGCTCGTTCCATCCCGCCCGAACGTATCGAGGCTGCCGCGACAGGCATCCAGGAGCGGAAGCCTATCCCTGGCGTAAAGTCTCCAAACAAGTCCAAGACAGGCAAGAAGGAGAATCGGCTCATGCGCGAGCTTATGACGTCGGTCATCTGGACTACCCCCTTGGGTCTTCCTGTCGTTCAGCCCTATCGCAAGGAGGCCAAAAAGCAGATCATGACCTCGCTCCAAACCGTCTACATTCACGACCCTAATGCTCCGTCAGAAGTCTCGCCCGTGAAGCAGGCAACGGCCTTCCCTCCCAACTACATCCACTCCCTCGACGCTACTCATATGCTCCTCACCGCTGTCAAGTGCAACGTAAGTTACCTCTACTGCTCACGTATGGGATATCGCTGACCAACCAGCAATCTGGCATCACCTTTGCCTCTGTTCACGATTCCTACTGGACACATGCGTCAACAGTGGAGCCCATGTCGGAGGTCATTCGCGACACGTTCATCCACTTGCATTCTCAAAATCTCATTGGCGAGCTGCGCGAGGAGTTCCTCACCCGCTACGGTGATCACTGCATCCCGATTGCAAACGCCCGTTTGATCGCTCAAACAGTGAGGGAAAAGAAGGCTGCGCAGAAGAAGCAGAGGATGGAGGTGTACGGCGCAGGGGTGGACAACTACAACCCCGACTCTTCTGCAGCTCCCACCGAGATGGGCAACGCACTCGAGGCTGGTGGCGCTGCAGCTGCCGAGATGGCAGCGATCGAGGAGGAAGAGGACATCATCTCCGAGGAGCCACCAGCAAAGGCGAAGAAGAGCAAGGATAGCCCGACCTTGTCTGCTGAGGAGCTCGTGGAGCTCGCAGATTCCAAGGCGCTGGATCTGCCCGAGATCACTATTGCAGGCCAGCGCTTCGTTCGCTTCCGCGACATCTTGCCTCCAGCGCCGCCACGCGGTCAGTTCAACGTCGAGCGCGTTAGGGGATCACAATACTTCTTCAGCTAGGTCACTTCTTGTAGCATTAATTGTAGGCATATATGCACCACCATTCGGCGACGTGTCGGAGAGTGTCGAGAAGGTTGCGTAGAGGCCTTCGTGCTGCTGCCCATTGTCCTTCCCTCATATAAGTTGCTCCAGTTGTATTCTCGACTGCCTAAGATGTAACACCTCGCCATCAGAGAACCGAGAACCTAAAGAAACCCCAGTGAAAGGCCATTTCAAGATGAGATGAGAGGTGGAACCGACTGTATCGTTGACCATACTGCCCGTTCCTCTTCAGACTCAGACTTGACCGACACCGCTGTCTATGTCCGCCACACTACCCCACAAATACACATAAGGACCTCCAGTCCTGTGATCATAGATCGCCATTCTCGCCAAGACGGTTCAACCCGGCACGGCGATTTTACCGGTCATGTCGTCTGACCAGTACGCTGTCAGTCATCACTGGCTGTCACTGACCCCAGTATACCCAGTAAAGCAACGACGATCACAATGTGACCTCGTTTCGTTGGAACATGAGCCACATTCCTGCCACTCGTGAGAATGATACTCCGACTCTTGTCACTAACCGCCCACCGGCGACACTTTACACTTACCCAGCTGTGCAACAATCAGTCACCCAGCTCAGCCTTGAATGCGCCCATTAAGGTGCTGTCAATTCAGCCTCGATCGACCAGACGCCGGCAGACTACCCGGCATGCCCATCGGCGTAACAGAGACGCCGTGATCTCGGTACAACAGCCAATGTTCTCCTGCAGTTCTGCGAGACAAAGCTCTCTTCAGAGACTATCGGGCCTGATCGCTGCATAGAGCTGGCATGGGGCGGCGCTGTAGTAGTGATCTGACCATGAGTTGCCCGATGCACGGATACACTACATCCCCTGCGCTAGTAGACGTAAGTCCGCTATCGGATATTCCTCGGTTCAAGCTTACATCACACTGTGGCGGTGATCACTCATTGATACACGGTACTACAAAGGAGTACGACGACTAGAAGACACAGATCGATGGTTACAGCTACACTACTGCTGGGTGTGTGGCCCATGTACATCTTGGTTTGGCATTTGCGCGGATGTCCATCGTGTTCGAGTCAGAAACATTGGTGCTGACATGCGCGAAAACGGCGCGTGTGAAAGGGCCGGTGTGACAACGGAGAGTTCCCATGGAGCTCGTGCCTCAGATCACCATGAGTAAACTGTAGATGCTCATGATGACCTGAGGCAATTTACGTATATTGAGCGACTCCCATGTCACGTACATGAGATCAGGAGCTGTGGGGCAGCACAGCACCTTGTGACTGATTTTCAAAGCGATAACCTTGAGTACACGGTAGAGCATCAAATGACTGGGGCCGTTGTTCGGTACTTTCTGTAGCTTCTTAAACTGTCGAATGTGTAGTATGTTTCGCAAGGCGACGAATCGTGCTGAAAACGAGCACAAAACCTCTTCTTCTTCTTTCGCGAGATGTCATGCGGGCAGCAACAGATCAAGCCGCTTGGAGTCAGCTCAACTGGAAGCTCGCTCACTCACCGAGACTCTCAGCGTCGGGCATGGTCAGCAGGTTAGCTGAAGGCGGCAGGAAGTCAACGAGGGTAATGTTGTCCACTGGTGAGGCTGCATTACGCTGGTCGAAGCCACCTGCCGTCAGTACTAGTCGATGCGCATCCTTCGTGATGGGTACAGCTGAAGTATCTATACATGTCGGTATCTGAGAAAGCGGTATGTATGATGGGTATCGATGTTAGAGGCATGTATGTGACCGAAGAGGCTGTCGATGTGGGGATGTTACTCACACCACTGATGAGCCTGCCGCTGATGCTGGGGTAGCTGGGGTTGCGGGGCGTTTTGTGCAAGGTATTGTGACTCGGTATGCGTGTTTGGTTGCTGTTGCGGGCTTGGGTAATGATGAGAGTGCGCCAAATGATCTGGCTGCTGCTGTGGCGCCTGTGGTGTTGCTTGTTGCATCGAAGCAGATGCGTACGCGTCGTACGAAGGCGAATGTGCCGTAGCAGATGGTTCGGCTGTATACTGGGGGAGATAGACTGGCTGTGTGTCCGGCTGAGGCGGGGGCTGAGCTGCGTCGGCCACGGCACTGTTACCCCACAAGAGATCCGTGGATGGGTTCGAGCTCGGCATCATCCACATACCGACGTCTGCCAAGTCAGTACGTGTGTTACGGAGGCGTCGCAGGAAGAACATGTAAGACGAATGATCGACAAGTGGCAGCAGATTGCCACACGCGGATCATACCAGACGATTTACTCACTCCACATGTTTGTATTGCCCATCGACTGCCCAGGCATCTGGTCCGATGACAGTGGGTTGTCTCTCGGCGGGTAACTATGGTGGTGTTGCAAGTGCGGTGGCTGAGGCTGGGAATGTTGAGGTTGCATGTGATTGAGTGGCTGATATCCATGGGTTGATTGCTGTGCGAGCACTGGTTCAGAGTTGGTCCGATGCTGTTGTGACTGATGCCGTCGCTGCTGCTGGTGGAACTGCTGAGCATGTGGTTGCTGCGACTGTTGCTGCAACTGCGGCTGCTTCTGCTGCTGCTGCTGTTGTTGTTGTTGTTGTTGTTGTTGTTGTTGCTGCTGTTGTTGCTGTTGCTGTTGATTTTGATGTTGTTGCAGCTGCTGCCGCTGCTGCTGCTGCAGCTGGGCCGTATACTCTGTCACCGAGGACGATCGTGGCACCCTCCTGTCCGTATACCCATGCACCGGCATTGCTTCATACGACACCCCTCCTGCAGACAGCGCAGTACTCCCGCTCGGCGGTGCAGGCATTGTCGACGACTCGAAGAATCGATATGGCATCGCAGTTGTGACCGGAAGTTCGCTTTCCGATAAGGGTGGGGGCACCGCCCCTGCCCCTGCCCCTCCCGCTCGGAGGGAAGAGGCTGATGTCGTCGACGTTGCAGATTGTGCTGATTGTCGTCTTCGCGGTGGTGAAGCAGACGGCGAGTGCGTGCGTAGATGTCGCTTCAGCACATCTGGTCGATGAAAGGTCCTCCCGCATTTCGGACATGCAAGACGCTGTGAAGTGGTCAGTGAAATCTATTGCGGAGGTTTGGAGACCGGCCATGTCGCCGGTTCTTATTTTGCCTTACCCTGCTCTCCTGATCTGCAAGGTGGTCAGCACAATTCCCTTGACGCTGAATAACCAGCCAGTCAGTCAGCAAGTCAACCGGGCCAGCCAGCCACCGAGTACATTGACCAGGTGGTGGGTGGAGAGGAGACCAGCAGACCAGCTGCATGCTGCTTGCTACTCACGGTTCCGTTGATGTCGTCGCAGGTTCTCGATGCGTGTGAAACTGCGACCACATTCACAAACAAGGGACGCAGAAGCAGACGACGAACCCATCGTCTTGTAGTGAGGCGCAGAGCAGCTCCTGCTACTGCTGCTGGTGGTGGGAGGAGAACGTAGTACTGCTGATCGAGGTGCTGCAGCGGATCGAAGCTGCAATTGTTGCTGGGAACGTTGCTGCTTCACCTGCTGCTCCTCCGAGTCCAGTATTATATTAGGATAGTATACAACGTCAAGAGCAGGATTGTCGAGATGCGCACAATGGACCGGGATGGAGAGGGTAGTAGCTACAGGATTTGCGTGGCGTTGAGTGAGCATCATAAGTTCATGCCGAGCAAACAAGCATACGCCCGGTCGCCAGGTAATCCCGACTTTTTAAGCAATGCAAGCTAGCTAGTGGTGGTATTTGCATCTGGCCGCAGCTGGCCGGTCTGGAGTAGTGTGTGCAGAGCCCACCCGTCGCATCGGGTCTCTCTGCCTTCTTCCTTGCTGTGCTTCACGCCCCACTCCTCTGTCTTGCCCTCATCGTTACGATATGCTTGCTCCTCCCTTACTCTCGTTTCCACACTACGGGGTTATGTAGCTGCCCGAGATCCGAAAGGACAACAAGCGAGGGGTAACACGGAGCACGAGAGACGTGAGGATGAACAGGTGGGGTGGGAAGGGAAGGGCGGAGGGTGTGGGCCCATTGAGTGTGGGGGCGATAAGCGGAGGCGGAGGCGGCGTAAGGAGGCGGCGGCGGCGGCGGGTGCGGTCAGCAGGGGCCAGACAGTCAGTTCAGCAGCAGCAGCAGCAGCAGCAGCCAACTTCAGCCTATCTACCTGGTCTGCCTGGTCTAGGATTATACGGCGCGCGGGCGAATGAGCGAATCGGCACAGCAGCAGCTGCACATCGGCTCAACTTTCAGTTTGGACATGTGCGGCTGGGTCAACGGCTCAGGTGATTCGCCCAACTCTAGAGCTTCGAAGATCTTGGCTCCAACTTGATTTGGTTGCCGAACCAGGACGCTAGACGCATATGTATGTCATCCGATAGTACATCTGGAATAAAATTTATGCGGCTGCGGTCTAGACGACAGACAAGTCGCAGAGATTAGGCAATGAGCGCAGCAGCGGGCTGAGCCGCAACCAGTCATGCAGATGGGCAGAGCGCAGAGCAGCGCTCGTTCGAGACGAACAAAAGGGGTCACTTCCGAGCCGCGGCAATGCCATCTAGAGTGTGGGAGGAAGAATTCAGTGCAACGTAACACCGGTGGCAGCTCAAGGGGAGGAGGAGCAGCGACTGCAGCAGCAAGGAGATGCAAGCACACAGAGCAGGAGCAGGTGACAGATACTCAGTGCCTACATTGCCCCGGCCCGTAGAGAAAAGTGCAAGCGGGCGGTGCAGGCCGGCGGCGGATGAGACTGCGATATCGGCGAGATCGGCAGCACTCATCTGGCACCTTGCTGCATGGAGCATATGGCATAACATCATTAGCCGCGCTTAGCATGTAGGGCCTGATTTGATACCAGACGCATCCCCCTAGGCCCTTGGTGCGATACGGGTACATCCTAGTGCTCTTGCCCGTCGCTGCTAGGGCTGGGGGTCGAGCGATCTGATGGAGCACAAGGACGAGTAGCTGGAATAGCAACACCGACGTAGTCGGAGCGCCAAACAGTTCATTTGCCGCCAGCTCTACTTGGATGTCGATCAGGATCAGCAGTAGTGTGGAGCTACAGATCGGGTCTAAGCAGGGAGGGAGTCTCATGACTTATTCTTGTTGCCTACGTCTCTGCTGATCTGCGTCAACACCGCAAGTCAAGTGGGTGGGCCCGGTGCCTATCTGCTGAGCTAAGGCTGTCCCTGTCGCGCGGTAAAAAGAGTAGTAGACGATGCTGAGCAACTCCGTCGGGGACAGATGTTTGTCAATGTTGAGGCATGTCAGTTTGTACAGCGTATCTCGTCTAGTCAGGCGAAGGAAAATGATGTCTTCTGTTTCTGCTGTTAACTACATCATCCATGCGAGCGTGGTTCTCGCTACTACTACTTGCTGCGTATACAGCACGCTCGGTATCGACGTCGCTGCAGCTTGCCGGATAACGACACGACGGTTAGCCTGCGTCGGCGAAGGATCCGACATGGTTGCCGCTTATCATCGTCAACAACATCTCAAACATGTCTCGAGGAGGCAAATACCTCGCTTATCATCTGTGAAACATAATGAGCAGCAAGTGTCAATGTCATATAATCACCTGCGTGGTGCATATGGCCAAGACCGAAGCCGTTGTTCTCGTTGTTATTGCTGCCTTTTTAGATCGTAGGGTGACTTGCCCGTGACCTGACATCATGCACGAAACAGTATCCATGATGATACGCACGTTACCTCGTTCTGACGCAATAGACAGGTCCTTTGAGTCTGCCGACGTATCCACAGAGCTCTCAAAAACTCTCGAAAGGAACTGTGCGGTCTTAGTGAGCTGGTTTAGCAGCAAAGCAGATCTATCCTCACTTCGCCATTGCCAACGCCCAACGTTGCGACGTCCAGCTCCCTAGTCCACCGAGCTGTACGCGCAGTACGGATTATTGTGGCTCTTCCATTCCTCCGAAAGCCATGCTGCATGCTGGTCGAGGATCTGCAGCTCTTCCATACACGCATTCCCACTTCGGCCTCAACGCCGATTACAGAAACCCGAAGTCGAGCCCAGTCCAGACCTGCTGTGCCACACATCTCATTGACTGCTCGAACAGATGCAGTCACACTGTGTGACTGCGCTGTGGCTCTTGATGAAACTGCCACAGGGCGTGAGTCATCATGACCGCGGGTAGGCGAGAGCTTAGGCATATCTATCGTATCTACAGACGATGGGAGTGTCTCACAAGCTCACACGTCCTCAGCCTGCTCTGTGGCAGTGGTCGGCGTGTCTACGCGACTAGAGCTAGGAAGACAAGCAGCTAGATCTTGAAGTATCGACAGCCGTTACAGCGTGTCGTGTGATCTTGCTTAAACAGTTCTCTCACTGTTAGATATACACGTCGCCACCAAGATAACAACTTGTTGCACCTTTTAAGCGGGTGCGGCAGAAGTACCGCAAGACATGTATCACGAGCAGACGACATACTTACGGACAGCAAGCGACAACTCGTAAGGGTAAACAGACGTATGTGTAACGACTGATAGCCGCACTTCGCCAATCGCAGATACACGTGAGACAGTGCCCAGAAAGAGGTGTTCACGATGAACCTGGTAATGAAGGATCTCATAATGACATACGGTCACCTCCGTCAACGTCGCACGTCATGCGCTCAAGCATTGTCTAAGCATTGTTTTATTTCGTTTTCATAACACAGCTATCGTACAATACAACTCGTCTACAAACACAGCTCCGGACGGCGCAGGAACCTATCGCTAGGCTAATCTTGCATCTAGCAAGACTTCGCGGGATGGCTGAGGCGGTCGCGGGGGCGGGCTGGATGAATAATGGTTATGTGGAGGGTAGTCTAGGTCTTGATGATGAGGAGCTGGGTGATCGCACTGACGAGCGAATAATGTGTGATTGTGATACAGTGGATGGTGATGTGAGGGTGGTCATGTTGATGAGGGAGGATGGGGGTCCGGCTATCGAGCCGCCATACCCAATGTCCATGCCTACGCGGGGCGTAGGTTCGTGTTGGTTCTCTGCCGCTACAGCGGCGGCGCTGCATTTTGGGGCTTGCGGAGAGAAGAGACGACGAGGGACTCGGTATGGCTCGTAGGGGTTGAGCCAGAGAAGAGAGTAGTGTGTGTTGGGCAGCGATAAGCATGCCATATTTGATCGGGGGGTTGCGACGGACGAGTCACTAGCTCTTGATGTAAGGAGCAGTGGTCGGCCATCTAGATGAGACCGCCGGATTCGGCGCGGCTGCGCATCCGGCTCTGAGCGCGGATGACGCCGGGGCTGACGCCCTGACGCTTAGCATCGACGAGCGGTCCATCGGAGTGGATGCCCTGGCGGTGGCGCTCGAGGTCGTGAAGACGAGAGAACGAGCGCTTGCACATGGGGTGGGGGCACTGGTGGGGCTTGGGGCGCATTGGGTCGTGAGTCGAGATGTGCGACTTGAGGTTGAACGCACGGGCGAATCCACGACCACAGACATGGCACTTGTGGCGCTTCTTGGGGTCGTCGGGCGTCTTGCCAGGAGTGTAGCCACGACCACCGCCGTGAGCATTGGCGACAGGTGAGCTGCTGTTGGTCGGCGACTGGGTAAGCTCGTCCTCTTCGACGTCTGCCTGTTTCTCCTTGAGAACGGAGGAAGCAGCAGTAGGAGGGAGCGAGCTGCTGTTGATCGCGGTGAAGGCGGGACCAGCAGTGAAGGTCGGCGTCGATGGGTAGGGGGGCGAGGCAGTCGAGACGGATGCAGGAGCCGAGGGCCGAGACCACAGAAGGGGTTGCTGAGGCTGCGATACAGGCTGCTGCTGCTGCTGCTGCTGCTGCTGCTGCTGCTGCTGCTGCTGTTGAGGCTGGTTGGGCGGCATGAAATAGTTGGTCATGGACATCGATCGCTGCTGGGCAGCAGCAGCGACGACTTGCGCCTGCTGGAGGTGGACCTGAGCCTGAACCTGGGCGTGCTGCATGACCTGCTGCTGAGCAGCCGCAGCCTGTTGCACCTGCTGGTACTGCAGGCTCTGGTTCCACATGCCCTGCTGATTTTGCTGCGAGTTGAACATCTGGGATGGCTGCGTGGGGTTCTGGAGTGCGAGCATGCTGGCCTTGAGCGAGTTCGAGTCCTCCTCGGCCATGAGACGTCCGTTGAAGAGCGAGTAGGTGAGCTCCGCCTGAGCCTGCGCAGCAAGAGCCTTGTAGTGCAAGTAGCGCTCGAGGTGGTGTTGGCTGAGAGCCTCTACTGTAGAGCTAGGCGAGAGCTCGGCGTTATTGAGGAGGGCGAACTTGTCGTCGACCGAAGTAAGATCGTTCCCAGGGTCAAAGGTGAAAGAAGCGCCTGGGGTGGACTTGGGCGAGACAAGCACCGACGACTGAGGGCTGCTCTCTGAATCAAAGCCTGTCGACAGGTCTCCAATCGCGGGCGTTCCGTCAAAGTCCAGGAAAGCGTCTGCCGATGTGCACGACAGAGGAGGGGAAGGGAGGCTAGCAATGGAGTTGTTCGCGTTGTTGAACTCTGCACGCTTCTTCGTGGCTAGTGGGCCGGAGAGCAAAGAGTCGTCCACTAGACTGCGTGGGTCCATCAAAAGAGTCGTCTGCACCATGTTAGCGACGCCTTGACGCAAGGCAGGGCGATGGGTGGTGTGCGATACGATGGGAGCGATGTTTATACTATGGAAGAAGGAGTGAGTGAAGAGTATGAAGACGAAAGGAGATGAGGAGGCAACTTGAGTGGTGGGTGGGTGAATTGAGTGTGAAGTGTGGGAAGACGGGGGGTGTGGGAGCGTGAAAACAAGGCCACAGCGGTGAGGAAGAGGGGTGCCAGAGGGAAGCTGGAAAGCTGGATATGGGGCTCGAAAGCTGTGCACACGATGGGCTCTAGCTCTCGTACTAGGGCACTAGCGCTGAAGGGCAAGGGGGCACTATGTCAGAGGGAACCCGTCGTTTAGCCGTGTTCCCTCTGCAAGGAACAGTCCCTGCCGTGTCCCTGCAAAATGTGCAGAGTGGTCCCCTCTTTTTGCCCCTTCAAGAAAGACTGCTTGCTTCCATCAGGGACCGTCTCAGGGCATGAACAGGAATGAGAAAGGGGTAACCCTTACTCAAGCCTAGCAATCACGCCGCGTGGTCCAGGGTAGCGACTCATCCTTCCCTGAGAAAGGGCACCACCCTCCCTACCCCCGGCTGCATATCGGCAGATCCTCTGCAATCTCCCGGTGTGGCAAGCAGGACCCGCCACGTGGAATGACGTTAACCCTGTGCCTCTGCGTCTGGCCTGCAGGGCACAGAACAAAGGTCGTCCTCCGTTCCTGGTACCAGCTGCAGAGACGCTGAGGACCCCTTCTTATGATGACATGGTTCGTGGACAGTGAAGAACGATCGTAACGATCGTACTTTAAGATTCCAGTGTAGTGCGAGTGAAGATGGATGAGATCCCACTGCGATAGAGAAAGCGCACGAGATGGAACGCAAACTAGACGACAGTGCGACGTTCATCATCATCGTGTCCGAGAGTGGCAGGAGGGGAGGAAGACGAGATCCTCCGTCACAGATAGCGTTCGAGGTTGGCGCGGGAGGGTGGGGGTTGGGGGGCAGTGGATAGCGATACTGCCAGATGCCAGCGACGCGATGTAATTTGGGGTTGAAAGAGAGACCGTCGAATGGAGGCGCAAACACAACAGGAGAGCCAACGAGCGGGGAGGATGCACGCGCACACCGTAGGTCTCACACTCACCTGATACGATTGCGAGAAGATGTAGCAGCAAGCCGTGGAGGACTTTGTAAGGAGAGCGAAAGAAGATTGATGGTGATCGTCGTGTGGCCACGATCAAGTTCACGATCGATCGCCTGGTATGTATACTATCTGCCACTGCCACTGCCACGCCACGCACGCCTGGAGAAAGACTGCGGATGCCCTTCTGATAGTACTCGGCGACCACATGCACGGCACAGGGCCATCGGTATCATCGTCAGACGAGCTCGTCGCCGCCTGCGGCACAGAAGGTGACGCGCCGCACCTCGGCGGCCGCGAGCTTGTCGAGTGACAACTTTCGTCGCCTGCCAGCAGCCGCGTCAGCCGCTGTTGGCCCGCAAAGTGCTTCATTTGCCCTACACTATTGACCGATGCTATGTCCACTGATGTGGTTTATTTTTGTAAACGACTTGGTTTTTTATAGCCACAGACGGCGCGCATCGCAGAAGTCCGCGTAGGGTGTCGACCTCGTAAAGTTGCATCTCATCGTTCAGCTGCACAGGTCTAAGGAGTCGAGTAGCCTTATGAATGTCGCGTCCCCCTATCTGTGACAGCAGCAGTAGTGGAGATCGAAAGAAATAGAAGGAAAAAGATTAGTCTGATTGACTGACGCAGTCACTCGCGCGCGCCGACGATCAACCGATGCCGGAGTTCCTCTCGGACCCCGTCAAAACCAGCAGCTACACTAGCATTTTGAATAACTCACTGACGAGATCATTTACTGGGAAGAAACACTATGTCCTGGAGGCGATGACAGGCAAAGCAGAGACCAGAACTCAGTGATCACTTCAAGCTGTGCAGTGAACATTGCTAGTGGCACTGCTGTCAACGCTTGAATCGAGACGATATCTTTACGTCCGATTCGTGAGCGTCAAGTACAGGCGTTACTTTGACGATACAGTGGGTCCCAGCGATACTCGACCTGTCTACGTGGACTTTTTCAGTCGACTGGAATGCTCGATGAAGACAACGCCATGTTCACAGTCGCAATGAATACTCAACTCTAGTTCATGTGCGTATGGCGACAATAAGTCCACCCGATGTCTGCAAAGATACGGGTAGCATACAGTGGGGTACACAAACCTTCCGACCAAGAATGCCATTTTCACCATCAGCGGCTATATGTCCGGCGCTCGAAAGTCAATACCTCATGCATGCTAACAGCTACATACATCAAGTTTGACCGGAATATGGACTGGGATTACAGCTTACTTTCTAGCACTGAATGCATGCTCTGCGGTTGTTTGAAAAAGAGTTGTCTTGTAAAAAATGCGGCGGTCCAGTTACTGGCATTATTTTCCTTTCTGAGGACACTGCTTAAGAGTAGACAGTGCAGAGATGCTAATTTTCGAAAGGAATACTCCTACCGGTCTTGCAAATATACTGTGGTGGTTCAAAAGTGTCCAAGTGCTTGTCAGTCGACGTGAGGTGGTCAACAATCCAGAGGCTTTTTCCAAGATATTGCCACCACATTTCTAAGTGGTCATAAAGCGCCAAGGATTTGCTTAAGCATCGCAACACTTGTCCTAAATGACGTGCAGGACTCAATGTTTGGTCTATTGCAACGTATGCATGCACAGGTTGCGGTTGTTGTTGTGAACGGGCAGAAGTTGCCTTTTGTGAGGGTTTGGATTTTGGTCGGAAGTAATGTGTACCCCACTGTAGATCAGTGACCTCGATGGAATAGAATTGATCACAACGGTGCCAAAGGTTCGTGTATAATAGGTTTCGTTGTAGCAGCTGTGGCTATGGTTTACTGGTTCCGTCAATTTATGTGACATCTGTCGGGCACGAGGCTACTGTACTGACCCAAGCTCATCTTCTTTCTTTTGCCTTCATCATTGGGAAGCGGAATATAAGGAATTTCCAGACACTCGAGAACAGCTCGGGCTGCAGTGGCTGAGTATCGTATCATCAAGTTCGTTGATTATCCTCCTGTAGGCCCAGAGGTCGAAAAGGGTGGCCGCTCCCTCTAGCACATGTGATACTCCCTCTCGTACATGAAGAGGAAACTATTCACTTGCTCCAACTTGTATATCGCTCTCTATGGAACACTACGCCATCTAGTCTGCACCGTTGTTGTCAGTTTCCGCTTCATCGCTCACGAACGGCTTAGCGCTCGAGAATTATCCAACCGTTTGCTGCCCTCAGCGCGTACCTCTCTGCGTCTGATACTCTACTTGCTACCCAACTCATCCTCACCGGCATACATGCAATTGATAGATGCAGCTATTTCTATCGATTTTCCAGCGCTTTTCTACGTTCACGGTGTGCAGAGTGGACCAGTCAACGCGGAGATTGACAAATGTCCGTTGTTGATGACGCTTCAACAACATGAGGCGACGAACAAGGTCAACTGGTCACGAAGCATCACACAGCACCGTCACTTCATCTGCACCATGCCTACAGGCTTGGATCCGCCTCGTAAGGGAGGGGGACCTATGGTCGCCTCATTATCGACGCCGCAGACTCGCTCTGCGTCGCCAGCGAGCAATGCCAACACAGCTGCAACACTCCGGCGACCGGCATCTCATGGACGGTTAGCACAGCTCATGGCGCCCGGCCGTTCGCGCAGCCCATCAGTGCATCAGGAAGCAAGTCCAGTGACTGCCTATGCGGAAGACTCGGTCTCCACTGGAGGCAAGTCAACGCCTGAGCAGCGGCGTCGGTCAGCCCGAGGTAGGTTGCGACAACTGCAGCTTTAGACCATACTAACAACCAGCAGCTGCAGCATCGTTGCTAGCCAGTGATGGGAGGTACAAGAAGTACCAGGCGCAGGTGGACAAGTGTCTGCAGCTATTCGAGAATGTCAACGAGTGGGCGGATTTCATCTCTTTTCTGTCCCGGTTACTCAAGGTGGATGTACCGCCCTGTACCTGCTGACGCCTAGACGCTGCAAACGCCGTCACCAGCGTATACCGAGATCCCTCGCAAGGTCATTGTCGCGAAGCGACTCGCACAATGTTTGAATCCCGCTCTGCCAGCCGGCGTGCACACCCGCGCTCTGGACGTGTACGCTCATATCTTCAGCATGATCGGTGTGGACGGCTTGAAGCGTGATCTGCTCATCTGGTCGTCTGGGCTCTTCCCGTTCTTCCAGAACGCGTCAACATCCGTCCGGCCTGCGCTGATCAACATATATCAGACGTACTATCTACCATTAGGAGACGATCTTCGGCCCGCAACAAAGGCGCTCATTCTAGCTCTACTGCCTGGCGTGGAGGAAGAGACAGGCGACTTCTTTGATCAAGTGTACTTGCTGTTGAATCGCATCTCCCACGCCGTGTCTCAGCGATTTTTCCTGCAATGTGTCTTCCTCGTCATGATCTCAAGCCCGGCATCAAGGCTGGCGGCGTTAAATTACCTCGCGAAAGCGCTCGTTGAGCCGCCTGATAATCTTTCCTCCAGCGCCAATGTGGGGCTGTTGATACGAGGTGTTGCAGCTGCTCTTGGAGACGACAACATGCTTGTTCGACGGGGTACGCTGGATCTGCTCCTTCGCTTATTGCCCCTTGATGGCGAGATCCTGAGGTGCGCGAGCGCGTCGAGTCATGCTGACGCCCGAAGAGAGGCAGACGCCAAAGAGAAGGAACTGCTTGTGCGCGCTGTGAGCTCTGTCGTGCTCCAGCGCGACGTGTCTCTCAACAGACGTGTCTTCAGCTGGTTCTTGAGCCAAGACGAGTCTGTTGAGAAGCAGAGGGAGTACTTCAATACACATGGCTTGCAATTGCTAGCTGAAGCGCTTCTCGTGAGTCCTCACTCGCACCGCCAACTGACGTACAGAAAGACATGCAGTCGCCTTCCACGACACGAATGGATCCCGACGCCTCTGCCTCCTACAGAGTGTTCCTGGCCTTACTGGATAAGTGGGAGTTAGGTGAAGCACTGTCCCGAAAGCTGGCGGTGCCCGCTCTGGAGGCCATTAAGGACACTATGGGGCACGATGTAGATGGGGACAGAAGTCTCGCTGCTGCGGTCTGTGAGGCACTCGAACCAAGCATTCTATGGAAGGATTTGTACGAGGGTGTTGGGAGTGATGTCAAGGAGAATAGCACAAGGGTGAGCAACATAATGGTTGGACATGAGCTGACCTGATTAGCACCTGGGTCTTGTTCAGTGGTTGTTGACGATTGCTCCGCCTCACGATCAAGAGACAACATCCGTGCACGCTCCTTTGATGTTAGCCCGAATGCTCAGAGGAATAGTAGGTTATGAGGTATTCACTCGCTGACAAGGAGGAGGAAGCAAAACCTGCAGATGACGTTTTGGACAGTGCACTGCAGACGGCTGTCGCGCTCTTGCAAGTTATACCAGACTCTGTTTTTTCCGCTGGCGAAGACGTCCCTGACCCGAGTGACAAGACGGCGGAGGAGCTCGCGTACCGAGGAAAGGTGGACACGAACGCAGCAGCAATAGAGGTCCGTGCTCGCGTGGCTCATGACATCGTTGTGTCTATCTTTAAGGCCAGCCAGACTGCCTCCGAGGCCGGGTGGCAGCCGGATGCGTTGCTACATGTAGCGCGTCTGAACCGACTTCTCATCGACCGCGAAGTGCCTTCTCTGTCAGCTTTGGACAGCAAGGCATGGGTGAACGCCGTTATTGGGCGTCTGGACAAGGTCCGCTCCTTCGCGATTGTGGAGGTACTCGTTGACTCCGCGTTGAAAGGCAGTCGCTCGCACCTGTTTTCACCGCCCATCGATCTGTCCTCTGGAGCTGTTATGACACCCGTGCTGGATGCAGTGAGTACCTCGGGGTGACAGGTGGCTGACACGTAGCTCTTTCGATACCTCCGACCAGATGCCGCTGCATATCATGCCCGCGCGGTCGAGCTGCTGTGGGAATACAATCAGCTTGCGGAGATCCACACTCTTGAGAGCGTAATAGCTCGTCGCATGAGCTCTGTGACAAAACGAGGAGAAGCCTTTGAGGCATTCGGTGTTCTGTGGCGGCAGTCAGGTGAGGTCATATGGGTCACAAGACGCTTACTCCAGATGACTCTATGTTGCCCGGCGAGATCTTCCAAGTTCCTATGTTCATGATCTTGGACGGTCTGAAGAGTGATGACCCGCAGCTCCTTCGTTCTGCCGAGACGTGGATGCGCTGCAATCTCAAATCATACTTTCGCATTCTTGACCCACTACTGAGACGTGCTCTGGACCTTATGGCCCATCGCTCAGTCAAGGACCCGACAGGAGACGCATCACTCCTGCATTATTTTGTTTCCAGCATGACAAGCCTGTTTCAGTTCGGTGGTCAGGGACTAAGCAAGGCAGGTCAATCTGCTGAGATTCGCAAGTCGACCAACTCCCAATTCGTATCTCTTGCGGAGGAGATGTTCCCGCACGCCGTCACGTACCTGGATCTTCTGGAGCAAATGTTGACCAGACTGTTGGAGTCCGGGCCGAACGAACAGCTCACACTAAGAGTGCAATCTGCGGCTCTGGAACTCCTGCAGCTTCTCGTCAGCAGAGGGGACTTGAGCCCAACATCACTTGCTCATCTCAAACAGACTCTCGTTGACCGCCTGTCCGATGCTACGCAGCACAAACGCCTCACTATCCAGAACGCTATGCTGCATCTTCTGCACTCGACCATCACGGTTGGCTCTGAGCGTCGGGTGCGCGGGCATCGCGTATACTCGTCCACTAGGTCAATCCCCGAGAAGCCGGCCAGCGTAGATGAGGGACTAATTCAGCACTTCGAGGACAGCCTTTTGCAGATGATTGTCAGCGGAGTCTCGGAACCTGGCAATCGCCCTGTCCTGCAACACTGGGTCGACTTCGTGCTGATGTCTGTGCCATTCTTCGAGCACAAGCCTACTCAGTTGCGCGCCTTGTGTGACTGCTTCTGCGAGCAACTGCGCATGACCATGATCAAACTGCGCGCGACATTCGCCGTTGACTCCATTGGGGACGTGCCTGCGTCCATCACCGAGGCGGAGCCCATTATGCTCATCGGTGTGATAGAGAGGCTGGCCACGACGCTCGCCAGTGGCAAAGGCCACAACCGGCGAAGCGAGGACAAGGACCGTCAGCATCATGACAGTGGAGGTCTGCTGGGATATCTGCCAACAGTATTCTCGGTCGAGGCGCCGCAGGATGCGGTAGGTCTCTACGCATAGTCGTTAACTGACGCGAACACAGACCAAGTGTGAGGCGTCGAAGTATCTCGACGACATTCTCGAGTCCTTCCTCGTGACATGGTCGGTCACTGACGACTCAAAGGCAACGCATACTGGATCAACTGCAGCGTCCAGGGAACAGATCTTGTCCAGGATCCGTGTGCGGGCTCGCAAGGCGCTGGATAAGCTGTTCAAGTCGCAGCCATCCGAGGTCATCGCTAGCATCGTGCAGGTGTGGGCATCACAATCGCCCGACATAGAGGTATACCTAGATCTCGACGAAGGCTGACTTGCAGGATTCTGCCATCTTCGACTGTGTGGACGTCCTTGCGCCTAGTGCACAGAAGGCGGTCGAGTTTGTGTGTGAGCACATGGCGGGCAAGGGGCGCGGCTCCGTCGAAAGGTGCGCATTCACCAATACAGGGGTGTTACTGATCGCAGCACGAATCCGGCTCTGCCTGCCTTCCTCGGAGCGTACATCAGTCAGCTGGAGGGCCCGATCGCGGTGCAGATATGGAATGCGCAGTACGGATATGCGCGTGATGTGCTCAGTTCGGCGAACACACCAACATCACGGATGTTGCTGTTTCCATTGCTACGCTGTCTCACGCTATTGGGCGAGATTGTCTCCACCACCAGCGCATTGGAGGACAGGCGACTGCGCCGTGACTTGCAGGAGACATATGTCAAGCTACTGGATGTGGTGTTGAGCAACTCGTCCAAACTAGGCGACAGTGCTACATGGGAGCGAGGCAAGTCCGGCAGTGATGGTAAGTGTTGCCATGGGAGTAAGCTAAGTGTACAGGATATAAGCAACTCGAACTTAGTGGAGTCCAAAAGGTAGAGCAGCTGAACATTCAGTGTTGACATCAGATCTATTCGTTCATTGGTGACTCAGTCATTCACAATTTGCGCACCTTCTTGGTCGACAGCGATCGAGTTGTCTCAGCCTGTGCAAGTGTGTCGTCGCACATTGTGACACCGGCATTCAAACAACACAAGTGAGTACACAATCATCACCTGCGCTGCTGTCTATACTGATGTGCAGGGTCGACGTTATCATTCTTGATCTGCTGCAGGAATTGACAAGGATCCCGGCCGCAGTCAAAGCGTGGCGTTTGCCTGTTGGCGAAGCCTTCAATGATAATCGCTTTTTCCAGATGTCAGCAGACGAGTCTGCGATGTGGAAGCCACTTGTTTGCGCCCTGATGGACAGCGACAAAGAGCGACTGGGGGATCTGCTCAGCCGCATCGCAGCCGCGCCCTCTGCGAATATCTTTACAAATCGTGAGGCTGAGACCATCTCGCGTTCACTGAACCTTCGACGCTTGTCCTTTGTTCTACTTGCTGCGGAGCGAAACCATTACCTCACCCAGCTTCCCAGTATTCAGGAGAAGCTCGTTGAGATACTTCGCACCAACGTCGTGGCCCCGCGAGTGCATTCAGAGGTGTACCTCTGTCTTCGCGTGTTGATGTGCCGCATCTCGCCGCAATATCTAGCCAACTTCTGGCCCGTCATCCTTGCCGAGCTGTTACGTGTCTTCGAGACAACAATGGACGACCCGCCTCGTGACGGGTCTGAGGAGCTTGCCCTCGTACTCGCGGCTTGCAAATTCCTGGACCTTCTGCTCGTCCTTCAATCAGAGGACTTCCAGATGTGAGCTGCCAGAAGGGGTTCTTTGCTGACAGTGAAGCCACCAGTGGATCTTCGTCACTGACACCACGGACGCCGAGTTTCCGCCTGAAGACTACTCACCTGAGGCGCTTGTCGATCGATTGGGAGACGTTCTGGCCGAGCATGCGGGTAGCGGAGGAGCGAAGATGGCCGACTCTCTGCTTCCCCTCGTCGCTGAGACCGACAATGGCCTGCGCCGTCCGCAGCTTAGCGGCCTCAGCAGCATCACGAGTTTGCACCAGCTGCAGCCGTTCTTCTCGCGCGCGAGTATCGATACCTTCGAGGGCGTGTATAATGACGCGGGAGTGGACTGGGACGCCATCGAGAGCGGTCTGACGCAGGAGATATTCGAAGGGTCCAACGAGGCGTAGAGAACAAGACGCTTGTAAATAGATAAGTAGAGCTTATGTTGTATCCATAGCCACATGCATATGATCATACAGTCTGCAGCGGGTCCTTGTCTGCCTTGCTCACGAGGACCTCCCATCCGGCTTCGCCTTGTTCCGCGTCCGCGTTGAGCTCTTTCTCAAGCCAAGGCTGCAGCACCTTGGCGAGGTATGGCCTTTCGGTGTTCGAGTGGCAGCAAAGAATGACCGCTTGGCCGTTAGCAATCGTTGCAAGAACCTCGTGCTACAGTCAGCGATCACAGTGCACTGCTTCGACCATCTTATGGATGACTCACATGCGACATCTCGCCAGTCCAGATGAGATCAGCTTTCACGCCCTTCAGGACGCTACCGCCGGATCCGGCGCACACGGCGATGCTTTTGATCGGCCGCTCGACGGCCGGCAATGCGACCTGCACTGTATGTCAGCGAAGTAACGACATTCAACTCACCGGTCTCGATGTCGAGGTGCTTCTTCACGATCGATACAATTTCGGCCACGCTCAGCTCCTTAGCCAGCTCGACGACCTTGCCCATCCCGGCGCCCTCAAAACCCGTTGGGGGGTTGTCACTCTCGGATACAACGGAGACCTTGCCGTCTTTGAACGGTTCCACGAGCCTAGTGTCAGTGAGAGCTCTGTACTTTCATCACCGACTGTCCCCTCACCCTCCCCTCAGCCTCCTCTCACGTCCGCACAGGGGGCCTTCTATGTCAATGCACTCTGAGGAGGTTTAGCAACAGAGACAGACATCTCCAGGTCATGTTGCTACCCCACTGGCAATGTATCTGTCCAATCTTCCTCAAGCATCCCGTTGTGAAACTCCGCCTCATTCCTCTTCCGTCAACCCCCTGACCCCCACGTTCATCAGACGCACCATGTGTTCACACCATTGGGAGTCGCGTCCACGCTGGTATGCGGCGAAAACACAGAGATTCCCCTGGCCGCGAGCTTGAGCAGGCTTGCCTGCAGCGGATCGTTCATTGTCACAGCCTTGAGGCCGCGGAAGATCTGGCCGTGTCAGCGATGATACTCAGTGCAGTTTGCGCCTCGACTCCTCCTATATCTCGCCCGCAAGCTCCAGCTGCTCCCTATGCTCTCACAGCTGACACTCGAAAGCGGAGAGACAAGCCTAGACCCACGCCGCTTTAGCTGTGTCCAGCAGGTGAAGCTATGCTGTCCAAGGCCAGCTCTCGTCTCATCGGGTCTCCTTCCTCCTCCCCTTCAAGTGCCTCGCTCACTTACCGGAGGATGATACGCAATGACAACGGAGCATGATGGCAACGCGAGAGCCTCAGCGCACACCGAAGGAGTCAAGCTAGCATTAGCTCACTTCCACCCCCATTACACACTCGATGGTCAACAGGACTTGCTTCTTGTTCGAGTCGGGAAACGGCGCCTCTGCAGTCAGCTTGCCGTTCAGTTCGAAATGGAAGTCAGCGTGATACGCACCGACCATCACACCGACGTTGTCCCAGGACGTCTCCGCCAGCTGGAGCGGCGCAATGCGCTCCCAAACGCGCTTGATGACTGTGATTGGGGCTCGGGACATGCTTGAGAATCAGAGTACTCGAGAGTGCTGTTGAGTGATGCCGAAGATGTAACGCGGACCGACTTTATGATGACGATGAGCGACACTCAGGCACCAACTATCGTCTTCACGTGGCGAAAGTTGTCAAAGTAGCCGTGATCGCTGACCTCACCGATTTCTATCGATTTCTACATATCTGTGATACTCTGTAGAGTATACCCACCATGGCAGACGAACTCGACAAAGTGATGGAGGCGTTCGCGGCGTCCCGCGCTGGGCCGGAGGCGAAGCAGCGGGAGCCGGTTGGTTACGAGGAGTTCCAGCGGATCGTGGACTCAACCCCGCTTTTCATGCGGGAGACGCCGAAGGACACTGAGGGTGACTACGTGCTCGAGGCGCTGAAGTCGCTCGTCTTCGAGGGCGAGGGTGATGGTGGGTTCCCCCTCTATGGGCTTATCTGACATGCAGAGGTCGCTGCCAACTTCAAAGACCACGGGAATGAGCTGTACGCGCAAAAGTCGTACCGCGATGCTATAGACGCATACACTTCGGGTTTGGATGCGGGCCCTACTCAGTCTGCACTGCGTATCAGCCTGCTGAACAACCGTGCGGCAGCAAACCTTGCGCTCAAGAACTACCGCAACGTCTTGAAGGACACGAGTGCTATTATCGCCCTGTCAACAGCTGAGAAGACGGCCCCACCAGGCAAGGCCGTGTATCGCGCAGCACAGGCGTTGCTCGCACTCGAGAAGTGGGACGAGGCAGCAGACGCAGTGAAGCACGGCCGCGCAATACCAGGGGAAGAGAAGAACGCCAAGCTGTGGGATGCGCTTGCGTCCCAAGTCGCCACGGGGCACTTGCGGGCATTCGAGCGCGCGGAGAGGACACGGCGCAAGGCGCTCGTCGATGCGGCGCGGAGAAAGGCAGTCGTGGAGCGAGGGTTGGTCGTTGTTAACACACCGTCCCCGCCGGATAACCCCCACCCACTGGACTTTGACCCCTCAGCTGTGCCAGAGATTCCTCTCACGCCTGAGGCCAGTGCAGGGTGGGTGCCGCCGAGTAGCGACACGCCGCTAGTCTACCCCGTGTTCCTGCTGTACCCACAGTATGCGCAGAGCGATCTGATCACCACCTTCCAGGAGGAGACGAGCTTCGAGCAGCAGCTTGAGGTCATCTTCCCAAAGACCAAGTCATCGACTAGCCCGCCATGGAGCGATTGGGACGCCAAGCACGAGTATTATACAGATAATCTGGCCGTGTACGTCGAGACTCAGCAGCGCAGGCTACTGAAGGTGGGGAAGGAGATTACGCTGCGGGAGGTGATCGCCAAGGCTGTGAAGCCGGCGCAGGGTAGCACGCCAAGAGACGGCATCGTGCTCCGCGATGGGTTGCTATCGTTCGTAGTGCTGGTCAAGGGTGAGGAGGAGCGGAAGTGGATCGACGACTTCAAGAAGGCTAGGGATGGGAAGTAGGCACGCAGCGAGGTCAGCACGCCGGAGGGGGGGTAGAGCGTCGAGCATATGCATGAGCACACATTCACTGAACAATCATGAGTCACGCCGTTGAATCCGGAAAACATGTGTATGAGCACGATACGCCTAGACTAGTCGATACGAGCGTATTGTGGAAGAGGTTAGCAGAGTAACCGTGTGTATCAGCGGAAAAAGAAGCTGTGCGACAGTTGGTCCGAGACGGGAAGCAGTGGTGCAACATCGCATTACGAGAGTTGGTGGGTAATAATGAGCAGGATGCAGGCATGAGATTAGCAGTGAGGGCATGTCAGATGTGTGAGCCGGAGCGTGATAGCCCCAGGACGGTCAGTCTTGGGCGTACGATGGACGAGGCATCTTCGTGTATCCTGGCTTAGCACGCTCACCCTCAGCAGCAAAACATCACCCATGGTGTCAGCGTGATCTTCACCGTCCGAAGCTCGGTCAGCTCTTGCCTCACAGTCAACGATATCAGTGAACCCTCGATACACCTAGAGCTGCTCCACGCGCCAACTATTCATAAGTCTATGCACATGTCGTCACGAGTAGATGGAACTATGTATGGTATACCGTCACCAGGGTAGTAGAAGAACAACGATTAGAAGAAAAGAGAAGAACGTGTGCAATGCAACCCAACCGGCAGAAAGGACGAGCGAGGGATGTGAGGGAACAGCGCGGTCCAGCGGCATCTAGTGTTGGGAGTGGGTACGGGTGCTGGAGGGCGGAGGATGTGCCGCGGCGGCTGTAGATGTGGTTATTTCTGTGGTATCGACTCTGTTGATGAGGCTGTGGACTAGTATTGACCTCCAACGCAGACTATGTGCTTTCTGCTGAGATGTCGGACTATCGGCAGATACGGCAAGTGAGGATCGACATGAGGCCTCCACCCCGCCTGCGGTCGTAGTCGCCCTCGCCGTGTTGTGCAGAGTTGCCATTGGACACTCCTGGCCGCGAGTTGACGTTCATCGGTGAGATCGCCTGCGGTGCCTTGTTGCCCCCTCCTGCTGCGTTCGACGAGTCGTATCCCTCGTAGCCTGCAGCGTTGGTCGATGCGAATGGGTGACCACCCTGCTGGGACTGGCGGCGCGAGTTCTGATTCGATGGCGCAGCAACATTGACGACCGCCTGGTTGCTCGCATTGGGAAGCTGCGACGCAGACTTGTTGCGTGCTGTTGCTCCCCGAGGAGAGTTGGCGCCACCCCCCGACCCGCCGTTGGCGTTGTTGCGTAGCCGATCGACGCGGTCGCCACGCTGTTCCCGTGTCCGTGTCGGCTGGCGCTCAACTGCGCCCGAGGACGAATGGGACGTCCCTGCCTCCCAGCCCTTGCCGTTGTTGAGCAGGTTCCAGTCGTACACCTGGTCATCGACCTCGCCTGCATTCTGCATCGCCGTGGCGAACAGGTCGCGCAGGAAGTCGTAGTCGGGAGTCTCGTCGAATGTGAGCTTGCGGACATAGCTGAGGTAGATGCCAAACTCGGAGGGGTAGCCCTCGCCAAGTTCGGCAATGGGTGTGGACTGCTTCTTCTCGCCAATCTTCTCGTACTTCTGCTTGTTGGTCGCAGCCTTGAGCCCTTGCCATGGGAGCCCGCCGCGCAGAAAGTAGAAAAACACATGCCCCAAAGCCTCGAGATCATCACGGCGCGACTGCTCGCGGCCCAAGTGTGTGTTGATCGACATGTAGCGTGCTGTGCCGCTCAGGCTCTTGCGCTCACGGTACGGGATGTGCTGCTTTGTCTTGGGGTCGCGGTACTGCTTGGCCATGCCAAAGTCGACAACATACACTGTGCCTGCGCCCTTCGTGCCAGGTCGGCCGATCAGGAAGTTGTCAGGCTTGATGTCACGGTAGATGAGGTTCTTTTCGTGGATGGTCTGCACACGGGACAGCATCTGGCGTGCAGTCATGCAGCACGTCTTGACGGAGAACTTGCGGCCGCACATGTCGAAGAGATCCTCGAGCGAGGGACCCAGGAGGTCGATCACGAGAATGTTGTGCAGGCCCTCCTGCCCAAAGTAGTAGACTTGGGGAATGCCAGCTGGTTGTTAGCGGTGAACGTGTGTTGACACGACAGCTAAGCAGACAAACTGCGATACGCACGACATCCGCTCAAAATCTTGTAGCTGCGATACTCGTCCCTCAGCTGCGGTGCGTCCGACTTGCGAGGCTCCTGCGAGGTGTCAGTGTGATGTCGAGGCGACAGGAAACAGTAACACTTGTTTGGCGCGTGTACGGGAGATCCAATGAGTTGCAGGATTCCACTCCCTCATTCGCGACGCAACAGGTGGATTGCTATACTCACAAACTTGATGGCTACGGTTTGCGAGTTGAGGAGGTTGGTACCTGTTCAGAGTCAGCTATGCTCGATGAGACATGTCACGCAAAGAGCAGGCGAGTTCTGAGAAGCGGCGTGCTAGCTCGATGATAAACACCACCGCTGCGCCATCATAGGCGCTGCTTGCATGACAAGGACCGACGACAGTCGCACGACATGACGGGCCCTCGCATCTTCCGGACCTCGTAGTTCCCGGCCCAACACCAACACTCACCCTCAAAGATGACACCAAAAGACCCCTCCCCGATCTTCTTGCCGACCTTGTAGTGCACGCCAACGATGTTGCTCGAGCTCGACGAGTGGCTTGCGCTCGACAAATGCGCGCCTGGGTTGGACGCAATCACATGTGTCGTGGCCATGATGGATTCGCCTCGACAAAGCGTGTGCGGATGGGCGAGGAGAACTGGAGTACGATAGAGTCGCTCACGCTGCTCGAGTCAAAGAGCCGCTCAAGTCGCGCGCGTAGATAGTCACGGCACAGTGCCCCGTCGTGGTCGCTTTTGTTTCGTCAAAGTGTAGTAGAAGTAAGAAATCACGACGAACGATGAGAATTGACGATCCGATGTGGTCGTGCCCGCCTGTGTCCGCTTTGTGGATCGAGTGAAAGAGAGGGTAAGGAGGGAGGAGAGGAGGGGAGCGGAGGGGGGGGGGGGGAGGTGGCTTGAGCGCGGGGAAAGGGATATTATTGGGCTGGCTTGGCTTGAATAGGTCCAGGGAGGGCAGCTGCAATTTACCAGTGCTGGCTGGGGAATAGAAATGCTATTGCGCAGTAGTGGGCGTCAATTAGGAAGAAGGGAGGGGAGGGATAAGGGTGGGTGGGCTGTCCAGATGGACTGAAGGGAGTAGGGAGGGGAAATGGGATGGATGGAGGGAAGGGAGGTGGTGTGCGACTGGAAGAGGATGCAAGGAGGGGAGATGGGACGTGTTACGTTTGTGACTAGATCTGGACGTGGATGTAGATTGGAATGTGGTTGCACTACGACTGTCGCCCGTTGAGTGGGATCAGAAGGGAAAGCGGAGGGGGACGGTACGGTATCGTGCAGCGTGCGTGCGTGTGTGCGTGCAGTGCGTGCAGTGCGTGCGTGAGCGCGTTTGGCTGGTGAGTTGGGGGAGATGGCTGCTGCTTTTGCTTTTGTGGGCGAGGGCGGCCTGTGGGTAATGAGACTTACTCTCCTACAAAGGTTAGCGTAGTACGGGACCAATTGCCCCTTGTATTAGAATGCATCATAATGATGGCAGGCTGATTCATATTTGGCTGCTGATGGCCATCATATGTAGAGCATGCATATGTAGAGGTTGCCATCGTATTACCATAAGCAAGACGACAGCAGCTGTAATAGTAGGCACCTCTTAACCGGTTTGCATCGACATACCTTACCTCGCTTGTTATCACTCACAAACGATGCTGCTTGACTCGTCCTATTGTTGGTGGCTGCAAAAGTGACGTGCATGTGGTATATCTTCATCGCCTAGCGCCTACACTGTAGGACGGACGACAGATGACAGACGAGTCTGCAGTGCGGCAGTGCGGCAGTGCAGCGGCGCGCGCAACAGTACAACAGATGTGCCAAGCAAAGCAACCTTGTCCGTTTTGTATGATGGTCTGAAACCTGTGTGATGCGGCTAGTGCTGGTGGAACGTTTGTGTTCAACGATCTATGCTCTTCGTGTATTCGATTACTAGTAGCTAGTCTGTGAGATATAGTATCACCTTTGCGCTGCTCTTATCTACATGGCTTGCTCTGCATAACCAAGTTTGCTCTTTGATAGAGCTGGTGGTGAAGCTTTATGTCTCAGTACCCTTGCAAGCCTTGCAGCAAGCCTCCATGGGCCAGGCCCATCGTGCACCGCGTGCACCGCGTGCAGCCGATGCCATCCCTGAGTACGACTGCCACATTATCGGTGTTTCTTCGGTGTGTCGTAATAGTTGTTGTGTGTACCTGTGCTGTGTGTTAATGTGTGTATGTAACCATTCCCAGCGGCAGGTAGGAGGCACAGCTTGGTGACAACCCATGCACCAACTTGCTCGTTAGCGAAGTGCCTTCTGAGCGGGATGCAGCTTCGATCGAGATGCTTGTGTCGTAAGCCGAACCTGGTGCCTCCTCCTCCTGCTATCAATGGGTTCTGCATGTGGTGCTCTCTCGTGCAAATAATTGCAAGTAGCGATGGCAATGGGATAGATGCAGTGCTGCCTTGGGGAGGAAGTACACCGTTCAAACACTACGTGTTCGTACTACGTACTAGTACTACTGCAGTTGCCGATTAGATACTGGTTAGCCAGCGCAGTCGGCATTCCCGTGAAATATATATATACAGACGCGACACTAGAAGCTCACTAGCTTATCAGGACACGTAGCACCGTCTGTATCTGACTGCCACTCTCCACATGCTGGGACAGTAGTTTGCCAGCTTGCCAGCAGTTCGTGTATCGTGCCGATTCGTTGCCGTCCGAAGATAGCAGTGTGCTCTTCTAACCATGTGCCTTCCTCTTACCCTCTCACTCCCTGATGTTCGCGACTCTACCGATTACTGTCGAGACTTGCTCGCGTCCTAATCCTGAACAGGACCACAGTGATCGGAGTAACAGCTGCGCGATAGTGCTCTTTTTGCGACTATATCTGCATACGGAGCTGACAGTATATTGAATGCTTTGGTAAGCAGTCGTGGTAGTGTGCATCTCGGGGGGCTCAACTGTCAGTTTTCCTGATACCGACGATGGTAAGGCAGGTGTTGAGCTGCCCAGCGCTCTCTACTGGAAAAGCACAACAAGGCAGGTACAGCGCGTGCTTCGCTACGTCTAAATCTACCTCTCTGACACGGATTTTGATTATCCGGCGGTCTATCGGGAGGTCGATTTGACACCGATGCCGATTTGTACAGCTCAGCCTTGCCACGAGATTGACACACACATCGCAGCTGAGCCGGGCGCCGACCAACCGCTCAGTTGGAGAATAGAACGAGTACAGCTCCAGATCTATCTGCACACAGCAGACGCCGAGCGCAGTCAACATACAATACCAGTCAAAAGCGATGCAAGATCTGTGCGCCCAACATCGGTTTCTAATTTTGTGCTCTTGATTCCAGCAGCGCGTTACAGAGGATGTTAAAGCCTCATGGGTCAGTGTTATCGGCGTCTCCCTAGGTTCTACCCTTTTGCAACCCTGGCAGCTTCGCAATATATATGTCAAACCTAGGGTTGCGTGCAGGGTAGTCATACAGTACGTCTAGCAGCCTCAGGTGCAGATGTACAGCAAGGACCGCTCAGGTCAAGTGCATCGAGACAACGATAAGGAGAAGTCCCCTGAAGGGTCGTTCTAGGGCTTCCAGGTATGTGTCTTTGTTCCGAAGAGCGTTGAGAGATCCTCGGCCGGGATTTGGAGAGGTGCAATGCAATGCAGGGATACTGCGCTGGGTCTAGATGTGTCTAGCATAGAAGGTAACTGCAGACTGCCAACAGCCGCGTTTTCACGATGCCAGCATCCATCCTCGTTGATGCTTGACAGGTGATTGCTCGCATGCGATGTTCATGAAGGTGCTGTATACAGCCCGAGAAGCCCGGAAGCATCAGCACGATTCTTTGGCTCAGGGAGCACTGTCCCAGACCCGAACTAGACTGCAAGCACGTCACTGCTGGCGACATGCGGCTCTTCAGGAAGCGAGAAGAGACCTACCCTGGGCGAGCCCTGAACGGGCAAGACAGCGAATAGTAACCTGATAATGGTATTAGCCAAGAGGCCGCGCTACTGCCCAGCTAGCCGACTTTCATGGGCGCAGGATGGATTTTTTCAGATCAGATCATGTACGTAGGTGTCTAACTCGGCGAAATGGCACCGGTCAGAGTATCAGATACTACAAGGTTGCTATGCTATACAGTAAGCTGCGTATCAGACGTTCAGAAGAGTATGCAAGCACGCATAGAAGTGCTTTGTAGCAGATATTCGTAGAGTGCAGATGGACAGCTTCACAAGGGCAACAGGCGAACGTTTCTGTCTGGCAATGAAAAGCACGCGGTCGGTGACCTCACTGCCATTTGAGCTGCAGAGTCAGCAATGGTCGGATATCAAGCAGTCAGTAGCACAGCAGAGGCCCCGAGGACGAGATCTAGCAGCGTCAAACAACAGCAGAGGGCGAGGGACATGCAGCAGAGGCAGCGATATGAGCAGCAGCGGAAGAAAGATGCAGGTACAGGTCTTGCCCCGTCCCCGTCGGCGGCCCAGACGGTCGCCCTCTGACGACGATTACCAGTACTGGCATCCGGCGTGCGGCCTCTTCGTACTCCATATGATAGCTGGCTGCCGACGAACGCTGTGCTGGCGAGGCGCTTTAACTGTCGGCGCTTCGTGCTCCCCTCATAACAGCATCAGCAGTAGTGCGGTAGAAGTTCAGTTGAACCGACAAGAATGTAACTTTGTTTGATTAGTAATGCAAGCGCTGATTAGAACACCGTATGCTGAAATTGTTAGTAACTATTACAACTAAGTCTCCGCCGCCGACGCCGGTGTACCTGCCACTGCCACTGCCACCACAGCCGCTTGCCTGTCCCTCCTTCCTAATCGTCGGTGTCTCACTCTCTTTGTACCAAAAGCCCTCTTCCACCCACCCCACCCCCCTCCTCTCCATCTCTTCACGGCCCACACCCACATCTCACCTCCTCCAACCTCTCACTTCTCCTCATCCATCGTCCATCGCCTCCTCCCTACGACCCTTCACCTACTCTCACGTCCTCACCGACTGCATCACGCCGACTTTTTCCCGGATACGGCTAGCACCAGGCGAGGTTCTAACTCTTTTTCTTGATACCTCAGCCCAAACGCCCAGGGGCAAGCCCAATCAATACGACCGACCGACCGACTTGCCGCATTCGCGAGCTACAACCGCACACCATCCAACCTGTACTGCGGTACTGCGACCTGCTTGCAGTATACGAGCCTGAATTGTAGGCATTCCCACATATCGTCGAGTGGACATTGCCGCCAATCCTACTCTCTTTACATTCAATCACAACTATCACCACTCCATACCGAATCATCCTGCAACGACAATCACTGCGACTTGACACCGCGAGCCGACAGCTCATCTGCATAGCAGGGCTGCTACCGACACGCTCTCACCCTCCCTAGCACCTCCCTGCGATCGACTCTTCGACGTCTCGAAAACTGTGGACAGCGACTGTCAGGATAAGGAGGATATCCGCCGTCTACCTAGGACATCCAGTGCAACGATTGCGATAGTCCTCCGCAACAGAGCGAGATCTTTTCCCCACTCCCTGCGTCTCATAAGCTCGCCAAGAGATCGCACACGACACGTTCTGCTGGATTGGCACGCCTCCACGAGTGGAAAGTTGACTTCGTGTCGTTACGGCGTCCTAATCAGGGATCACTGTTCCACCTTCTCCGCCAAACCATCCGCTCACTCCTTTCCACTTCAGTGCACGTTACTTTCGTGATACACGAGCACGTATCTACCTGCGTTCCATCTCGCGACACAAGACATTGGCATCCTCCATCCTGCGGAATTCTCGAGATCGGGCTATTCACGTAACAACGCGTACTATATACGCCCAGTTGAGAACTTGGACAGATCCTTGTCGCTAGCCTCGCAGGTTGTGTCCCGTGCCTTGCTCGCGTATCGTCCTGTGTTGCGTTGAACATATCCTTCCATCACGAGCTCTCGTGTAGCTTGCTGCAGTATAGTGAGCAACTCTGCGAGGGCCACAGAAGGACAGGACGGCATACACATACGCATTAGAGATAGAAGAAGCCTGGGCGATCCTCGAGGTCACGGTGAGTTTCGTCTGCCCCCTTAGTGTCCTGAGCCTTCTGATGTGTGTGGACTATGTGAGACACTCGCACCTGCTACACCGGTGCTATCGTGTGACTCGTCGGACTCTGTTTGCTGTGTATGACAGCACAGTGTGTCTCATGGGTCGTTCTTGCCTGTGTGTGACGCCCTTACGTCGGGTGTTGTCGAATGTACTTCTCCGAGGAGGAGCAACCTTTATGACATGAGTGCTTCCTTCCATCTCTTCTCGACCTATCGCTGTGTCACAGCAAGTCGAATCAATGGTGGCTTCATTGCAGCATCAACATGCGGCTGCGTCGACGACCAATTCTGGTCCACTCCTGCTTCTCCATTGCCCAACGCCATCCGAGCTAACGCCTTCTAGCCTCGACTTTGCACTCGCCATAGTGACGTCCACACCGCCGATACCATCTTTTTCTTATCCGACTGGGGCACAGAGTCCGTTTGTCGGCCAAGTCTCATCGGACTTGGGTCACGGCTTCCTCTCGAGTGATCCGCGCTACCGCGATCCGTCGGGGACGTCGTGCGTCGTCAAACAGGACGTTTGGATCGGCGCACAGTCAGCTTCCCCCGCGTCTCCCTTCACGTAAGTCTTTCATGACGTAGCAGATGCTGACTTCTATCAGCATAGACTCTCAAACAGATTCCCAAAATGGGGGGGAAATGTTCCCCCCCGGGCCGGACAGCGCTGCCGCTTCACCGTCGATTTCTGGACACCGTCGAGCCAACCTGAGCCTTGATCTCTCATTGCCTCAGCACATCCAGTTCAGTCAGGGGATGTCGCCAGCGTCACTGGGTAGTTCAAGCGCCCCCTTTTCCGATACGCTCTCACTCAACATGCCTGCGGCAGATGATTATTTCCGCTTCAACCAAGCTGCATTAGCAGCCATGTCTGATCCGGCCAATGGGAACAACGGACAAGTGGGCGCACCCCAGCCTGCCGACGACATCTCCAAGCAACAACAGCAACAGCAGCAACATCATCAATTGCAGCAGCAACAGCAACAATTGCCTCAGAACCAGCAGCACCAACTGCAACAGCAGCAGCAGCAGCAACAGCAGCAACAGCAAGCGCCACTACCTTATCGGTTACCGGCCTCGCAGCCAACCAGCCCTGTTCGCGGTGGTGTCTTCTTCTCTTCAGGGCAGTCACATTCCCCGTATCAGGTACCAAATCGTCAGCGCAGCACGACAGTAAGCGGTATATCCCCGTTTGACGCGGACTTTCAAAGTAATGCTGCTTCGAACAGCAGCACTCCGGTGTCGTCCAATGTGTCTGCCGTGCCATCGCTTTTCGCTTTCACTGCGATCAACAGCCAGCAAACTTCAGGAGTACCATCGGCTGCGACATCGCCAACTGCAGAGCAACGTACCCTTCAACAGCAACAGCAAAATCTGAGTGTCGCGGTGGGCAGTGCCGCACAGACAGGCACGGCACAGCAGCAAATGACGGCTAGTGGCGGTGGGCTGGATGTTCAGATGGATGACGCGCTGCAACATCCTCAAAGTCGGCGATCCTCAGCCAGCCAGCCAGGCATGACGAATGTGCCCCGAGCGGTGGCTTCCGGAGCAACTTCAGCTGACACCAATGCTTCAAGTGGTGCGCCATCGGCGAATGACCTGGCAGAGCGTCTCACCATGGAAAGGCTGTCCATGCTTGACAAGTAAGTGGCGTTACTTTGCTTCCTTTTTACACTTCGTCTCGGCTACCTTCGGATCCCTGCCTCAC
The DNA here is from genome assembly GCA_002335625.1 of Cutaneotrichosporon cyanovorans. NCBI lineage: Eukaryota > Fungi > Basidiomycota > Tremellomycetes > Trichosporonales > Trichosporonaceae > Cutaneotrichosporon > Cutaneotrichosporon cyanovorans. The sequence goes on along the minus strand of BEDZ01000002.1, from coordinate 865,406 downwards.
TTCGGCATTTCATTATGTTCAATCCCTCTTTGTTCCTCATATCTTCACTTTGCTGTGACTGTCCGTTCGTTCTTTCAACCTTCTGCATTCTGCCTCGCCTACCTTCTTTGTTATGTGGCTCTGCTTCGAGCTGTACTGACGCAGCAGCATCGTCAACCAAGCTCAGACAGCTCGTGCAGCTCTATTGTGCGGGAACGAAGATCGTCTTCCAGACGCGCTTGGCAAAATCAGCACCCAGCTTGACCGCGCCAACGACCTGGGCCTGACCAAGACACCGCGCGAGTCAACACCGACATCGGCCGCGCACACCAACAACAGCGTGTCGCCTAACAACTACTCTCCAACCACCCACAGCAACTTGGCCTCGTCTGTCGCATCCGCAAGCGCGACATCACAGCCTGCCATCACTTCCTTGCTTCCTTCGCTGCCAGTCGGACCTCAGCCTCAGCAACAGCCCCAGCAACAGATGCAGCAGTCTTCGGTCTCTCCATCGATGGCCAACGTCAATGGCTCTGGGATGATGCGGCCAGCAACATCAACCGACTTCATGACAGTGCCCCCTCAGCCGCCATTAGTGCACTCCAACTCCTTCCCGAATGTGCATCAACTTCCAAGTCAGATGCACTCTGCCATGGGGACTGCGACGGCGGCTGGCAATGGGAGTACGCTGAACCAGCCAGGCATGGCCGCTCATGCACCGACAGTGTCTTCACCGTTGGCAATCCTTCCACCCTCCAGGGCCGCAAGTCCTCAGACGTTGGTCCAGCAGCAGCAACAGCAGCAGCAGCAACAACAGCAGCAGCAGCAGCAGCAATTGATGTCGCAGCAACAACAACCCCAGCAGCAGCAGCCACAGCAGATGCAACAGCAACAGCAACAGCAATTGCAGCAGCAACAGCAGCAGCAACTCCTTCAGCAGCAACAGCAACAATGGCCACCGGATCACTCATCCGCTGCAATGGCTGCCGCTGCTGGCGCTCTGGGACCCAATGCTCAGCTCATGCAATTCGCGCAAGCTCAGGCCCAGGCTCAGGCTCAAGCTCAGGCTCAGGCAGCTCAAGTGCAGGCGCAGGTTCAGGCGCATGTACAGCAGGCGCAACAGGCTCAGGCACAAGCCCAGGCGCAAATGCAGGCGCAAGTGCAGGCCCAGCTGGCTGCTCAGGCCAATGCTCAGGCAACAGCTGAGGCTGCCGCACTGTCGCGCCGTCCCTCCCTTCACGAGCAACGGGCTGACGGTCGGCCAGTCGCTCGTGCGCGCAGCTCGTCTACTGCCAAGCCGGGCACATTGAGCATGACGTCTGGCAGCATGCCGCCTTCTGCATGGCAATCCCGCGCGGGCTCGCCTACGAACGACGACGACGACGACGATGGCGACGACGGCGGTTCAGACGATGAGATGGGACAACGACGACCCAAGCGACGACGCAGCTCCGCCGGTGCAGACGCCGCTGCTGAGAACAACAATGGTCCACTCGAGTACTCCGACGACATCCGCGCCCAGCTTGATCAGATTTTCCTCGAGTTCCTCAACCGTGTGTGCGGTGATCGTGAGTCCCGTAGGTGTAGCGGCGCTGACAGACAGTTGAAGCGGTTGATTCCAAGGGCGAAAAGCTGCACCAGGTACTCATGCCTAAGAAGATGCAGCGTCTCGACGAATCTACCGACTACCGGCCATTCAAGTTCCGCATCCAAGCATTTACGAACGCCTTCCATGAGGAGCTGCTGCGTCGCGGCATCACTGAAGAGACCATGTCGATCAAGAAGATCAAGGTGTACCTCTGGCATCAGGAGCTGATCTCGCGTTTCAATGCCGATGGCAAGAAGGCCAAGTCTAAGGGCAATCACATCTGGCATGTCGATGCGAAGAAGCTGTCAGATGGAAGCTACATTTTCCGTCCGTTCAAGCGGCGCATCATTGGCACACCAAGCTCTTATGCGTGAGTCAACAGCGTGGAGCAGCAGATAGCTGACCGTCAGTGTCGTCGGAGTTCGATATGAATGGGAGCCGAAGATCTGGGATCCTATGGCCCCTTCGCAGAGCATCAAGGTGACGTTCTCGTCGCCTCCTGGGTCATTGCCTGCCTGGCTGAAGTGGGAGGACGGCGCTGTCCTAGCAGGCACGCCGGACACTCCTCAGCCGCCGGTCCACGTCCATGTTATTGCCGACTTTATTGATGGTGCGGGCAACCCAGCCGTCCTCGAAATGGACTTTACCATCCAAGTCACGAGCATGGCTCAAAACATGGGTGACCCAGGCGCATTCCACGCGCAGCCGCAGATGCTACCGCAGTGGGTCCCAGGTATGCCGGATCAAGGCATGGACATGATGGCCGTTCAGCCGTGAGTGATACTGTGACGGCTATAAGAGCTAGAGCTAATGTCAGGATGTTCCCAATGAACGGGATGAACGGAATGAACGGAATGACAACAATGAACGGCATGAACATGCCTCTTGGATATCCGCAACAAGGATTCCAATAGGCATTTCTCTGCTGCTAAACCTCGCTGTGGAATCGAGCTGGCTCCTTGACTCTTTCACTAGCTGTACTACTTTTCATCGCGTAAGCAGGTATACACTCGTTACTTGCTACCCGTGCGACAAAAGGCGGCAAGGGGGCTCGGTCCTGCCCCTGGCGGGCGAACACCGGCCGTGCCGACCGCGAACTTTACATTTGGGCGTTTGTGTATAAGGTGGGAGGGCGGGCTAGATAGAAGAGAGCGGCGTAGGCTTGCGCGTGCTCGTGTAGATGCAAAAGATGTAGAGCGTCGACTATGGCACATGTGGCGTCGTCTTGGCCAGGTGGGCGGGCATAGCGAGTTGCTGCGAGAGGATCGGTGCGTGGGGCAGGGATTGGAGGGGAGATCATCTGTCGAAGCTGGAATGGCAAGTGAGTGAGGTATCCATGGCAAGCCAGGTAGAACGAACGGGATACTCGACCATCTGTACTCATCGACACAAGAAAATCTCAACCCTCTTTGCGTCCCAGAAGCTAGAGCTAGTACATTACATGTGTAGGCTGTGGCAACGATAAACGGCGTGCTGTGCACATGCCTCTACTAATCGATCGCGTCTGATAGCAGTGCCAGTACGGTACTTAGCCATCTGTACAGACACCTCCTAGGTCAGATATACATTGGCACTAAGCCGTTGTTAGTGCTGATACTAGTGTGTTGCACAGAACGTGCGTAGCACTTTGATCGCAGTCCTTAGTTGCGGAACAATGACGAGGCCTAAGGCATGTCATCTGATTGCAGCAAGTACAAGTCACTCTGGAGATGGCCCGGATTCAGTCGAGCGACTTCTGTCCTTACTCTCTGATGACTGAGTCCCTGGTTGACGGTTTCGGCCTGAGTTCGCAATCACTATTCTCGCTTTGCAAGTATCCATAGCACATCTGTGTCGATACGCGTCAAATTGAATGCACTTGAAAGTCGAGCCGGAAAAGGTATGAATTCCAGAGCTGAGAATAATGTTCCCATGGATATGTCAATCGAGTTGTAGACCATCAACGGCCTGCAACGCCCTTGCAACATTGTACTCAACTTTCAGCTCTCAGTGTACTGACAAACAAGGCTATGATCTTGTTGATTCCATTGCAAGACACAGCGACGCTACCTTCAGACGGGGATAAGGGTCGAAGCTTTTCAAACGAGAGAGTACGAGCACTTGAATCTCGTGATACTCAGAGACTGATTTTTTCGAGCGAGTGTTCACAGAACGAGCAGTAGTTCACATCCTGTGCGATCTATTGCACTGGATTCCCGACTTGTTGAGTGTCTCTCATGAGTGAAGGAATGTGAGAGGATTAGCAAGTCCGCATCTGCTTGCGCCTGAAACTGGCACCATGACCAGAGTTTCCGAATCATTCAAGTCCACAACAAAGGAAACCACAAAGAAACGCCATCAGTGAACGCGCTGATAACACAGGCCAAGAGTGTTCGGGTAGTGTGATGCGGCAGTGTTGAAGATGGTACACCACAGATGGTCACACGCTCGCAGCTAGTCACTTTCTCACTCGCTCAGAAACATGCTAGAGCGAGAGATAAGATAACACAAGCTGCGGCATCATCTGCCGCCGGCTCGGCATAGTTTGATCTTTAGACTGCTGACGTCGGTGTCGACCGTCGACGTCGCCTCCTCATCATCAACGTGATAAGATCGCCGACTTTATGCCGAGTCTAGCCTGGTAGTCATTCCAGCGACGGACCGTTCTAGATTAGCTGCGTGGGCTTGTGGGATGGGATAGAAACATGTGATCGATCTGCAGCCAAAAGTCTGTCACCACGGCAGATCCCGCAGACGGGAATGGTGTTTCTGTCGTAGATCAGCACGCTTAAAGATATTTAACAATACAGCTTTGGGAGATGCCACCCTAGCTCGATGGCACTCAAGCGCCCTCAAATGGCTCAGTTAGAGCCAGTAGCATCACCAAAGCCCTTCATTTGACGTTGGGGCATGTGGTGCAACGAGGAGCGATATCGTGCGAACGTAAGAGAGGGGTGTGGTGCGATTGTGGGAAAAGGGTGTGGTGCTCGGCAGTCTCAACATCGGCGGACCACATCTGCATCTGACGCGAGGCAGAGGACTGCTTGCCAATCGATCTTGCATAATCTATGAAGGTATAACGCTTAGATGCTGAAATGATGGCAGTGGTAGTCGATGACGAAGGGTGGTGCTAACAGGAGGTTGTTCATCATTCCAACGCACTCTCCGAGGTCGGAGTGAGGAGCACTGTCACTCTCATGTCACCATCCCTTCGCAAAGCGAACTCTCTCAGCTGCACCACACGCAGTCAACGGTTGCACCCCTGACTGACTGCTCCACAGTTTCCATCTGCTCCACTCTGAGCTTCTGCTTTCATCTTTGCTCTCTCCTGCGCTCATCCTTACACCAATGTCGAGCTCCTCAAAACGCGAACGGATATGTAACATGCAGGGTCTCAACGAGATATGCTTGTTTCGATCTGCTGATCAATAGCTGATCAGCTTCTCTCGTTCACTTCCATTACTCGTCACAGCAGATCGCTGCTGATAGAGTGAGAACTCCCGCGATCTAGTGCTCCATTATGACGTTCTTGCTGCATTTTGCATACCGCGATATACAACCTGTCGTGCTCACTCCTGCATTCCTTCCCTCATGCATCGCTCGATCTGTCGTGCTCACTCATGCACCATTGCTACCGCACCACCTTGAAGTGTGACTTCTATCCAGACCCATATCCACGATGGCCGAAGCTATCCATCACCCACCGGATGCCGAGGTTGACCCATAACTTTCTGAGCCACCGAGCCGGGGCCCGATCGCTATGAGTCACACCCATTACCTCCAAACCAAGAGCGTTACGCTAACCCCTCGGCCCACATTCCTAGCGCCCAACGTGTTAGTCTCGAGCCAAGCTATACTCAAATCGATATTGTCACCGAGCTTAGTCAAAGGCGGCAGGCCATCTGCGCCATGGCTGCCGATAGTCGGCATTGCCGTGTCCGCTAGGCGCACATTGGACTCCATCTCCGCTTCGCCAAGGAGTCCGACTCGTGCCTGCACTACTGGCACATGTCCAAATGGACGATGAGATACCATATGCCGCCTAGGCGGCGATTGCAAGCTCTGCGGAGGCGGGCCCCGGGCATGCTTAATGGTGTCAAGCATCCGGTCTTGGGTCTTTCTTGACGATCGTTGTTTGCTCTGAAGTTGTGGCCGACTGAGTGAGGTACTCTGTAATTGTTTGATCAGATGCATTCAGTATGCGCCGCATTCCCACATGACCATGGTTGTGGAATTGCTGCATATGCAAATGCCAGACAGCGGCCTTGGCTCCCGCTTGCTGATGTCAATGATGTTACTGATTCTGAGAGCCTCTCTTTTTGGTGACGTAAAAGCTCTTAGTCAAAGGACTAGAACGAGTTGCAGGAATGATTATCACAAGGACGGCAGACCCGAGTGGTCGAGCAATTCAAACCGTCCGCCCCCGCTTCCACCCCCGCTCACATGTCACCCAACTTCCGGCACGTTCCCCTGGCGCTTCACTCTGTTGGCACCCGACCGGCCGCCGACTCTGAGCTGATCTCCGTCTTTCGCCGATGTGCTTCATGGGCCGTCGAGCGCAGTAGTGGTGGTCTCGAGTGGCCCCAAGCATTGAGTGAGATGCCAGCTTGAGGTAAAGTAGACTAAAGAGCTACTCTGTGTCTTGTATGTGGACGAGTGAATGACCCATGTCGTCACTGTTTCCGCACGATCAGCGGACGGAAGGCCAGAAACATGTCAATGTCAATTACCGCGCGGCCGCAGCTTTAGCGCTACTACTGGCGACTGAATGAGCCCACAGCGTCCCACACTTCTGATGCGAAGGCGTGCATGCATGCATTGAAGAGATCCAGTGCATTGAGCTATTGATCTATTTAGGTGTAGCGATTCACTCACGCTTCTGTCACCAGGAACAAAACGATGCCTGGCGTGCCTTAATCTGATCTCCAACGTAGGATTGATAACAAGATTGTCCTACCATTTGCCGACGGCTCGATTAACGTTGTTGCCTATTGACTACCTGCGACAAACCTGAGTTCTTCCAGCGATTGGTGATCATTCTCAGCCAGACCTCGCTTCGCTTTCGCTCCCTCTCGCCCCTCTGCACCTTCTTGTTGTGTAGAGATCGAGCATGCTCAGGCCGCGGCCACAGCCGGCGGCACCGGCCTGCCTGGCTGCCTTCCACCTGCCACATTATGCTCATCATCCCTGGCGCCGCCAGGATGGCCCTCGGCCTCGGCGGCGCCTCGGGCCCGACGGGGTCGAGCGCACAGGAGATGCAGGGGCTGAGCATCGAACAGTGTAGGGCGGAGATCAGATGAGATCCTCGAGCAACAGATCGATGGGTATTGAGTTGCACTCCGTGACAGTATATGCGTCCTGCGCCGCGGTCTGTGGGTGAGAGCACGACTTGCTGTCTATTTCGAGCTTGGTGCAATGTTTTGTCTCTACGTCCTGCGCATGTAAGGATATGACGAACTTGTCTGCCCACCACCAACATGCATACCTCGTGCAACGTTATGGAGCGTGACGTTGACAGAACAGCATCATCCAAGGCTATGCATGCACGCATGTTGCTTTATCGGACGCGACCGTGATCGCTTCGGTCGCCGGCAGCCAGGTGGAATATCAACATAGCAATAACGAGTTGGCCGGCGGGATCGCTCGCTTCCGTCGGCATCGCTTTGCTCAGTCAGCCAGGGTCGAGATTGACTTTTTGGAAGGTTGCTCCGAGATTAATCATACAGTAGGATACAAACTCTAATGCGGCGGCGCAATGCGTCGGATTCGGTGGAACAGAGTCGGTACCGAACGAGCAGTGCATGCATGCAGTGGGTCTCAGCACTTGGCAAGCCCACAGTCGCGAGCGAGCGAGCGAGCGGAAAGAGGTCGCCGCCATGATGAAGAAAGCCACAGACCAGCTGTGCAAACGTGTCAGCTCGCCACCGTCGGGCTAGAACAAGGTGACTGTCAGTGCCACCTTTTGCTATAGCTGTAAACAGCGACTACTACTGGCCTGACTATGTGTACTGCTCCTGCTCTTCGAATTGACATTGGTTTGACTTCATGCTATTACTTACTATTAGCTACAGATATAGTACATGCGCGGACGCGGTTTCGGTCGGAGATTGGTGGCAGATATTTCAATTGGAGACAAGATATGGTTGTGGTTGATGCGGGTGGCGCGAGAGTGTATTTCGCAAAAGGCAATCTCTAATACGGCTCGCCGTATTTTGCCAGCCTGCGCTTCAGATCTGCGAGCTCTCGCCTCAGACGGGCGTTCTCCTCGTGGGCTAGCCTGATCTCGAGATCCTTGGCGCCTAGTGTTGACTCGAGGCTCGAGAGGTGCTCCTTGCGCTTAGCGCGGAACGTCCTTGCGCTGATGCGGTTGCGGACGCGTTTGCGCTCACGAGCGCTGAGCGCGCGGTACTCGTCGACCTTCATGCCCCAGATCATGCCGTCGCGCTCGACACCCTCGTCGTGGTCGTGGTGCTCGTGCTCCGAGTGGCTGCCCGAGCCCGAGACATGAGAGCGGCGGTCGTCATGGTGGTCCTCGTTCTCGTGGTCGACCTCGCCATCGGCGTCAGTCTCAATCGACGCCTGTCTTGAAGGCGAGTGGAACGGAGATGGCGAAGCGACAACCTGCGAGGCAATCTTGGCCTGAGCGTTGTCCAGAGTAGGCGATCCCGAGGGAGCAATAAGCGACGGGGCAATAGATCCGCCGTAGATGTTCATAGCAGGGTAGCTTGATGATGGCCCAGGTGCAGGTCCGCCGAGGTTCAAGTTGAAGTTGAACATGCCCGCGGGCGAACCGGCATTGTTGTTGTTGTTGGCGGCGCCACTGTTGTTGTTGTTGCTGCCACCAGCTGCCCCAGCGTTCAAGCTGGCGAGCCAGTCGTTCTGCAATGGCAGGAGGTTCGAGTAGAGGTAGTTGCCCCACTGTGGTGCCATGCTCTGAGCCTGATAGTGTCAGTGGCACGTTCAATCACTCAGGCAGTAGTGTCGGAGAGTTGACCCTCCGACTGCGGGAATACTTACGAAAAGATTGGAGTTGTCAGCCTCGAAAGGCGGTGCTACAACTGCCTCCATTGTTGCGGAAGTCGTCGTGACTGGTGTCTGGTGGTGGTCGAGAAGAAGAGTAGCTGTTACGACTTGCGATGTAACTCGACTGGTCGATACTACCTGTACAAGGGAGGTAGTAGTAGTGGGTAGGGTGGAGGACCGTCGGGGTGGTGGTCGGTTATCTTGCTAGATAAATAGCAAAATGGGCTATATCCTCCGATGGCCGGCTGGCTTTGTCAACTTCTTGGCCCGAGGTGGCAAGCGGGCTTTGAATTGCGGTGTCGCTTCTAGATCGTGTTACAATACGATCTACAATTGATCGAAAGTAGTCAGACTACTGTCGTGCGGTGGGAGAAGCAGCAGTGGTGGTGGTGCAGGTGGTGGACGAGAGGGATGTGAGGCGAGTGGGGTCGTTATGGTGCTAGTGTGGTTGGGGGAGGAGGGCCGTCGAGTGTGTCGTCGGTCAAGGAAAAGAAAAAAATCTGGGAGGTGGATAAGATAGACAGATGGGAGTGGGTGGGTCGGTGGTGGGTGGGGGTACCAGACTGATCAGCTGTTCTCGATTATTTATAGGACTTTGTCAGAAGTCTGTATGTTCTGTAGATGGACAGGAGTCTCCGGCGTCCACTGCGGCGGACACTCACGGAAAATGAGAATCTCCGTATCGTAGCTGTTCGTCATAGACCCAGCCATGCCCGATTCTCCCCCCTCTCGACCCCCCGACCGACCGACCGACCCCTTGCTGCTGCTGCTCCTGCTTTGCCTGCATGCAAGGCACTAGCCAGACATATGCACAGAGTTTTCCAGGGTCGGTGAGTCACAAACAAACTGACGACCCAAGCGACAGTCCTGGAGGGAGGCAACAGCACTAACGAGCAGGCCGAGCACCCACGGAACACCTCGGCCGGCGGCCGCCATCCCGTTCTCGCTCGCCGCCGCCTTGCACCCCCGGCGGCCGCTGGGCCGATGTCCATCCATCTGAGTATCTTCAGAGCATCATGCATGCATGTATGTAGAACTACTCTTGCGCCTCGCATTATGGCTAAGGGGAGAGTTGGGATCTGATGGTCCCGTAAGATTAACATCTTGCTCCAGTACCAGAGTGGAATCTCCTGGATCTGCTCCAAAGCTGCAGCCACCCCTACTCATTTCTTTCTGCATCTGCTCCTGCACCCGCTCGATCTCAGCTGCTCCTCCTCGGCAGCTATCTGCGGGTCAGTATAAACTTTAACCCGATGGCAGCTCCAAAGATGGGAGCATGGCCGATGCTCCAGGTCCGGACCCCGAGCGACTTTACTCATGACTGCGGTGGAGCCGGTTCGGCAGCCATGTCTCCCTATCGACGACTCCAAACTCATTGCCAGTCGATGTTCCACACTCACACGTGAACAGCATGGCGTGACCCACACTTCCTCTCGCTTGCTCCCTTGCTGATCACTGAAGCGAATAGAACACTTCCCACCACTGCAATGCATACCTCGCACATTGACAATGACCTTGGAAAATGACATCGCGTAAAGCATAGCAATGACTCCTCCCCTCTAATCCACCTGTCTCCACGTCTCACGTCTAGACTCACGTCTAGACTCGCACGAGTCATCATCCTTGCATCATTGATTATGTTGTCTGAGACTAGTGTTTCGTGAGCAGGGGGCCATCACAGTAGGTGCATAACTGGAGAGTAAGAAGTGAGCACTGGCGCTAGCGGAACACAAAGGCCGCCGCAGCCATCGCCGCCGCCGAGGGGATGTTGCACGGGGGCCATGGAAAGTGGACTGGCAGGCCGAGGGGCTTCTCTTGGGCGCCGAGGGGTTTGGGCGGCCCCGAGGGATAAGCTACCACAGTCTGCTGCCGATGCCGCAGGAACGACCATTAACAGCATGCATAACTAAGAGCTGGCTCAGCAGGCCCGGGGAGGCACAGGCCTAGTCAGGGATACAGAAAGCGAGCAGGTGAGCGATGAAGTAATGAAGTAACCAGCACATCGTCGTGGCAACTGCGAACAGGAACGTTCTAGTCAAAAGTGTCGACGGCAGCCGCGACCCAGATGCATGGACTGTGCAACATTGCGACAAGTCGACGAGCAGCAGTATCGACCACACTGTGGCCCACAACCCACATCTCCAGAACTCTGCAATGTCGACATTGTCAACAACCACTCAACGGCCGAACTCACTTGCTGCATGCATAGCCTTGAATGACTATCTTTGGCTCTGCCACTCTATCGCCATGATCATCAAGTCAGGTTAATGCAGATCAGAAGTGATCAACGAGCACACGTGCAGCCGAGGTAAGCGAGTGGATAGCTGTGAGCAGGATGCTGAGCTTAGTGGGATTTAGCAACATCAGCCTTTCCTCCTGTCCCACTGTACAGTAGTCTCGAACTAGACAGGAACGAGCACTATCTGCTGCATTTGGTAAGCTTCTCACACATTAGCAATGGGGCAGATTTCCTGCGACTGCCCTCGATGGTGATCTCTCCTATCTCCGGGGTTTCCACAGCCCGCATTTCAATCCATGTCGCTTGACTGGCGCCGCATCTCAAAGTGGACGCTGTGCCTGCCTATTTCTCATTGCATGCAGTTTGTCCTCTCCTCGCACCCAGACTTGACATGATATGGGGGCCTAGCGACACATGACGTGTATGAGAACTGGTAGACACACAATAGTGTCCAGAAGGTGCACATATGAATTGGCAGAGTACGCAATCGATGTGTTGTCGACTAGCAGCCTCCCGCATCGGAGGAAGCGATCAGCTGTTCGTCGGGTTTCAGCAAAGCCGACATGGAAGTCTGGTACTCGCTTTCGGGATCAATGTACAACAGCCTAGACGGAGCCGAGTACGAGCCAGTTCTGCAGTATCTCTACGCGTGCGTTGACAACTTCTCATCGCAAGGAGGTAGATGTTGGAAGTAGTTGCAGCGCCGACTGCAAGCGAGACCACTGACGCTCTTCCCCTATCCTCAACTATACGGCTGCTGTCTGACAACGATTCCCACGCCTCACTTCCCGCGTCTGGACTTTGACACCCTCGCGACGAACAAACACAGGCCTTGTCATCACCCACGACCGATAAGAAAGACGCCAAACGCCTCCTACTGACCACAACTGCTCGGTCCTCAAGATTTCTGTTAACACCATGCATGTATGACATCACTTCATTTGCCGTTGCCGCAATCTACCCTAGTCCAATGCCGCAGCCACAATCTCCTCGCACTCTTGTTTGTGCCATGCAGATACTCCGACGGCGGTCGTTGCACACGCCCTACGGCCCGCATACTGCAGGGGGTCCGACCCCCGCTCGTTTAGAAGCTTGTCTACTCTCGGCCGGACATATGACCAGGCTCCCTGATTTTCCGGTTCCTCCTGCGCCCATACGACAGGCGCAGATGGAGGGTGTTGTTCAAGAGCTGACGCCAGCTCCGTATATGGGAACGGCGACAACTCTTCGATGCGGATTAATGCGACGTCATTGGCGTCCTGCTTGTCCAGTGCTTCGCGCAGCGTATAGTAGTGCTTGCCTGAGCAAAGCAGTACCTTACTTGCGGGTGTCCCGTCCATGTGGTCAGAGATAAGAGGCTGGAATCGGGTGCCTGGTCCCATATCCTCTAGCGCAGATGCGGCGACCTGCCTCGGTCAGTCCTAAGGGTCGAGCAAGCAACACAGTCTGGACTCGCGTAGCTCGCTGGTTGCCGACGGCAGTAGCGAGACGCATGTCAACAAACTCACAGGAGAACGCAGCAAGGCCTTTGGCGATGCAATGATCAAAGGCTTGCGGAAGTTGCGCAGCATCTGGCGACGGAAGAGGTGATACATCTGTGCTGGGGTTGAGGGGTTGGCGACGATCACGTTGACATCATGCGCTTCACGTGTTGCCCCATCATCAGATAGTTGCAGGAAACGCTCAATCTTGCACGACGAGTGCTCTGGACCAGCCCCATCAAATCCATGGGGTAGCTGCATGATGAGTCCCGTCTGCTTGAGCCACTTGGCTGTGAACGTCAGCTGCTGACCCCTGCAACTCGATGCATGTCTTTGGAAGCGTCGGTCATGGTAGGTAGATGTCTTCTTTTCGACTCTTAAGTCGCGCTATCGCTTCCACCGACACCACCGTCCACTCACCTTGCGACCCTATCAAGAACGTGTCGATCATGCTTTGTGCGCCGTTGAAGAAGTCGCCGAACTGGGCTTCCCAGATGGGCAGAAGGCGGGGATTTGCCCAACTCATTCCAATTTCGAACCCCAAAACGGCCATCTCGCTCAACGGACCTTGACGAGCTGTCAGCTAACCATCCTGCAGAGGTGCTGTATGCCAATTCACTCACTGTTAGCAAGCTCGAGTTTGCCTGGTGCCTTGAGGGAGTCGTTGAGGGGTACGTAACACGACTCGTCCTTCTGATCGACGAACATAGCGTGCCTGAAGATCAGCTGTCGATCCTCCTAATGAATAATCCGACGGCGAACTCCGCTCACCGCTCACCTTTGCGAGAATGTTCCTCGTCCAACGTCCTGACCTGAGATGCGAACGTCGTGCCCATCCTGCATAAGGGTACCGAAGGCCATCGCCTCAGCCGTCGCAAAGTCCACCTTGGTCTCCAAGCCCTTCTGTCGCGAAGAGATGTGACGCTTCAAGCGAGGGTGGACGTTCTGTTCGGTCAATTTTGTCGATCACACAGGATATTGTGCGGTGCAAATCAAAATAACTCACGAATGTGCCAGGTAGCTCCACACTAGCTTTTCCAACTTCTGCAAGGCGATCGACTGGTAGACCAGTTTCGGGGTTTGCTTGAGCTTTGTCCGATGCAGGCCAAACCATGTCGCTCCACTTGCCTTCCAGCATCTCTGACTTGGGTTTGAAGCTATCTACTCCCTCAAGCGCAGCATTGAGCTTGTCGTGATACTCCTTGCGGGCCTTCTGCGCCTCTGCATCTGAGATCACTTTATCTTCCTGTTGCTGTGAGCTGTGGAGCCGGCGGTAACGCCTAACTCACTTTAAGTCGGGCTTCGTAAAGCTCAGGAACGGATTTGCGAGAGCGGATCTTCTCGTACATTAGTGCTTATGTTAGCCCACTCCACTACACCGAGGTCCTTACGCGATGTGTACCCTGGCTCGTCGAGCTCGTTGTGACCCCATCGGCGGTAGCAGATGAGGTCAATGATGATGTCCTTGCGGAACATGTTGCGGTACTGGAAGGCTACATCCACAGCGCGCGCCACATCTGGATGTCAGAAAACTGTCGAGCGTAGCACTTACCTTCTGGGTAGTCGCCGTTGACGTGAAGGATTGGACACCCAACCATCTTTCCAACATCAGAAGCGTACACGCTGGAGCGACTGAACGATGCTGGCGTCGTGTATCCAATGTTGTTGCTGCTAGTCAGTACTTGTCTGCTCACACACAGCTCACTTGACAATAATGTGGATTGAGCCTCCAGCTCCGTAGTGGGGCAGGCCGCTCAGACCGAAACTCTCAGCCACGACACCTTGCCCAGTGAACGCAGCGTCGCCGTGCATCTGTACGCACAGGACGCGGTCACCAAGTTGGCAGTCGGCAGGAGACGACTTCAGAAGGTTCATCTGCTTAGCGCGGACGAGGCCAAGGGCCACGGGGTTGACGGCCTCGAGGTGGCTAGGGTTCTGCAGCATCTCGATCTTGATGTTCTTGCCATCGTACTCGAGCTCACGAATGGCTGCCAAGTGGCTGATCACATCTCCGGTCGCACCAGGAGCGGTAGCTGGGTCAAACTCAGGTTTACCCTTGAGTTTGTGGAACATGCCTGTGTGGTCGTAGCCAAACAAGGACGGCTCAGTCAGGAGATTGAGGCGTCCGCGATGAGGCAAGGACACAACGATGGACTCGAGGTTGGCTGGGGGTCAGTACAAGGTCTCTCATGATCGGCTCACAGTTGGCTCCTAGCTCAAATATCGTATCAAGCGCAGGAAGCATGCTCTCAGCACCCTCACAGCCTGCGAAGTGGTCAGTGGCAGTCCCAGGGAGGTAACGCACCATAACGCTTCACACTGGGAAACTTCTTCGCCATGAAGCGGTCAAACTCCTCACTGCGTGAGACCAGATCCCACAGGCGACGCCGACGCTCTGGCTCGAGTTTCGAGAGTCCTGGCGATGCAGCACGCGTCTCGAGATGGTGCGCAAACCACAGGCGCTCAGACTTGTTCCCGCAGTGCTGGAACTCGTACCCGATGCGGTCGACATACACGCCCATGAGGTGCTCTCTGATCTTGCTGAGTGGCAGGGACACATCTGTCCCTTCGCCGGTCTCTGCACGCTCGCCCCCAGACTGAGGGGTATGAAGAATGCCCTTTAATGGGTAGCTCGTGTCCTCGTCCAGGCCGTATCGGAAGGGATCGAGAGCCGACACCGGGCTGCGGTGAGCAGAGTGCCGCCGGCGGCTTCGTGGCTACTTACTCTCGTTCCATCAGGTCTAAGGGGTCGACCTGTGATCAGTACAACTGACACACAACTTCAGCTCACCTTGGCAGCACGGTGTCCGTGGCGCCGGACCATCTCCACGTAGCGTAGCAGTGCTGCATTCTGGTTCCTATTTGCCAGTTCCTCAGGTGTGTCTGCAGTGTCAGCTAGAGCTGCTCCTACTGATGTACAACTCTTGCATCGGCCAGTGTCACGTCGACTCCTGCTTGCCACTCACAGTCCGGCAGCTCGTACTTGGACGGCACACGATAGCCAAAACTGGCGTCGTCGTGATACAGGCGAGTCGCAGCAACGCCGCCGCGCACACGCAGACGAGGCAGAGGTCCTCGCAGACCTCTGAGCATGAGCATAGCGAGTGAGAGATTACTGTTGGGATGAGAGGTGGGCGACACGATCAACAGTCATGAACACATATCGTCCCCATGGACCCCCAGCCTCGGCCACCTCCAACCCCGTACGCGCAATCTGCGCGTCTGCGGGGGTCCGGCGGTATCGGCGGCTAGATAGGAGAGCACACGAGCACATGAGCATACGCACAAGCTTGCGTGCGCGGCGAGCTATGCCCACATGCCTACAACGCGCACAGCGCACAAGAAGCAACACGTTACAGGTCCGAGAGTGTGAAGATGGCTATAAGCGCGCATACAGTTCGGATCTTGCCGCGTACCCGGGGCACAATAACAACTTGCTATAGTTGGTATACAGTTTGTTATTGGTATGATGTCATCAATTACATGCTATTCTAATGCGCTATGCTAATAAGAAGCAGTAATCAACATGCGCCAGGCACTGCAGGATATCGCAGGTGGCCATGTTCATCGCTCGGTCATCTTGCGCATATGTTACCAACTTGGCTGCTGGTGTAGTTCTGCCTCCACGAATGCAATGATTGCCTTATGATCTTAGTCCCACACGAGCTGTCCTTTTTCGTTGAGCGTGGCGCCCTGTCCGGCAGAGACGACCTTGCCCCCTTGCCTGACCACTGACTTCTTCTGATGGTTGTAGATCTCATCGATTTTGGCTCTGCGAGGTCAGCCAACAGTCAAGGATGAGACGTACCGCTCAAGATCCCGTTTGTGACTAGCTAGGCGGCGCAAACGGTCTGCTTCCTCGGCCTCGCGCATAGCCTTTTTCATTTCTGCCTTTTTGGCGTTCTTGCGCTGCACCTTTGTCAAACCATCCTTGCCATGTGGGTTGGCGACCGTTGGTGCGTTGGATCCGATCTTTAATGACATTGGCTCTGAAAGTCAGCTCGGGCTCATACCTTTTGCGTACTCTTTTTTGGAGCAATGACATTCCACCCGTCGTCTTGACGAGCTGAAGTGCTGGCCCCGCTGTCTGTAAAGCCATCTTCATAGTCCTCTTCGAAGCGATTCTGTTTTGGAGGAGTGTCGGAGGCGATCTTCATGACCCGGGCGAGTTGCGGAGGACGATCTTCTGGTTCCAGCATGCTGTACGGGTAAGCATACCGCACAACAGAGACACTCACTCGTCCACAACGGTCTTGCGCGGCTTGGGCACGAGCTTCTCGGCTAAGGTCTTGGGCTTAGCTGCTTGACCACTTCCGCCTGCGGCAGCTGCGAACGATGGAGCTCCAGACTTGGATGCAGGAGAATGTGACGCTGTAGGGGCGGGTTCAGGTGCTGGCGCCTGTGTTGGCGTTGCTGGAGTACTATTCTCTGCTGCCCGCTCCTTCGAAGCTGCCTTAGGCAAAGTCCCCTTCGCTGCTGCTCTTTGAGGAGCGTCCGAGTCGACCTCACTGGCAGTCACGGACGATGGCGATTCATTGGAGAGTCCTCCCTTTCCACTCTTCTTGTGTTTGTTCTTCTTCTTCTTTTTGGCTGATGCAGATCCTGCAGATGAACTGCCACTGCCGTTGGCGGTCGATGAAACTGTATATTGGTACCCGAAGGCCAAGAGGATGACCAGCCCAGCGCCAACAAGCGCTTCTGTAGAGATGTAAGGCATTGTGATGCCACGAGCAAGTGGGACACCGTCAGACCGTCTAGGTGCTGCCGTCTGGCTTTTGTATGCTTTGTTGTTGAACAGAGTCGATGGTTTTTGATGATCGCGGCGTTGAGAAGCGCGTCAGCGTCATACCGTGATGGAGATCAGTGATTGATTCCGTCGTGCCGTGCGCTGTGCGTGGGTGGCGTGTCGACGTGTGTGAGACTGGCTGTTCCAACCTTTTGCCTCGCTTTCATATCACCTGCTCACCTTCACCAACACTATCGGTCTTCCAGCCCTCTCATATTGGCTTGTCGCGACCAAGGTGAAGCATAGATTCGACGTCTAGAGGCTACTGGGCATCGTATAGCACGTGAGTGTGAGCGCTTCAACTTGCAGGCACGGTCGCGCTCCACCGCTCAAATGCGGGTGACTGTCGCCTGACATCGTTTCTTGGCGCATCTTTCCATCGCATAGTAGCTGACTCGCAGTAGGATCTAGAGGACAGGACGTAGCCATTATAGACTGCTCAAGATGGATCAGCAGCTCATCTCGCTCGTCAACAAGGTGCGCGCTGACTGCGGCCACATCCAAGCTCTGTGCTAACCTGCTTCAGCTCCAAGATGTCTTCGCGTCTATCGGCGTGGCCAACACGATCGTGAGTTTATAAAATACCATGAGTTGCTCTCGTGCTAATGCTTGCAGGATCTGCCCCAGATCACCGTGATCGGTTCCCAATCTAGTGGAAAGTCGTCTGTGCTCGAGGTATGTCTGAACTTCACAAGGGGTGATTTAAGGTCAAGCTCACCTGTCAGAACATCGTTGGCCGCGACTTCTTGCCCCGTGGTACTGGTATTGTCACTCGTCGTCCTTTGGTATGTTCGTCCTCCTTTCGTGAGACTGACACGTCAGGTTCTCCAACTGGTGAACCGCCCTGCGACACACAAGCCCAACGGAGCGGAGAAGAAGGATGGCGAGAAGCCGGAGGATGCATTGGCGAAGACCAGTCTCAACGAGAATAACCAGGACGAGTGGGGAGAGTTCCTTCACCTCCCTGGGCAAAAGTTCTATGACTTTAACAAGATCCGCGAAGAGATTGTTCGTGACACTGAGAAGCTTACGGGCAAGAATGCAGGTGAGCATGGCAGCGGCGGTCAGTGCTGACGGATTCCAGGCATTTCACCCAACCCCATCAACCTCCGTATCTTCTCCCCTCACGTCCTCACTCTCACCCTCGTTGATCTCCCGGGTCTGACGAAGGTTCCCGTCGGTGACCAGCCACGCGATATTGAGAAGCAGATCCGCGATATGCTGCTCCGCTTCATCTCGAAGCCAAACGCTATCATCCTGGCAGTCACCGCCGCCAACACCGATTTGGCCAACTCGGACGGCCTGAAGCTTGCTCGCGAGGTCGACCCCGAGGGAACACGCACCATCGGTGTTCTCACCAAGGTAGATCTCATGGACCAGGGCACAGATGTCGTCGACATTCTCGCCGGCCGCGTTATCCCCCTTCGTCTGGGTTACGTACCCGTCGTGAACCGTGGTCAGCGTGATATCGACCAGTCGCGATCTATTGCGTCGGCGCTGGAGAACGAGAAGAAGTTCTTCGAACACCACCCCAGCTATGCCAGCAAGGCGCAGTACTGTGGCACTCCTTGGCTCGCGCGCAAGCTCAACATCATCCTCATGCACCACATCCGCAACACGCTGCCCGACATCAAGGCACGCATTGCCTCGCAACTGACCAAATACAGTGCCGAGCTTGCGGCGCTCGGCGGTGCTATGGGTGAGACCAACCCTGGTAGCGTCGTGCTTTCGACCATCAACGAGTTCTGTGCCGAGTTCCGGGCTGCGATTGACGGAAACACAAACGATCTGTCCCTCAACGAGCTCTCCGGCGGTGCACGTATCTCGTTTGTGTACCACGAGCTGTACGGCAACGGCGTGAAGAGCATTGACCCCTTCGACCAGGTCAAGGATGGCGACATTCGCACCATCCTCTACAACTCGTCCGGTTCGACACCTGCACTATTTGTTGGTACTGCTGCATTCGAGGTTATCGTGAAGCAACAAATTCGTCGTCTCGAGGACCCGTCATTGAGGTGTGCTTCGCTTGTCTACGACGAACTCATCCGCATTCTCGGCCAACTGCTGTCCAAAACTGCCTCATTCAAGCGGTATCCTGAACTCAAGGAGCGCTTCAATGCCGTAGTCATCAGCTTCTTCAAGGGCTGCATGACTCCAACCAACAAGCTCGTGACGGATATGGTGAATATGCAGGCCACCTACATCAACACCACGCATCCCAACTTCCTGAACGGTCACAAGGCAATGGCCATCGTGCAGGAGCGTCTCAATGCCAGCAAACCTGTGGAGAAGGTGGACCCAAAGAAGGCCGGTACTCAACTGCCCAAGGATCTGGAGGACTCGATGAAGAAAGAGGAGAGTTTCTTCGGCAGTTTCTTCGCCAAAGATAAGCCCAAGCGCAAGGGTGCAGCCGTCATGGAGGCCCCTCCGCCTACCATCCGGCCTGTGCAGCAGCTGAGCGATCGCGAACTCATGGAGACTGAGGTCATCAAGCTGCTTATCCGCTCCTACTTCAACCTTGTTTCGCAAGAAATGATCGACATGGTGCCGAAGGCTATTTCGTACACGCTTGTCAACTACTGCAAGGAACATCTGCAGCAACAACTGCTCGAGAATCTGTACAAGCCTGACGTGCTGGAGGAACTTCTCAAGGAGTCGCCTGACGTGGTTGCCCGCCGGAAGGAGCTCATTCGCTTGGTCGATGCGCTGACCAAGGCAGAACAGATTGTGGCTGCTGTTTGATAGAGGGATGTTTTGATGAATATACCATGACTATACAGCTGGGATCAAGTTGCTGATCCACCTGATACAAAGGTTTGGATGGATCGAGTCTATGCTGCGTCTTGAGTGCACTTTCCTTTATATGCAACAAGCACTACACGAAGTTGCACGCACAGTGATGCTTGCATGCTTCCTTATCGGGAGGCGTAGAGGATATATGGATATAGTTTGAGATCTTGTGACGTTCATCACCTCCATCGTCCGACAGCCGAGAAGCAACACAACACACAATCGCTACCTTTGCCTACACCGCCACGTCGAGTGCAAGCAACACCTTTTCCAGCTCGCAGAGGGGCTCGTCATACCGGCAGCAAACCTCATTGCATCCCGATAGTGGGCCAGCGGTATATAGCTAGCCAGGCAGTATGCCGGTGGAGGATCTCGATGACGGCCAGAGGCAAGTTGCCTGACTCCACCTTGTGCTGATGGCAGATTAGAAACTACATGGAATGAAGCACTCAATGGTGCTGTCTCCTACTGTCGCGCTCTTCTACAATCGTCGGGGTCATCATCATGGAAACTCGTCTCTGGACCACAGTCGACCACCACCTCCGCCCGCAATGCCGGAGCGAGCGGCTCCCACAGCTCCTTGCTCGGTCGTATAAGCAACAGCGACGTTACTGTCCACCGTCGGAGCGGGAAAGGCGGCGAAGTCTACAGAGCAGTCGTGGAGGTTGACTGTGGGACGGACGTTAATGTAGATACCTTTCGTGCATGTCTGACGACTCCTGAGACAAGGCCAGTCTGTGAGTGAGGCTCGCGTGACACGGCACTGACAGACAGGGGACAGAATGGTAGAGGAAGCTCAGCTTCTAGACATTCTTAGCACCCATACGCGAGTTACAAAGACAAACTACCGACTGGGCTGGCCATCAAGGTGAGGTCATGCGAGTCTCAGGAGTACACGCTGATGCATAGTCCCCGAGATGCGGTCACCATATCCAAAACATTGGTCGACCAGTACACTCTGCTCGATGTTTCCACGTCACTACCTCGCTCGCGCCACGAACCACCCTACCTGCGACCTGCTCCGCCTTATGTTCGTGCCAACGTGACATTAATGGGTTGGTGCATTCAGTTGCCGGGTGTTTCTTCCCGCTCCGTCGACCCTCCGTTACAGGAAGGCAAAGCTCGTATAACATGTTTCTGGTCCTGGAATCCGCGCGGAACATGGGCTGTAGGCGGCGCAGTCCCACAACATTTGCCATCCGTCCTGGTCGGGCTCGTCAACTACGTGCGAGAGGGGAGTGACATGGTCCCCGTCTTGCTTGAGTATGGCAAGGACATTGGCATCTCGGGTCTGAGCTACGATACAAGCCGGGTCATGTTGTCGACCAGCTACGCCGTTGTTCAGGGTAACGATGGCAAGGACGGAACACGACGGCAGATCGAATTTGGCTTATCATCTAGTCAGGGGTGGGACATCCAAGTGCAAGTCAAGACTCAAAGTGGCGAGGAAACGCCTTCGTCTGAGTGGTCCTCATTCGTCGGACAATCACCCCCTACAATTCCTGGTGCCGCGGCTCCCAAACGTCTTGTGGTTCGATTTGTGCACTCTCAGCTACAACCCGGTGAAGAGCTTGTGCGCGTCAAGGTGGAAATCGAGCAGACAGCGTCGCTGGCCACGGGGGGACGAGTGCGCATCAACGGGAAGGTGGTACCAGTTCAATCTATGGAAAGCGTTGCACCACTGTTCAACTTGCTGGAGGGTTCGCCCGGTAACAGTGTATCTTCTCTTGCGGAGACTGTGACCACAGAATCCTCTCGCACAGGATCACCTGATGGCTCCGTCACTGGCTTGCAATATAGGAAAGATCGCGATGCTGCGACTGCGCGAAGTGTAGCCAGCCTCATCCGTCGGAACTACATCTGTACGAGCAAAGCGTAGGTTCGTGCTGATCATAGATTTTACTTCTTTACTGCAAGAGCCAGAACCGAAATGGCGACCGATCGCAGAATCCAAAGGTGTCTCAGTCCACCAACTCAACTCGATCGACAAGACCCTTGTTGTCTACCGAGCAGAAGCCGTGTTCGTTGGCGTTGGCATCTGGGATCTGTTCTCAACCATCACTGCACCTGGCACTCGCGTTGTCTGGGACAAAACATATGAGGATGCGACACTGCTCGAAGACGTCAACGAGCTGACTGATCTGTGGCACTTCAAATCCAGACCATCCTGGCCAACAGCGTGAGTCAGCTTTGTTCAGGATGCGGCTGACAACAGTGGGCGCGACTCCGTTGTGGTGCGAACAACCTACAAATCGCCCACCTCGGTTCACATTTTCGGCTTTTCTACTGAGAACACAGACCTCTTTCCCAACATCCCTCCGTGCATCGACCCCAACATCATCCGTACGCAAATCGACCTGCAAGGTTGGTCGATTGAAGCCCTCTCACCGAACACCACACAGGTGACACTCCTTGAGCAGAGTCACCCCGGGGGGTGGTCTAACAAGTCGTCCATCCCGCAAGTGATGATGGCAACTTTGTCCGGGATGGGCGAGTTTGCTATCAAGCATGGTGCTCCTCCAGTAGTCACACGACTGGGCGGTGCGAAAGCCATCTCCTCGAAATATGACGTTGACAGAGAGATCTATCGCTTCGAGTACGAGCCTGCCGATTCTCGCCGATCAGGGTCATCTTCGACCGCCACAGTCTTCCCATCCACAAAGGTTCCTCCGAGCGACGATGCAGCGACCATCAATGGCAACAGCAAGCCTAACGGAGCGGCTGCAAGTGGCACGATGGAATGCGGCATTCGATGTGATCCTGACAAGTGGACCAATAATCTGGTTGTTTCGGTTGATCCTCCGTTCAGGACAGTTTCTGCTCTGAAGCGGCATCGGCTGTCACCGAACGGTAGCGGGCTGTGGCTGACGATCGAGCATGATATCGCCTCGCTGGGTCAGGACTCTGTCACCGTTACGGTACGTAGGGGAGGAACGGCGACAGGGGGAAAGGTCAGCTTGACAGTCAACGGCTCGAAGATCAAAGTGGATCAGGAGGAACTATCCGAGGCCGACGTGCAGTTACTCAAAAAGCAGAAGCGTTCTCGACCCAGTCGCGTTGCATTGGACCAACCGCCTGCACTGGGGGCTTTGCGTAAACGGCAAAGTAACATGTCTCTGCGAAGTCGTCAGGAAGAGGAGGACTTGCTCAAGGCAACTGCCCAACCCACCATGTTCGGACGACTATACAGTCCCTTGGCTAAGCTGTACTCCTCTGCATCGGAATCCACGCGGTCCATCGTACCTATGACAGTTACCCCATCGCCAGCACCCTCAAGCGGATCCACTCCCGTCGATGCAGCCATGCGAGCACTTGGTCAACTATCGCGTATACATGCAGACCGAGACGGAGAATCAACGGACCCATTCGGTTGGCAGCCGGTATCTGACCGCGATGGGCTGAAAGTGGAGAAACGCATCGTGCCACACGTCTCAGACAGCTTTCCCGTTTACCGAGCAGGTCGCATTATAGAGGGCTTCACCGCCGAGGAGGTCTCTGCGTCTGTGTCGGCCTTCCGCAAGGACGACTACTTTGGCAAGCCCGAACGCCTTCAGACTTATGGCTATGGCATCACAACTTCACATGCTGTTGCTTACACTACATTCCCTTTCCGCCCTCGGAGTGCTTTGTTCGCCACTGTTGTTGCCCGCCTACCGAACAGCCCAGCGCCATCACCATCTGTTGGAAGCTCGCACTCCTCCTTATCCACGATCTTCCATGCGTCGTCTTCTCTGTTCGATCCCCAGACCCTCGGACTCGATCCGGCGAAATACAACTCTACAGCAATGCCATCCTGCAATGTCATTCTGGAAGGCTGGATTCTGGAAACCATCGACCCATACTCGCACGAGCAGTACGCTATACCCTCCACGAGGTGCATGTACGTTGGCGCTATCGACTACTCGGGCAACATCCCCATCTCCGTCAACAACGTGCTCAACTCTGGATTGCCCCGCACTTTATCGAGGATTGAGACGGCCCTCAAGAGTCATGGCCCTCCTTCTCGCTCTCGCTGGCCACCCATGGCAGTACTGACACCCGAACCCTCCACACAAGCGCCATGGGCACTCGAGGGCGTAGAGTCCTACAAAGTGCCAGTGGATCAAATAATCGACGGCGACGACTGCATAGTCACAGTCACAGTTCAGCCACCGACGACAAGAGACAGATCTCTGGATCGTCCTGGATTAACGCAAAGCGAGAGTCGAACTTCGATTCAGTCTTCGCGATCGCAGCTCATCGACCTCGCCGAAGATATAAGGCGCGGTCGGCGAGACCTCATAGTTGCCGAGATCGATGTCGGAAGCGAGCTGGTGAAGTGTGGCTGTGAGATCGCGATCCGCGCGGTGTCATTGCCTGAGGCGTATCACGGTGGCCAGGGAGACTCTTCCACTCTTCCGCTTGATTTCGCAGGCGACAAGCTTGGCATGCCGTTCAAAGTGACTGTCCTATCCCTGGCCCCATCCGTCTTGCAAACTGCGTCTCTTGATCCAACGTCGCAAACTCGGCATCTACTGCGCGTGACGCTTCCGACCTCAGGCTATGAAGCACCTGTCAATGATCCTTTGACAGGGACGACAGCGCCTCTGCCTCGGCCTCGTTGGTTGCTCGATCTGATCAACGACGGCGCTGTGGTGCAGATTCGCCTGCTACCCCGGCGAATGGAACCTGCCTCGTATATGTTCGAGGGCACTGAGCTCCCTATTGAGGACGAGCGGAAGATGACTACGAACCGACAGAGCAATAAGGACCCTAACGGAATGCGATTGCCTCAGCTGGTCTCGTGAGTATACGCTCAACACCTGGAGCTAACCATTAGTCGAGACACCCCTAACAGCAAACCCTTGGACAAACCAATCGCCATCGCGCGCAAGTATCTACCCGACAAACCTGTCGTTCCCGTGGATGATGTTGCAGCCGAATCGGACACCACCTCTCTTTCCTGCAAAACGCCAACTAATGAGCCTGCTACTCTTCCGGCTGACACCAAGGTGCGTTGTGATGACAGAACCCATCTAATCTTGCAGCCCGATCCCCCGCCTGCGCCCCGCCCGGTCATTCCCAATCCTACATTCCGCTACAGTTTTTGGCGCAATCCTCTCAACCGCTTCACGTCTAGTGCACCGGGTTCGAATCGTGGCTCCCCAATCAAGAGTCCCTCACCACTACCTTCTGCTGGCGGTGATAATACACCACGAAAAACTTCTCTCTCTACTGAACGGCGACTGGAGGCACAGCCGGCTGTGTCTTTCCTGGACATGACGCACGTCAATGTACCACTGCCAGCAGTCATCGTAGCATGTCTTGTGTGCCTACTCCTCGGTTCGCTGCTCCGCTCCCTACTATCCGAAGCGGATTTCGTTATCTACTCGCCAGTCGGGACGCAAGCTCCGGACGGCGAGCTCTGGCGTGAACTCAAGCGACTAGGCGAATGGCGCATCAGCTTGAACACCGATTTGATCATCGCTCTTGCCCGCAGGCGAGAGTGAACTTGCATTGTAATATACTTCTGCATACTTGCATTTGTCTATTGAGGACAGTCAAAGTTCCTCTCACCTCAGCGTCAGTCAGCTGTTGCCTCTACAATCATACAAATCTGCATATACATGGTACACTCGGCAACGCAACAGAACGCTATGCCTCCAGCTTGACCTCATCCTCAGCCGGCGTGCCAGGCACGCTATCCTCTGGCTCCGGAATAATCTCGTGAGCGAGCTTCGACTTCCTCGTCTTGCCACCCCTCCTAGCCCTACGCGGTACAGGACTCTCGCGCGGTGTCGGCGTAGATGCTGTGTCGTGCTCCTCACCGGCTTCTGAAGCGTCGTCGCCGTCAGCGCTGGCGGCACGCAAACTATCTGAGGACAAAGAGTGAACTAGACTTGGCCGCTCGGGGGTGTCAGACTGAGCCTGCTCCTTCTCTTTGGCTTCCTTCTTCTTTGCCTTTGCAAGGGCATCGGCCTCCTTTTGAGCTTGCAGGACAGCTCCGAGTTCACTTTGCGGGCCTGCTGTCAGCATAGAAATTATCGGTTGACTCACCTGGTGTCCAAGTCTTAAACTTGAGCGTTCCACCACCAACGCCGATCAGTGTCTTCTCGTTGTAGGCCCACTCCCGCACCTTCTCCTTCTTGAAAGGCTTGTTGTCGAAGGGCGCGAAGAATTGGGTGACCTTAGGGAACGGCCCCAAGGAGATGCTAGGCGTTGCAATCGGTTTCGAGAAGATTGGAATGTCCAGAGTCTTGGGATCGGCTAAAACGAAGGGAGGTGTGATTTCACGCTCCTTCCCATTCTTCCCATCTTTCCCATCCTTCCCATCGCCAGCTGCTGAGAGTACATCGTCTACAATCAGCTTGGAGTTTGACCTTGCGACTCACCTATATCTGGCGACCCCTCACGACTCACGCTACCATGCGTGCTTACTCGTGCTGAGAGCGGAGACGAGCGAGCTCCTTCAGCAAGCAGTGACGGCCGAGGGTCACCTTTCTTGAGGCCTTTGCGCCAATTCTTTCCTGGTCCCGGCTCGCTGCGACGCTTCTTCTTTGGCTGTTTCTTCTCCTCCGGTGCAGGAGAGGATGCAGGGACGGTCGCAGGCGTCGTTGGCTCGTCCACAGTCGCCGAGTTGTGCCGTTCGCGGTCGGGGGGGCCATGATGGGAGGCAGAGGCGGCCGAAGGCTGAAGCCAGTCATAAGTCTTGCGATGAGGAGCAGTCATGGTGTTTTGCTTGACGCTGGAGTCCTTCACATTATCTTTCGCATCGTTAGAGTCCTTTGGCGCTTTCTTGCCCCGCTTGGTCTTCTGCTTCTTGGCTGGCGGCGATCTGTCCTTTGGTTTTGCGTCCTCATCAGATGATGAGTATGAAGCTATTTGGCGCGTGTGCTTCACGCCCAGCTTCAGGCGGATGGCAGGCGGCGCATGAGCTGCGGTCGCAGGCGGGTCGCGTTCTTCGTTGTCACGGTGCTGCATACCCGGTCGCAGCTGAGATAAGTTGCTGCTCGTGTACCACTGCTACTCACGGTGATGCGCAGCGGGTGCTCGGTTGCTTTCGTTGGAGATGAGTTGCGATCTTCCGAGGGTGAGCTATGCCTCGACTGCTGTGGCGCCTCTGCCTCAGACTCCGAGTCTGTGTAGTCTCTAGCAGAGGACATGGCGCAATCTGAGACGAATGAAGGTGTGTATTGAAGCTGAGGGATGGTGTGGTCACGATAGTGATGCCTGTCGCACATGATCTCAGGCACGATAAAGTCGGCTGCCTCCTTTGAACAACATTTACTCCTTGCTTAACTGTTAGTCCGTCTTGCCATCTGTCATGTCTGCAGCCGCGAGCCCCGCGCTCATGTCCCCGTCCAGCCCCACTCCTGGGCCGTCGAATATTGCGCAGGACAATGGCCGCCAAAGCAAGGGGTTCGACATTGTCGCTGCATATCGCAAGGCACTGACCGACGAGAAGGTTGGTCGCGCAGCGAAACCAGAGCTGACTTGCAGTACCCTCACCCTGTGGCTGCTATCCTTGCTCTCGTTATGCTGATGGAGGCCTCTACTGGTATTGCATGAAAGGTACCAATAGCTGACAGCAAGCGTCTACGGTGTCGGGCCTGGCGATGGAGTTGACGCAGGGCCGCCGAACACTCATCGACACGCAGCCGAGTCTGGGTGTCCGAGCAGGCTGCCAGTTATGGGAGCGCTTTGTGTCAATGGTCGGCGGCGGCGATGTAAGTTTACCGTGCGGCTTGAGCGCTGACAGAGTAGGACTTCCCAGCATACAAGCGCACACTCATCAATCAGGGCCGGTCATTCTGCTCGGTGACTGCACCCCAGTGCCGCGAGAAGATCGCCAGACAAGCTACGGACTTCTTGCGGGACGACTGCGTCGTATGTGACCGACTCTTGGGGCACGACTGATATCTAGATCCTCACCCACAGCTACTCTCGCACCGTCATCCAAACCATTCTCCGTGCCCACAAGCAGCACAAGCGTGTGTCTGTCTATGTGACAGAGGCTCGGCCCAAAGGCCTCGGATTGCGGACACATCAGGTCCTCACTGACGCTGGCATCCCTTGCACAGTGGTGTTGGACAGTGCAGTCGGCTACGTAATGGAGCGCGTCGACATGGTTCTGCTCGGCTGTGAGGCTGTCGTCGAGAGCGGAGCCCTTGTCTCGTCCGTGGGCACCTACCAACTCGCTCTCATCGCGAAGGCTATGCAGAAGCCGGTGTTTGCCTTGGCAGAGTCGTACAAGTTCCTCAGGCATTACCCTCTCTCGCAAACCGACCTTCCTATGCCCCGCGATGGTGGCCAGCTCCCCCTTTCGCTGCCGGAAGATGTGCCTACGACACCGAAAGCACCTGGATTCGACTCCAAGAAGCCACCACATTCGCCGTCTCAGCCCAGCTCGGGTAGTGTGACACCAGGCGGCTCCCTCAGCCTTGCCGCTCAGACGAATCGCGTCGAGATGACAAAGGAGATGGTGGATGCTCAGCCTCTGTTCGACGTGACATATCCGGACCTCGTCGACTTCATCATCACCGATCTTGGCACGCCTCTATCGCCCACGTCCGTTAGCCAGTACCTCGTGGCTATGTTTTCGGAGTGAGCGGGGCTTTAGTACGGAGAGCAAGTCGACATGGTGTTATGCATTGCCTTATTGTTGCCACATACTGCTTGTCCTTGGATATTCTGCTCCGCATCTCAAGCAATAACCCAGAACGACTCAGATCGCGACTGAGGAGATCCTCGCTGCATGACCGCTCGTGTGAATTGTCCTGGGCTTCTTGCTGCCTCTCGCTGCCTCCATGCTAACCCAGCAGTCGATTGCGTTCGACTCCCAGACATGCCAATGTTTATGCGGCGATCCGCTTACATAGTGACGTCGATGTGGAGGTACCCGGTATTCAACCGTCTACCGGTGTAGCGTGGATTGATCGCCTGACGATGCTATGGCGCTGCGCCAAGATAGACATCCGACTCCTGTCCATCCGCTGGCTCGTGAACATCTGATACAGCCCTCAACATCATGGAAACAGTGGAGGACTCAATCGCGCGGCCCGGCGCTGTCGCTGTCATCACTGGTGCTGCGTGAGTGTGCTGTGGTCGCTGAGTATCTCCGGTATTTCTCTCATCGGGTGGGCGTGGTCACGACCGCTGTGCGACAATCCACACGCTCGTACGAGCTCCAAAGGAGATCACGACTTCCCTGACACGCGACTGACAAACAGCTCTGGCATCGGTCTTGCAGCAGCACGCTACCTCGCCGCCAAGCAGCTCTCACTCGTTCTGGTGGACGTCTCTCCGCTTGCAGAGGTTGAGGCCTCTGTCAAGTCGCTCGGCGCCAAAGACGTCCTCGCCGTCAAGTGCGATGTCAGCTCGCTCGACGAGGTAGAAGCACTAGGCAACCAGATCCTCGAAACATATGGCCAGGTGCAGATCCTCCTCAACAACGCCGGCATCGTCCGCCCCACTCCCGCCATCTCGCTCGACCGGCCTGTCGCCGAACTGCAGAGGGACTGGGCCGCCGTCCTGGGCACAAATGCTCAGGGGGTGTTCAACGTCGCGCAAGTCCTCGGCCCCTACATGGCTCGCCAGGAAAATGCTAGTGTGATCATCAACACTGGTTCCAAGCAGGGCCTGACCAACCCGCCCGGCAACGCTGGGTACAATGCCGCGAAGGCTGCTGTCAAGATCTTTACCGAACAGCGTGAGTGCTTGCCTCTTCCTTTGTAATGATGCCTACTGACATCCAGTTGCGTACCAGCTCCGCAACACCCCAGAATGCCTCTGCACCGCCCACCTCTTCATCCCAGGCTGGGTGTACACTGGCCTGACGGGTGCGCCGCAACGCCCCAAACCTGCTGGAGCATGGACACCAGAGCAGACAGTCGAGTACATGTTTGAGAAGGTGCTCGAGGAGGGCGACTTCTATGTCATCTGCCCGGATAACGAGACGCCCGCGAGTGTCGACAAGGGCCGCATACAGTGGTACACCGACGACATTGTTCTCAACCGCCCTGCTCTCAGTCGCTGGCACCCAGAGTGTGAGTATAGCCCATGACAGGGATGGGTGGTTGTCCTGACGGTCAGATGCTGCGCGGTTCGAGGAGTTCATCATGAGCAGGCAGGGCCTGAGTGCGCGCTCGCGGAGCAGAGGTAGGCACGAGAGAGGGGTTCACCTCGATCGCGTGCCCGAGAGCTCGCCATATCCTCCCGAGAACAAGCTACAGCCGAGTGCTGGGGAGCCCTGAGATCGAGGTGAAGTAAAGAATTACAAGGTTGTACAGAGGTTGTACAGAAGCCAAGAGATGTTAAACAATACTAAACTGAGCTAGTCGTTGCTCTGATGCTGGTGTTCAGCTACATGGCAGACTCACATTCCGCAGCTCGAGTGCCAGTGACAGCCTTGAACCTTCATGTCGAGTAGTGGCAGTCCTGTGAACAATTTGCACAGTGATACGCTCCATCAACCTACTATGCTGAGTAGTATACATACACCATCTATGATCTATTGCGCCGCCTCCCGCCTCTGCTGGTTCTCAAACATGGCCAGCTGCTCCGCATCGATCTCCGCTAATCGCATGTCCACCTCCTGTCGTTTCCGCTCCAGCATCTCGAGGTACTCGTGGTCATCGATCTTCCTCACCGGCAAGATCTTCATCATCACGCCGAGAACCTTTGACGATATCGGAGCGTCGCCGCGGACTGCGTCTGGCGCCTTTGCTGGGTTCTCAAACGAGCCTCGCACATCCACCTCAGGTTCAATAGGCATCGGCGCAGCTGAGACTCCCTCATCCTTTGTCCGCCTTGCTAGCAGCTTTAACCGGATCACCCTCGCCTCGTTCACTCCTAATTGTGCTGCTGAGACGATGAGCGACGCCGTGAGTGCTGCAGGGAGGAGTGTTCGTGGTCCACCTGAAGTCAGCTGTGTCCCTGAGCTGCTGTCGCGACAGATGAGTTGGACGCTGGAGGCAGGCAGCGCGTGAAATGCATCGCAAATGCGCGACACAGCTTGTACCAAACAAGAATGCGAAACTCGCCTCATTGCATCTGTACACAGGGAGTCGGCTTTTGGCATATGCAGTACCACAACACTTGTCGATCAGTGAACTAGGCTCATAGCCAGAGAACTAGGCTCATAGCTTGAGTACTGGCGCGAGGGAACAAGCATCGGCCATGGACATGGCTCTATACGCATGCACGCCCAGACTCCCAGCTCTTTCTCTGAGCTTATTCCAGGACATCAATCGCTGTTGCAGACTGCACACTCACGAGCCAGCAGACTAATCCCACCACCCGCTACCGCCCCCGAGATCGCCGAGTCCAGCACCCGCTCCAGCCGCACGTCCATGAACGACTGCTTCTCCGGCCCGACAGGCTCGCCGCGCAGTATTGCTGCTCTCCGCGCATGTGACGGGGTCGCTCCGACGCCAAGCAGGATCGGGGAGACGAGGTACTCTCTTGTCCCGAAGAATGCCAGCGCAAAGACTGAGCAGTTGATGCCCATGTTGACACTGAAGTCGACGGCGGGCATGCGCTTCGCGAGTCCGAGTGCTCCACCTGCTACTGCGCCGGCCACGCCTGAGGCTAGCACCGCGGAACCGACGAAGAGAGGCGCCCGGGGGTCGACCGGGAACTCCTTTGACATTGGTGTTGACTTCGACATTGAGAAGGTCTTAGGGAGTGAGGCACTCGAAGGGGAACGATGCCGAGCGTGTTCAAAAGGGAAAGTGCCGCCCGAGTAAAGTTAGACTGGGGTTGAATGTCCCCTCCTCGATACAGTGTCGAAGTCGAATAGGGTATCTGAAGAAGGAGGACGAACAGCGCAGCGGTGGCAGCAACCATAACCTCGAGAGCAGCGACGCCGGTTCCAACTTTACCATCGGTCAAATATCCGAGTAATATCCAGATAAGATGCTTGCAGTTGTGGCGTCCTGGCATGTCTCCTGCAACACATCGAGTGACGCTGATGATGTTCAGTACATTCTCTGTCGCTTGATTGTGATTCAGAGGATAGAACTGCCTGGCCCTGTGACTCGTCTGGAGGTTGATATCTACATGACAGGCTGTGCGACTGCCAAAGACACTGAGAAGGTTGGGCCACAGACGATAGCAGCAAACGCGGTTACATGATGATCTCTGCAGATGACCCCCTGCAGCCATATGTATAGCACAACTGTTCCCTGATTCGAAGACATATATACAACACAGAACTCGAGCCCGTCACAGCGCTCAGCGCCGCCCAGGCCGCCCATAGAAGAAACGAAGCAAAGGCTCTAGCCACTCATCCTTGACACTCTCCTTGTCCGCCAGATTCCTCCTCCCACGCGTCGCCCCGATCATAGCCGCCGCGGAGGGATACACCAGATCAGCATACGCCCCTACCCCGGCCTCGCGAGTTGGATCAGCGCGCGCCCTGCGATAATGCACGATATTCACATGCGCCTTGGCCTTCAGCAGCAGCCTTGCCTGCGTGAGCGTCGTAGGCAGGGGCACGCGATGTGTTGGGGTCGCTGAGCGCGACGTAGATAGGTCGGCCGAGAGCTCAGGCAGAGCGGACATCGGGTCCTCCAGGTCAACGAGGCCGAACTAATGTCAGCATGTAGGGTATCCGAGGCACCTCACCTCGATGCACAGCGACTGCCACAGGCGCAGCTTGTTGCTCGCGTCGTTAGTGTACGAGGGGTCGTTGAAGAAGCTGCCATCAGCACATGGGATGGATTCGACGCACCTGTCAATGGAGTGTTTGGCATCAGAGGCGCTCGTTATGCTCTGCGTGGCGTGGGATGTGTGGACCTTTCCGGACTGGGAGCGGGAGGGGCGTTGGGTCCCCTCGCTGCTGGATTCGGAATCGGAGTCGGAGTCGGAGTCACTGACACCGATGACTTCCTGGCAGGGTGTAGTTTGGCTGGGGCTGGGTGTAGTGTCGTCCCGGATAGGCGCTGCCTGGCCCTGGACAGGTTTCTGCGTGCGACTAGGTGTAGCCTCGCCCAAAGCTGATGTAGAGTTCCGGCTAGGTGTAGCCTCGCCCCCGCCAGGTGTATGCGCGCTCGGACCAGGAGTAGCGTCAGCATTGGGAGCAGCTGCTATTCCACGAGCTCGGCCTCGACGGCCTTTACCACGCTCCTGCTGCGCCGCATGAGTAGTTGGGCAGGACCTATCCTCTTGCTCGGATGACGAGCTACTCGACGTCAGGCTGTCCGATGTTGATAAGCCGTCGCTATCTGTCGACGCCTCTGGCCGCCTGCGCCGTGCTCGAGTCATTTCGCTACGAGCTGGTGTCAGAACCACCACCTCCTCCTCGTCCAGGTGCAACAGGTTTCCGCTGTCCTCTAGGTGCACGAAGTCTCCACTGTCGCCTGAGCTCAGCCGGACGAGGTCGAACGACTCCGTATCTGAGGATAGTTGGAGATCCTCAACACTCGATGTGAGGTCAGAGACAACATGATAATCTGTCTCTGGGGAGGTTGGGGCGGATGAAGGGGCCGTGTGCATGACGGTAGAGGTTGGGCGTCGCTGGCGGGCCAGGAGCGCTGGCTGGTGGCCAGTGCTCGACGCCAAAGGACTCCTAGCTCTGCGCCCTCAGACCCAGATTTCGCGGTAGCAGACAAGGCTTGGATGTTGGACAACGAGGTCGACAGGATGCAATGATCAGTCAGGATAAAGCATCACATCCAGCGCATCGCTCTCAGTGAGCATCACTGCTCATGACTCTGGTGTGAATCTCGGTTGCGAGCGATAGTAGTACGGCATGAAACAACAACAATCGCGGAGATCGGTGGTACTCCGGGTGGTGCCTTAGTGATGCGTGATAGCGATAGCGACGTTGTTGTGGGAGTGAGCGACCGACAACAACAAAGCAGTGACGAGCGACTCCCAACCCCCATGACAGCAGCGAAGCACCTGTTCTCAGTGTTCGACGTGACGAGGCAAGGCGGGTAGTGTGTGGTGGTAGCTCTGACGCCAGTGTTCTTCGAGAGCGCGTTGTCTCTGGGTATCGTGAATCTGAAGCCGCTGCGGCCTGGTCGTTAGTGGTGGAGCATGGGGCTGCGACTGATCTTCAGACGTGCTGATCATATCCAAACGCGTGGTCCCGCGATTAGCTGATCTGCGGCCTGAGGAGGTGTCTGATTTGTTCCACAGTGTGCAGCGCGTTGGCGGGGTGGTGGAGAAGGCATATGAGGCTGAGGCGTTGAATATAGCTGTCCAGGTAAGTGGGCCACTGGGACTATCAATGGAGTTGTGCAAGATCAGCATGGACGACTTTGCTGTGGTGTGCAAGTTCGCTGACATCAGGACGGAGCAGCAGCAGGCCAGTCAGTCCCCCACGTCCACGTCCATGTCATCCCTAGGCTGAAGACGGACTTTGGGGGCGACACGGACAACGTCTACCCTGCTCTGGAGGACAGTGAGAAGAACCTCGAGGGGGACCTGGCACGACATTCATCAACGGAGAGGAGTAACGGCCCAAAGAAGTGGGCAGTGCCTCCTGACGCTGAGAGGAAGCCGCGGAGCGACGAGGAGATGCAGAAGGAGGCGGAGTGGTTGCGGGGCCTGCTTGCGGCGTGAGGCGCGAGCTGCGAGCTACGAGCCAGCTGTACACTAGACATCATATAGATGATGCATAGAGACGATCACGACTGATCAACACCTGGTATCTGCAGAGATCACAGAGTTTAGTTTGATCATTGCATGCTCTACAAGACTGCGAGAAGTGCTCGAATCCTCTGACGCAGTGAAGAAGCCATAAGGTCCCCCGACGTCAGCCGGACCTGACGAGGCGACACCTGACTTCCTCATCGATCGCGTCAGTCGGAATCGAGTGATGTTCATACAGTCTTATAGACGTCAGACATCATTTCCCTCCGAGGTATGGACTCGTGCCGTCTTCATGACGACTTCTGTCGGATACCAGAGGGACACAGCATGGAGAAATACGTCTTCACTACTTGACGTCCTGCTGCTCTCTCAGCCTCCAGCTCCTCCAACACCTTTCCGCATGCCACACAATCTACCTCTCGGCGCCCGTCACGGTTCAGTCTAGTGCACAAATCATGAGCACTTGAGCATTGGTGCCGTGCATACGTGCATACGTGCTAGGACGCTCACGTGCGGGGGCGGATAAAAGACGGCATAACATGTTAGTACACTCCAGCACTGCGCGATGAGACATCCGTAGAGCCAAACGACTATTCCAGTGTGGACCCGACACTTGCTCGTCCCTAGCCAATGTACGGCACAGCAGGCTCGCATATGAATCTGGGTTATGGGTGCAGCGCTAGCCTCCTAGCCTAGCTCCTAGGCTGCTAGGCTGCTCGCTGCCGCCCGGCAGCTACACAGCGCGTTTGGCTCGCTTTCGCGGTATGCGGGTGTCACGCAGAGCGCGGGATGCAGTAGTTTTGGGCCTGGTACGTGGGGCCCTGCCGCTGTGGCTACAACAAGGAGGCAGACCTCTGCACTCATCGACACTGATTGTCTCTTTGCTGTGTGTCCCGTAGGTACGAGGGTTGCAGCTCCTACGAAGCTATTGCCAGTTTGCATCCTGAGCATACTCACCAACACCCCCATCTGTGATCCTGCGATGCTCCATTCTGTACGCTGCGCGTGACAGAGCATGCACTGTAAAGTTCGATCACTCAGAGGCACCGTCAACTCTATCTCCTTGTGGCAATACCCCCGATGTCCCCCTGTTCTCAACTCCAATAGTTAATTGCACGTTTGACGCATCAGCTGGTGCACGATCGCACGAGCAGCTCCTCTCAGTTCGGATGGCGAGTCACACGCTGCCTACAAGTGCGGCACGGCTCCCTAGCAGCTCACTAGTACCTCGTTATCATTGCGAGCCCCATCCTACAGGATGATGCGAATGATAGATGTTGTGTTTCAGTAACCTTGGATGGCTTATTCTGCCGTGTGGCAATCGGTGACAACTGAAGCCGCCCTACCCTGCCAGGACCGTCTCACACCTGACTCTCACTCCTCTGGGCAATACTCTGAGCCTCAACGCCTTAGCTCAACAAACCGTCCCACATGCTTGCTGCTTGACGACATACTGGTGCTGTTGGACATGTAGTCGATCTCTCCACTGTACACTCGCTCTCCTCTTGGACACTACTGGGACCGTCGACGCCGTCCAAAGTCGCCAGAGACCCCCCGCCCCCCCGCGATGTCGACCGCAAAGACGGTCAGCGCCGCGGGTGGCGTGGCGATATCAGCGCTGACCGTGCTTGCTGCGTTCTACATGCTCGTGCGGCTCATCCGGCAGGGCTTTGGCAAGATGCGTGTGCGGTTGCTGGTCGGCGTGGTCATCAGCGACATGGCGATAGGTCTCACGACGTTGCCGCCTCAGGCGCTGTATCTGGCAGGTCGTCCGATTCTGACAGGTCAAAAGGGCTGCAATGCCCAGGCATTCCTGTGGACCTGTGCGCTGTTGTCGCAGCCGTTGGCGTCGTTGTTCCTCGGCTTCGCAACGTACATGTTGGTCGTAAGTGGTCACAGCAGTGTACACAGCTTGCCCAGCTGTTTGCCTGCCAGCTGGATTCTGTGACGTCTGGCTGACCCCAGAAACACCCCCTGAGCCCAATGACCGTCTGGATCGAAAAGTACTCGTGCTTCTCGTGCTTGGCGATATGGGCAGGATGTTGCCTGCACGCAGGCTTGTGGTGGCGCTACATCGGCTTCGAGCAACGCGGCACAATGTGCTCGTACGCCTCGCACCCACACCTGCCAGACGACCTCGACCGCAACCTCATGCAGTTCATCCCACGCACAGTGGTCTTCATCGCCCTTGTGGTCGTCTACTCGCGCCTCTTCTCGTTCCTCCGCCGGCCTGACGAGATCGATCTCTCGAGACACGATGACAACTGCGATATTGCGACCAAGGTCGCTCGGAAGTACAGGCAGGCAAAGCATGCGGTGCGGACGTACGCGCGCTGCGAGTGCCTTCGCGACCCGTCGCCGCCCTCTCACTCGGACCTAGCGCCATGGGAGGCGCTGTCGTTCGGCATTGACCAAAGTATCGAGCAGCAGCAGCAGCAGCCCCCAGACTCGATATCAAAGGGCTCGACGATGTCGGCTTCGACATCGGACAAAAGCACTCCTTCGTCCTGTGCACACCTGCCACAGGTGCCCCAGCTCGCCTTTACTCCAGCACGACGAGAAGAGCCAACACGATCTCCGCTGTTCCAGCATCGGCCGACTTCAGAGTCCTCACAACCACCAACAGACCACCACCTCTCACATCTCCCTGTCGAACATCTCGCACAGCAGCCCCACACACACACCCAACCACAACACCAACACCCCCGACTCCCACCAAACCCCACAGCCATGACGATGAAGGAGTTCTTCGACACCGAGCCACCCCCACCACTCTGCACAGCCGGCCCGGCATCCCCGCACGCCATCTCGGCAACACAATACTTCAACAGACAAGCAAGCCTGCTCATGCTGTGGTTTCCGCTCGCGTACATGGCGGCCTTTCTTCTTTCCATCATCTGCCTCGCGATAGACTTCGCAGGCGTCGAGAGCGAGGTGTTCTCCATCATGAGCCTGTGGATGATCCTCATGGTCGGAATGATAGACGCAGGCGTGTATGGCGTCGCAGAGGTTGTAGTCAAGAAAAGGGTTAGGCGGCAGCTGCCGTTGCATCTTGGGTAATAATATGTATCATGTTGTATCATAGGGTGTGCTTGATTTCGCATGTGGGCCTGTAGCTTACAAGCATATCTGACTGTTGTCTTTCTGCGTATGGCTCTGCTACCGGAGAGTACGACGACGAGCTCACGCCAGAGATTAATTGAGACCACCTCCCACGTACACAATCTACCCAACGCGCCAACGCCAGCTACATCCTGACATCCGGAACTGACATCACCCAGCGAATACACCAACCTCCCATCTCAACGTCCGCTGTAATCTTCATCAACATGCGGCTACCTCGATCGTGCGTGCTACTCGTGCTCTGTGCTGATGACAGGATTGCGCTCGCAGCGCTCACACTGGCAGGAGCTGTTTCGGCACTCGACGTGACTGGGCGGGTGCTGTACAATACCATCCTGAGTGAGTCTCATCTCCGCCGTTTGACCTTGTTGTCAATCACATGTCAAGCTCCTTGTTGCTTGCCCTCATCAAGATGTCTCATTCCATCCGACGCAGGTCTAGTGGGAAGCCTCAAGCATAACAGGGGGTTAGATCTTGCTGGTGCGCCTGCGACGCGGGACATCGAGACCCAGTTCGGGGTTGTATACAGTCATTCATCGGCAGACAGAGTCGGGACTCCTCAGTCTGATTGTTGCTTATCATTCTCCCTCGCTCACTCCACTGCTCCTAAGTCTTGTCTTGCTCGAGCTAACCGCAGCCAAATCGCAGCTCCCGATCGACGCGCGGATCGACATCGACTACGGCAAGGCCACGGCGCGGATCCGCTCAGATGGGACATTCGCGTTCCCCCTCGACGCGGGGCGGCATGTGCTGCGCCCGTATATCGCGGGGTATGATGTGAATGATGTGAGTGGGCTTGGCATTGGCGTTGTGAGGGTTTAGTGCCGGCACTGCACTGAGGTGGAATGAGAATTGGGCGAGTGGCTCGGGCACATCGAGCAGCCGGAGGTCTTGAAGCTGAACAAGTCTTGAGTAGCTTTGGACTACGACACAAGTCTTTGAGTAGCTCAGTAGCTCTGGACTACGACACAAATTTTGACTAGCTTTGCTTTGGACTACGAAGTGAGGCAGATGCAAGGAGCTTCATGCTCAAGTGCAGAGCAGAGCCGAGCTATTGTCCCTCACCTAGACACAGTCGGCACATCAGATCACTGAGCTCTTACAGACTTTTTCTTGCTAGCTAAAGATACTGACCCCAGCTCATCGTCACAATCCCATCCGACACAGAGACCAAGGAGAACCCCGACGACCCCGCGCCCACCACCCCCCACGTCCAAATCTTCAGCCAAGGACGCGCCCTCCCTGCCTCGGCGCCATCCCTTCCCTACCCCCTGGAGATCACAGCCACGGGAATCAAGGACTACTACACTCCCGCAGCGGGCGTCAATATCCTGCAGATGCTCAAGAGCCCTATGGTGCTCATGATGCTTGCGAGTGGGTTCATGGCGCTTGTGCTGCCCAAGATTACGGTGAGTGTCGATCCTGTCGTCAGACAGGGTGGGAGACGACTCAAGGCGTCTGTCCCTGTCTTTCGATACAGCTCCTAATCTATACCTCAATATCTCCGCCATGTCCATTTCTTCACACCTTGCCTCCTTCCGCTGGCTTTGCTCGTTTATCGCTAACGCCCAGGAGGCCCTCGACTCGGACCCCGAGCTCGGCGCGGAGATGAAGCAGCAGCGCCAGAAGATGCAGCAGAGCATGCAGATGGACTGGAGTGGGGCGTGAGTGTTTACTTTTACTTGTACAGGATATAAGTTTCACGCTGATGTCAGCTTGGCCGGCCGACTCGCCAACTCTGCCGCACCGTCCCAGGCCGGCTCCGTCACTCCTCCGAGCGATGCGGCTCCAGGTACAGGAGGTGTACCAGGGGCACGCCAGGCTGCTCCTGCACGTGGTGGCAAGCGTGGAGGGGGGAAGAAGCGGTGAGAGAGAGGGTGGTAATGGCGCAGTCGAGGTGGAGGTGGGCAGTAGTTGCGTAGAAGCAGTGGAGATGAAAGCATGGAGAGTAGATCGAAGCGTGATGTGGCCTGATGATGTACGTGAAGCAGATGTGCTGCCAAGGGTCACAGACGAGGCGGACTATCAGATCAGCATGGAGTGATTGCGCATCCTAGATTGACAGAAGACTTGGTAATTGTGGCAGTTCTCACTTGTGACTGAAGACTGCTATGAAGAGTATGATGACAGCTCTGTCGGACGGGCAGGCAAACGCAACATCGCACCCTTCCCTTCTGCGACGATATCAGCATGTGATGCTTGCATATGACTCGCGGATATATGAAGCATGTCCTGCCTTGGCAGTGTGCGGGACGGGGGCTGTCCCTCGCGAAACACGCTAGACGCGTGCGTACGGGTCACAAGCTATACCTACGCAACCTATACGGGACAATATCTCTCAACTTGGTGACAACTGACGCGTCGGTCTAACACCAGATACAGCACTGTGTCACTCCCGTTTGCATATTCAAGCAGCACCATGAACACATCGCACTGCAATCTGCTATGCATACACCGCATACACCGCATGCACTGCTCACTGCGGACATGCACGCGGACATGCACGCGGACATGCACGCGGACATGGAAAGTCAAAGTCCGAGCATTGATTGCTCTATTGCTCCGGGGTAATGCTTGATCGTGCCATCCATCAGATCCGGGTTGTGAGGGGTCAATGTCGGTGCATCGGTGATCGATACGCTTTTGCTTGAGATTGGCATGCAAGGCGATCGATCGATGCGTTGTTGCTGCGGAGAGTGTGCACTGTCCACTGCCCCAGATCAACAGCAGCCTCATGCTGAATGCCATCGCAGATTTGCATCGACGTGCCATCGCCATCCCATGTATTCGCTGTGGCTGCTGCAGTGACTCACAGCTCACAGCTCACAGACGTGGCCAGCCAAAAGTTGGCCAAGATGGCCGATCTGGTTTCGCTTTGAAGCGAATTCAGCAAAAGGGGCATGGCAGCTGGCAGGCAGGGGACGCGTCGACATTGTGTGACGGGAGCTAAAGTTTGAGTCTGGTGGGATATGTATTGCAGGCTAGTATGGATTACAATCCAAGTGCCTTAGGACTACTGTATCAATACAAACCTCATACTCGCCGATTAGGCCAATCGCACGCGCGCACTACTGCTGTCTAACACCACAGGCCCACACCACGACCCCGCCCCACTCGCTGTCGCTGTGCAACTCAACATTCGTGTTAGCGTCTTCGTCTTCGCTTCATCCCAGTCGCTACTCCATCCATCCATCCATCAGTCCTCTTCGCGTCGACGGCACTCTTTGATTCATCCTCTTCCCCTCCCCAGGTCGACTTTGTGTCATCACTGTGCAGAGTCTGTGGTGATCCGTTGCCTCAATCACCTACGCCAAACGCACCCCACCCTCCTTTGGCCCATCACTCTAGCCCATCACATTTCACGCACCACCCTCCTTTCTACTCTTCGGAACGAATAAGCAGCAGCACGAGCACCGCGCGCGCCTCCGGCCTCGTCCACTCGATCCAATCTCACTCCCGTTCGCCTCTCTCTTTCAAACCCACCCAGCATGGCCCGCAACCGCCTCCAGCAGCCAGGCCAGTATGGGTATGTCCCCCGTAGCGATTCGTACTCGCGCCTAATAGACAGCGACCAGTCCGTCCCGGCAGGCGGGAACCCGTACGCGGCTGCCGCTGCAGCCCCCTCCCCCCCAGTCTCTAACCCCTATGCTGCCCAGCAGCAGCCGCAGGGCTACAACAACCACACCAACCAGTATGCCTCGGCGCAGCCGACATATCCTCCCCAGCCGCAGCAGCAGACATACTCCCGGCCTACGGGGTATGCAGCAGGAGGAGGAGCTGGTGGTGCCGCAGCACACGGGAATGGGGGCAGTGGTGACTTCTGGAGCGATCTGAATGCGACGAACAATCTGCTGGCGGAGCTGAGGACCAAGATCAGCGAGGTCCGCGAGGCGAACCAGGCGGCGTTGGCTGAGACTGTGAGTGGGGTTGGGTTGGAATCGGAGAGGCCGAATGTGGCATGTGCTAGAAGGTATCAGAGGGAGGTGAAGGTTGCTAGGATGGGCTGAGTAGTGCGAAGAACCCCGGCAATTCGCACATGACAATCGTGCAATACTGTATCTCGCATACAGCAGGATCCTGTACTCAAGACTCTCTGAAGAGCAGGATAGAACAGGAGTCGAAAAGCAATGCCGACTATCTCCCACGTGCTCTCCTTTGACACGCCCCTCCTGTTCCCTCGCTGACCCCAGGACTCGACCAACTCACAAGCAATCAGGACCGCCGACGCCATCTCGGACCAGGCCAGGGCGCTGCGCGAGGAGTGCGCCGCCTCCATCAGGCAGCTGTTCAAGGCGGCCAAGGGCGACAGGTCGCAGGTCCAGCAGGCCAGCCGGGCGCGTGACGACCTCCGCGGCCTCCTGCAGGAGCACCAGCAGATTGAGAAGGACTACCGTGCCAAGACGCAGGACCGCGTCGCACGCCAGTACCGCATCGTCAAGCCCGATGCAACGCCAGAGGAGATTCAAGAAGCCATGGAGAACGACAACCCCCAGGTGTTCACCCAGGCGCTCCTCAGCAGCCGCATGACAGGCGCACGCGGTGCCCAGCGCGAGGTCCAGAACCGACACGTCGAGCTCAAGAAGATTGAAAAGACCATGACCGAGCTCGCACAGATGTTCCAGGAGATGAGCATGCTCGTCGAGCAGCAGGACGAGGCAATCACACAGGTCGAGCAGACGATGCACGAGACGCACCAGAACATCGAGGGCGGCAACCAGCAGCTTGACGGGGCGATTGTCAAGGCCAAGAAGGCGAGGAGGAGAAAGATCATCTGTTGTGCTATCTGCAGTGAGTATCGTTGTGTTGTGTTGATGGTTGTGTGCGTAGTGCTGATAGATTCCCAGCCGTCATCATCGTTATTCTCGCCATTGCACTCGGTGTCGGTTTGGGTGTTGGTCTCAAAAACGCCACGTCGAACAAGTAAAAGTCGTGGTTACCACTCATCGTTGCTGCCAAGTGTAGCACCCCTCCTTGCCCTCACTCTATATACCCCCTTGCTTCTCTGGTCTCTTAATGCTGGCACCAGTGGTCACCCTGGCATGGCAGTCTTGTGTGCTACTTGACGGAGTAAGTAGTAGCCTGTCGCGACATTGCCATAGACTCCATCATGCAGTCTGGTTTGTACGAGTGGTCCGGGAAACAGATGTCATGCGTCATGCTCAGGTCAACTATGTCTTCTGTCGAGCCATCACAAACCTGCCTGATACTGAACAACAATATGTGACAAGGTGAGGATGGGGAGGTAGTTGTCGTAAAGGGGGCGATTGTATGTCCTCTAGCACACACCACCTCGGGCCTTTTTACTGGATCTCACTCTTGCTGCTCTAGTCCATGAGCATGTTGCTTTCACTTGTTCGCCTCTAATAAGTGTCCCATGCCGACATCAGTACTGTTACTCGCTGTGCTTGCTGTGCTTGCTGTGCTCCAGTAACGACTTTGACTTCTGAGCGCCTGACCCGAGTCGACCGTCGCATCCTTGTTCTCAACTCTATCCCGCACTTCTTCGAGTTTCCACTTTATTGC
Source organism: Cutaneotrichosporon cyanovorans (assembly GCA_002335625.1). Classification (NCBI taxonomy): domain Eukaryota; kingdom Fungi; phylum Basidiomycota; class Tremellomycetes; order Trichosporonales; family Trichosporonaceae; genus Cutaneotrichosporon; species Cutaneotrichosporon cyanovorans. The sequence continues at coordinate 822,315 of BEDZ01000002.1, read as the reverse complement.
ATACTCTTAGAGTCCTTTTCCTCATCTTCTCCTAACCAATTGGTCCTCTGCTCTGAACCAAGTCCTAACAGCAGTTGCATCCACACACGCGGTCTACTTCTGCCCAACGCCCAACTTTGTGTTGTGTCGCGCCGAAATCACAAGCCACGCGTCTAAACACTTCTGTAAATGACGCAACGTGCATCGCGTGGTGCTGAACTCAAGGCTCGGTCGGCTACATCGGATACACAGTGCGACCACAACAGACACACAATGCTCGAGCCTACACTCTGTCTCTTCTCAGCCGACCCACTCTTCAGCACTTGCTGCTACTAACTACTGCTCTGCTCCCCCTCGACGACTCTGCTCGAGGCAGCAGATGTACACCGAGGCCCGTACAACATCCCCGAGGCACTCTCGCTAGTCTTGGCACGAGCGACGACCCGAAGCACTCGGCCTGACCTTCAAATCAATCTCCTTCAAGTCTCTGTCGCCCATAGTCGCCAAGATGCCCTCGGCCCTCTCCCTCCTCTACCTCATCACCCCCTCGCTCACCCTCCTGCCTGTCCTGCCGCTTGCCAGGCCGGTGCGGGAGCCCCCAGCACTCCCCGGGATACGAGCAGTGACCATCCGGACAGTCACGCCTCGGCGGTCGGCGATCCTCGTTGTGCTCTCCGGCCTCGCACTCACACATGCCCTGGAAGCGGCGGCACTGGTGCTAGACCTCGTGGCGACGTCGGTGCGGAGCGACCCGCATCACCACTCGGCATGGGAGATTGCGACGGCCGCAGCGCACGGTGTGGGCGGGGTGGTGGTGTATGGGCTTGCGGGTATTCTGGCCGAGTGGAGGGGACGGTGGGGGGATAGGTGGATTGTGGTGGTGGCGCTGTTGGCGTGGGGGCTGGAGGTGCCGGTGTTGGTGTTGACGGTGGTTAGGGAGGTGCATTCTGGTGAGTGGTGGTTTCGGAGGGGTGGATGAGGTGGGAGATTGGCCTGGGGTGGGACATCGACGAGAGTGATGAGGTGAGGGATAGGCGGGGTCGGCGATCTGAGTTTGCTGAGTATGGTCTGTCTTTGCTGAGCATGGTTTGTCTTTGCTGGGCATGGTCTGTCTCTGCTGGGCATGGTATGTCTCTGCTGGGCACGGGTTCGTGCAGGTGCATGGCTGGGCCTTCTCATGAATTCAAGGAGTCGTCCTCTTGCTGCCTGGGCTACTGTCGGATGGACACCTGGTCGTGTACATACGCACAACTCGTCTGAGTGTCTGCTCCATCTTACTTGTGTGGCATGGGACTCTGCGAGTTTTTCATACTGGACACTACCAGTATTGTCACGTCAAGACTACCTGTGGTGTGACCCATGACCTAAAGAACTGTGTTTTGTCGCGGCAGCGATATCAACGTCAGCATCGTCGGTGAGGAGAGCATCTGCCCATCATAGCCTTGCTCTTGTTATGGCAAGCTAGCAGCACCTGAACTACCATCCAAAGTGCTGTGACTGTCTCCTGTTGTGGGGTTTTCGCCCGCAATGCAATCACTTGTTCGTGAACAAGTATGATCTCCAAGCCACTCCTCTATCAATATACTATGATGACTGCATCACTGTCAATGATAGTGTGCTGACGAACAGTTGGCCTCGAACGCATCTACAACATCCTCCTTATCGTCTTCTCCTCCCTTCGCCTTCTGCTCCTGCCGGTTCTTATCTGGCTCGTATGCTCGCCGAGGGTCGCATTCCAGTCTGCAGACGAGCGCACCGGCCTCCTGGCAGATACCGAGGAGGCTGCTCCAACATTACGTGCTCCCGCCTCTGCTCAATCAGTTTCTACAAACAACGGCTATGGCACCTTCGAGGCAGACACGAGCCGCGACGCATCAAGAACAGGCACCCCGCATCCGCCCGTGGTCACGCCAAAGGGTGCAAACACCCCTCAGAACGGCTCTCAACCACCCCAGAGGAAACTAGGACAAAAGAAGGAGGACCCCGTGACACAGGGGATATCGTGGTCAGCATTCTGGGCGCGTATTTGGAAGCTCCGAGCACATCTGTGGCCGACAACAAACTTCCGCCTCCAGATCAACTGCTATGCGTGTATCTTGCTCCTCGGCGTCAGCCAGGTCGTCAACATCTTCGTGCCCCTCATGCTGGGCAAGTTCGTCGACGCTCTGACCGTGAGAGCTGGGGGCCGCGATGGTCCCAACCCCTGGCCCTGGTTCGCAATCTGGATAAGCCTGCGGGCCATCCAAGGCGGTGGGCTGCTGTCCTTCCTGCAGAATGTGCTCTGGGTTCCCGTGCAACAGTACGCAGACAGGGAAATGCAGGTGCTGCTTTTCGGTCACCTGCTCGACCTCAGTCTCAAGTTCCACACGAAGCGCAACACTGGCGAGGTGCTCAAGATCATCGACCGCGGCTCGGCGATCAACAACCTCCTCCAGGTGCTGCTGTTCTCTGCAACTCCGACACTCCTGAGCATCGTCATCACCCCGCTCGTGCTGTTCAAGTTCTTCTCCTTCCCTGTGTCGATCGTCCTGGCTGTCGTCATGGCCACATATCTCACCTTCTCTATAGTCTTTACCTCCTACCGCACCCGCCTGCGTCGCCAGATGGTCGAGCGCGACATCAAGACCCGCGGCATCGCAAGCGACGTGCTCACGAACTGGGAGAGTGTCAAGTACTTCACTGCCGAGCAAAGGGAGATCAACAGGTACCGCGGTTCCGTCCTCTCCTACCAGGACACCGAGCTGCGAGTGCTTGTGAGCTTTAACCTCCTCAATCTGGGTCAGGCGTTCATCATCACACTTGGCCTGCTGTGCTGTTCACTAATCATCGCCAACGACGTCCTTATCGGTGCTGCCACTGTCGGCTCGTTTGTCATGTTCCTGCAATACCTGCAGCAGCTCATCACCCCGCTCGACCGCTTCGGCACGCTCTACCGCCAGCTAAATGCCAACGCCACAGACGCCGAGAAGCTGTTCAATCTCCTCCAGCAGCCGACTGAGATCCGCGACGCCCCCGGTGCCAAGGACCTGGTCATCACCGGCGGCGTCATCGAGTTTGACAACGTCCATTTCAGCTACGACCAGGATCACGAGGCGCTATGTGGTGTCTCGTTCCGCATCGGCAAGGGCGAGAGCATGGCGCTCGTCGGCGAGTCCGGCTCAGGCAAGAGTACGATCCTGCGTCTTCTGTACCGGTTCTACGATATCGACAGTGGCCATATCTACATCGACGGGCAGGATATCTCAAAGGTCACCCAGCGGAGTCTTCGCGATGCGATCGGCATTGTTCCGCAAGACAGCGTGCTCTGGAACGACACAATCGCAGCCAATATCGCATACGGGAAGGAGAATGCCACCGACGAGGAGATCATCGCCGCCGCAAAGGCAGCAAAGCTCCATGACCGCATCATGTCCTTCCCTGACGAGTATGCGACTGTCGTCGGCGAGCGAGGTGTGCGGCTCTCGGGCGGAGAAAAGCAGCGTGTCTCGCTCGCTAGGATGTTCCTCAAGTCCCCGGCTATTCTGGTCCTCGACGAGGCGACATCAGCGCTCGACACTGAGACGGAGCGGGAGATCCAGAAGTCGCTCGCTGAGCTGGCGCAGAACCGCTCGTCGCTGTCGATCGCGCATCGGCTGTCGACTATCATCAACTCGGATCAGATTGTGGTGATGAAGGACGGACGTGTGATTGAGCGGGGCAACTATCATGAGCTTTTGAGTCAGAACGGGCAGTTCAGCACCATGTGAGTGTCTCCTACTGAAGCTGTCCTTGAGGAGCATGCACTTTTCGCACCAACAACCTTGCCTATGCAAGAAGAACCTCAGATGGCATCCTTCAGGCATGCGAGGCAGCCGAGCTAATGTCAGGTGGAAAAAGCAGATCTTCACCGAAGCCGAGTTCCTCGCCGACGCTCAGAGGCCCGGAGAGGCAGCCGCCACAGCAGCCGCAGCCACCGCCTCTGCGATCGGAAGCGGCTTGCGCGAAACCGACACCCCCGCGGACGTGCGCGTTTCCGTCTCAGCTCAGACTCGGGAGGGCAACGACAGTGGCGACGTCTCATCTGCCGATGTGCACATCCACCGTGTGAGCCCCCCCAGCACTGTCGCGGAGGGTGACGACGAGCTCTCTGCAAACGAGGATGGGAAAGAGGCGAAATCCACGTCCAGACCTGCGCCACAGCAAGAAGAGGCTGAGCAGAGCCACAGTCAGGCCGACAGTCCCGAGCGCAGCCTCCACCCCGACTCCGCCGACCACGCCTCGCCCCATCCTCGCACGCCTGGAGCTTCGAAGGCCTTCCCGGGTGCTGAGGAGACACCGTCCATCTCCCGCTCGCATTCGGGGGCCTCCGTATCCCGCTCCCTCTCGCGGCAGGACAGCAGCGCGGGGGACCACGAGGTCGAGGAGGGTGGCGACAAGCGCCGGAAGAGGCTGAGCAGCATCAAGGGGTTTGTGAGGCGGATGAGCGAGGACCGCACGCCGCTGCTGAGGAGCAATAGTGGGAGGTCGAACCGTAGTGGGAAGAGTAGTACGGGCGGAGAGCGGTAAGCTCTGAGTTGTGAGAGTGGTGAGGTGGATTTGTGAGCTTATGCATGGTTGTGGCATTCAGTGATTGGTACTGGCGCAGCGGTCGCTGCGTCGTGAAGCCGAGAGGGAGTTTTGTTCTTTCCTGCAGCGAAGCTGCAAACTCGTAGGTATTTGATTGTAATCACAGCACTCTAGCACCAGTCTGTAAACATGACGCTCGCTCCGTTATATCATATTGCGGAGCCTTGCTTCTGGATACGTGTGTAAAAGAGGGAAGCCGTTGTCTTATGAGATAATGTATGAGTATTGAGTTGCATAATGCTTGGAACGGAAAGGTGCTACTGTATGTGCGAGAACACGCTTAATCCGCCACTTTTGCTCTTGTGTGGTGTTCTGAGCCTATCCGCCTGTTTACAAGCACGCGTCATCTACGCGCATACTGCGGAGTGAAACGAGTCACAGACAGATTGCCAAACGCTCTCGCTATGTTTTAAAAAGCTCGCGAGGGTCTACCGACTACTGTGCGACACTCTTGAATGTCCGGCGCACCTTGCTGCTCGTGAACAGCACGCTGCCGAGACCGAGCACGCTCGCGAGGTCGACGAGGAGCAGCGTCACTCCAGCAAGCATGAAGCGCGGGGCAAAGACCTTCCACACCATCAGGTGGCGGCGGAGCCAGGCCGCAGTGACGGCCGATGCGAGGGTGATAGCCGCAAAGTAGATCACGGTCGCGAGTGCGACCTGCACCGAGTGGGCGAGGACGGGCGTCGACCCGTTAGGGCGGGGGGAGACGTTCCAGATCGCAAGCAGCGGGATGGCGAGCACGATGAAGATTGTCGGTCCCCAAGTGTTGATGATGACGAGCAGTGGGGACCACGGGTAGACCACCTCCTCGAATAGGACGAAGGCGGACTTCCACTGGATCGACGCCAGGACTGCCTGATGGCCTGTGGCAAAGAAGGCCAGAATGCCCAGGAGAGCGAGGGGGACAACGTCTGTGAAAGACGGGCGGACGAGCGCATCGCTCTGTCCTGGCTCGAAGGCGCCTGGAGCTGCAGCATTGGAAGCGAACTGACGCTGCATGAGGATCGCGTCACGCTGGGAGTCGATCAGCTCGAGGTGTGCCACGATGGCGACGAGCAGGCCGACGAGGACGATCTGGCTGACCGCTGTGGACACGACTTGAACGACTGCGAACACGATGAGCAGGAAGAGGAGGTAGGTCGATCCGTAGGCATTTCCGAAGCCGAAAACTTTTGCCTTCTCTTCGCCGTCCTGATCCTTCTCGCGCACGATGTTGATGCATAGCGGCGAAGTAGCGAAGAGGTAGGGCAGGGCACCGAGGGACGCTCCGAGAGATGCACGGGCGAGCCACTTGCGCCCGGCATGCACGAGGGGGATGCGATCGGCGTTGAGGCCATCCCAGGTCTCGCTCCACTCCAGGAGGACGGAGAGAGCGTTGAGGATCACGACAACGCGCCAAATACCGCCAACGAAGATGGGTGCTGGGCCGGCGAATGATTTCGACCACGACATGACAACGCCGACGATGCGCGGCAGGACCATGAGCATGACTGGCGCAACGGCGTAGATCGCCCAGTCGGGAGGAGACGAGCCCTGCCAGAATGTCACGCGGCAGTAGGGCTGCTGCTCCTCCCTGCATACGGTGGAGAGGGAGATTGATCGGACGACGATCATGAAGAGCGCAGAGAAGAGAAGGATGCGCAACCTCAGAGACGCCATCGGTGCATTGAGGGCACGGGCGAAGTGCACGATGGCGATGGTGACCAGCAAGTAGGTGACAACACGGTCCTCCCACATGATGTAGGAGTTCGAGGCGAAGCTCAGGCAATGCAGGAGGAGGAAGGCGGGGCCGATGGCGCGATTCAGCGTCCAGCTCACACTGCGCCAGGGCTGGCCGGAAAGCAGCGGCGCTGCGAGGACTGCCGAGGACACCGCTGCTGTCGTGACGAGGAATGCTTGGATGGCGCCAAGGGGATCGCGAGTGTATGCACCTGCTGCAGTGCCGATGACACTGCCGACGACGACGCTTGTGGTCAAGGCAGTGTCCAGAGCCACGCGCACATAGACATCCCAGTTGACAGACGAGTTGCGAACCCCCAAGTACAGAGCGATCGTGGCTGCGAGACCCAAGGCCAGCACAACTACACCGACAGCGATATGTGACATGGAAAACTGTGCCCACAAAGCGCGGAGCACCCTAAGCGCAGTGACCGCCACGTTGCGGTTGGCAGTCGCCCGCTCCATAGCATTTGACGAGTCGAGGGCGGCGGCCGAGCGAGCCTTGTGTGCCTTGACAGTAGCGATGACCTCCTTGTTGTCGTAGGCCGCAATGTAGCGCTCGATCTGCTCTGCGTTGATCCGCGTGGCAGTTTCAAGTGCCTCTGGAGATGTGGAGAAGCACTCAGGAATGACCTGGCCAAGATTGTTGTACGGAATGGGAAGACCGAGGAGTAGAGCAAGAGTCGGGACAAGGTCGATCTGGTTGACCTGTCGCAACGACTGCGTTGCTCCGGGGAACACATATTCTGGCCAGTCTCCAGGGGCATTACCGGCATTCAGCGGCTTGCTCTTGGAGTACAGCCAAAGTGCAGCATCGACCTCAAGTTGTGAATCGCCTCCGTGGTCGCCCTTGGGGTTCATTCCATGATCACCAAGAACAACCAGAAGCGTATCGTCGTCGAGCTCATCGACCACCTTGCGCAGCACACGATCCATCTGCTCCAGCTTGTCGCGCATCGTGTCGCGGTCAGGGCCGACACGATGACCGACGTGGTCGACGCCCAGGAAGTGGCCAATAAGGATGTCCCAACCGCCCTCCTCAAGGTAGGGGAAGAGGTGCTTGATGACTCCGTTGTCAACAGTGTGCAGGTCCTCGACGTTGAACGAGTCGAAGGGATGAGCGTGCTTGAAGCTGTGAGGGAAGAGGTTGAGCCAAGTGTCGTCGCCCATGAACACGATGCTCTTGTTGGCCGCTGTTGCCTGTGCAATTAGGTTGTCCTCCTCGATAGCAGTCGATGCGAAGTTGGCGCCTGCATCAATGAAAGTAGGCAGCGACCCCGTTGTGATACCCTTCAAACGCTGCATGGTGGTCGTAGGAGGGTCAGAGTAGGAGTTGAAGATGAGCGAGTTGGCGGGGTTGCTCGCAGTGAGCTCCGCAGGCAATGTCAGCACATTGTGGTGGAAGGGCGAAGGCGGCTGGGGTGGAAACGGGCTGATGAAGTCGGTACGCAGAGCATCGATGATGATAACAACCGCCTTGGAGTGTGTGGCCGGGACAGCTGGTGGGTTTGTGGCCGAGTACGCCGGGGTGACCTCAGGTATCGTAAGTCGTGTAAGAAGGAAGCCCTGCGTGAATGTCCCAAGACCGATAAGGTGGACGAGCGTGATGTACACAAACAGCAGTATCGCCAATGCTGGCTTGGACACACCAGCGAGCCAGCGCGAAGCAGAGCGGCGTGCCGCGCCGCTGATCGTGGGCGACACGGCGGTCTGCTCTGACGACGCCGAACGCTCTGCTGTAGCCTCTGCCATCTTGTTCTTGACGTCAACGCAGAGCACACACTAACACTCACAAATGGCAAGCACAAAGGCTCCTAGCAGTGGACTTTCTGTCACTACGACGTGTCTAACACGCGTTTTGCACAACGAGAGGACTTGAAGGTGGTTGCAGAAATCAGGTTCGCAGGCGCGAAAGTCAGTCACCTCCACCTTGACCATGCGATTCCGTCTCTACCCCCGGCGACTTCTGCGGTACGAGCCATCTTGACAACTTCGTTGTTTATCGCTGTCTTTCACTTACCGAAGACATGCCAGCCCAGAACGCGGCTGCTGCTCCTGCTGCAGGAGCGCAGCAAGATGAGGCGCCCAGCAAGTTTGGGAGCATCGCTCGTACTGTGGTGATCTTCGTCGCATCGCAGGCTGGTGAGTCCGAGGACGCACGTTCCAGATGTTGACATGTAGTGATGCGCTACGGCATGCAATATGTAAGTCGTGAATCATTCAGTCGATCAAGGCAACAGAAAGCTCATGTCAGTTTGGTCTTGGTCCACAACAGCCAACCGAGAAACCTGCGCCGATTTCAGTATCCGAGGTAGCGGACGGGGACGGCAGCGCCGCGCCGTCAGAGAGCGCCGCAACGATTCCATCATCGCTCAAAGCTACGCCAGTATGGGAGCATGGCACACCAATGAGCATGCTCATGTACTCCAATACTGAGGAGGACATCAACGAAGTCAAGTGGGACAACCCCGTTGTGCGCTGGGATGGTTTGACCTACGGCAACTTCAAGGACGCCCGTGCCGAGGATCTCATCCTTGATGTTCCTGAGCGCGTGCGTGCCGACAACGGCAGCTGGTGGATGGACGTTCTACTTGTGAAGGGAGAAGGTCTCCCTACTGGCAAGCCACTGGCCGATGTCGCGCATTACCGCAAAGGTGTGTAGCGAGGATAGGCATAACTGACCGCAGAACTCACCCGCTGGATGCCGAAGCGTCGCACCCGCAAGGAGAAGTCTCTGCTTTCCAAGGACGAAGAACTTACAGCGCCCGAGGAGGAAGTGAAACCGGAAGGACCAGCACCCATCGTTTCGTATTGGGCGCGCAACCTTACGCTTACCGTCGTGTCCGACACCGGTGATATCAACTATGGACAGATTCCTGACGCCATGAAGCCAATGTACAAGCTCGCCCCGACAGGCAACGCGGACAAGCCTCAATACTACCCGCCGATCTACGCCAACGACTTTTGGTTACTCAAGGAGAACCTCCTTATGATCAACGCAACGACCCTTACACTCCCCCTTGCCGTCACATATCAAGCGATCGGCACCATGAAGTTCAACATCTTTGCTTCCCTGACCGCATCGTTCGACGCCAGCGCCCAAGCACAGGGTACTGGAGCCGATCTGGACGAGTTCAAAAGGATGCTGACGGAGACCAATCCCATCCTCCTGATCACGACTGCCATCGTCACAGTCTTGCACATGTTGTTCGAATTCCTGGCCTTCAGCAGCGACGTGAAGCATTGGAATCAGAAGGACAAGGACAAGGATCTCGTCGGGGTGTCACTCAACTCCATCCTCACCAACGTTGTCGTCCAGCTTATCATCCTTCTCTATCTGCAGGACAGCTCTGAAGAGACTTCGTGGATGATTCTCTTCACTCAAGGCATCGGCCTACTGATTGAGGCATGGAAGATTACCAAAGTGGTGAATGTCCGAGTCCGCCCCTCCAACAACATCATCGGATATACCATCAAGTTCGAGGACAAGCATGTCCTCAGTGAGGACGAGAAGAAGACGCAGGAGTACGATCGTCTTGCCTTCAAGCTCGTTTCATGGGGGGCGCTCCCCTTGCTGCTTGGCTATGCGGTCTACTCCCTTCTGTATCAGACACACCGCAGCTGGTACTCTTTCATCATCACTACGCTCGCTCAGGCTATCTACATGTTCGGCTTTGTGCAACTCATCCCGCAGCTCATCATTAACTACAAGCTTAAGAGCGTCGCACACATGCCGTGAGTCTCTTTCTGCATCCCAGCTGATCGACAGAATGAAGGCGATGATCTACAAGACACTGTCGACTGTTGTGGATGACTTCTTGTGAGTGACGTATAATCCTTGTCGCTGACAAGACAGCGCTTTCTGTGTGAAGATGCCCTGGCTTCATCGCTTGGCATGCTTCCGCGACGATGTTGTGTTCTTGATCTTGCTTTACCAGCGCTACATTTACCGCGTTGACTACACACGTGTCAATGAGTACGGTCAAGTGGCCGATGAGAAGGATAAGGCTATCGAGGGATCTGACAGCGCGAACGCTGTCAAAGGGGAGACAAAGAAGACCAAGTAGTGTGCTACAGTATCCATTCATGGGGTTGTCATACAGGACTGGGCTGAGAGCCGTTGTGCAGAACATCAAGTAGGCTTTCATAGACTCTGCAGCATTGCATCGTCGTCTCCCACTCGGCACACATCACATTGTAATGGGCATAAGGCACCGTATAGCTCACTTTTCTAATCACACTCCGGTTTTCAAATTTTTGCTTTATTTTGAGGAGGCCCCGCGTACGGGCGGGAGCAACCGGGCCTGATAGATGTTGTTTAGCCACCCATTGCGGCCACCTACAGCAACTCATCATTCGGCCATCCTACACCATCGACTCCCTTGCTTATACCATTGTCGACGCCGGAGCTTGATCAACGTCTCTATTCGTACAACAAGAGTGACTTCCTTGAGCCGGCGCGCGTTCATCTCGGCTTGGGCAACTGTTGTCGTGGCTCTCCTGAGTTCGATCACCTCCAACTTTACACCGACCATATCGCTACCTTGATCTGCGGGAACGGGAATCTGGACGTGGGGCATTGAGAGCCGGAGTGCACCGCCAACAACTCGCTTGCACTAGGTGTGTGTCGGCTGGTTCAGCGGTAGCTGGCTCGGGGGATGTCCGGGCCCTGGCACCCGCCCGCGCCAAGCCTGGCCTCGCTACCAGTAGACAGGAGCAAGACGGAGCCCAAGCCAGCTTACTACAAGCTACAGTTTGGCGACGATGTTACCGGCTTCAGCTACTACGTCCGCACTCTGAGTGTCGTGATCGGGCGGAATTGTGTGAGTATGGACTGGGCAAATTTCGGTTTTGGACACCGGGGTCGATGACGGGTTTCAAGGGCAATCTTGACTTGTCAGGAGTGCTACTCAGAGGTTGAAGAAACTCGAGAGGAGCATGGTGCGGTCTTGAGTTATCGTGTGTGGGGAAGTATCGTTACATACATCGAGAGCGGGGTATGCGTACTGCATTGTACGAGTGATACTGCTCGGTTTCATTATCCGGGATGAGCGTATCTCGAGCTTCGACGCTGACGGCAGGAACGCGCGCCTCCGCAGGCTTCACCCGTCCCACCGCTGGCAGCTTTTGGATGCGATGCACCGTTCGGGACCGGTGCAGCGGCTTTGGAGGGAGATGGAACCGGCCCTACTCCCCCTCCTATAGCACAACAGACGCCACCAACAGTGCCTCATGCTCCTCTCACCATCAAGCAGGAGCTCGCTGAGCTCGGCATCGTGACTGAGTTCAGCGGGGATTTTGAGCTCGATCCCGAAGAGGTAGCGGCGCTGGCGACACTTGAGGGTCCACCAACTACCGTTGTACAGCCAGTCGAGTCCGCCGCCCAGGATGGAGACATCGCCATGCGTGATCCGGCGAGCCCATCACCGGCATCGAAGGTGGCGTCTGCTGTGGCCTCTCCGATGGTCCAGTCCGCGGCTGGTACACCACAGGCGGAAGGCCCAGTACTGGACAAGTCTGCCACTGGGTCACCAGTCCGTGGCACACCCGGTCTGGGTACTCCATCAGTGGGTACACCCGCTCCGGAATCTGGTCAAACAACTTCACAGGTCAAGACCGAGGATGGTTCTGCACTGCCGACAGACGTGGGTGTCGTTCCAGAAGCTGGAGGGTTGGACGAGCTTCCAGACATCAAACCTGATCTAGATGCCCTGGCTGGTCTCGACGCTTTCGAGCTGCCGCCTCCCCCGCCGCCTCAACCTTTGAAGACCGAGATTCGATTAGAGCACGTTGATGTTGATCTGGGCCCGCTCAAGTCTGTCTCGAGGAACCACGCCAAGATCGAGTATCGTGCGGACTGTGGACAGTTCTGCTTGGAGATTTTTGGACGCAATGGTGCTTGGGTAGATGACAGGTACTATGTCAAGGGGACTGTTGTGCCGCTGAATCAAGGGTACGTCTGGGCACCTTGACTTGTGACTAACATGACAGCTCTCAAATACAAATCGCAACGCGCATCTTTTCTTTCGTGCTCCCACCGTCACCGGACGGATCGCCGGGAGCTTACGAATTGGAAGCGGCGTACCCGTATGAGTCGTTGCCATATCCCTACAATCTGCCTCCAGAGGAGGTTGGATATGCCGAATTTTACGGAGAACCAGGCCCAGGCCCAGCGTCTGCTGCTGCCATGGCCGCTCGCGTTCCCTCTATTCCAGCTTTCAACGCATTTGCTGCATCGGATGGTTACGGTGTTACGGATGCCCACAGGTTCGCCGACCACGAATGGGTCGATGACTGGGCTTCGGGCGAAAGCGGCGAGGAGGACAGCAGTGAAGACGGCGATGACGAGGACGAGGACGAGGAGGACGACGAGCAGCCGCCGGCCAGGAAACGACCGGTGCTCAAACTACGCGCACGACGTGTCCAAGAGGAATCCGATCTTTCCTCGTTGTCCAGCGAGGGAGAAGCGGAATCCGAACGAAAACCTTCGTCCAAAAAGCATTCGAAGAAGAAGTCCGACAAACATGCGGCAGAGGCTGTCAAGGTCGAAATCGACGCATCACCTGGGAAGGCGGCTGGGAAGAACGTCAAGGTTGCAGGCAAGGGTACCAAATCTCCTGCGCTCGCAATGAAGCAGCCGGGCAAGAAGCCCAAGAACAAGACAAAGGGTCCCGATGCTATGGAGGTGGAAGACACGAGTCCTAGTGCCGCTGAGGCGGATGTGCCCTCTTCTCAGAAATCCAAGAAGGCTGATAAGAAGCTCATGGAGGTGAAGATGGAGGTGGATGAAAAGCCGGAGAAGGGCAAAAAGGATTCAAAGAAGAAGAAGGCTGCTCCCGCAACAGCTGCTACTGTGCCTCCTGGTGCGGCTCCTGTTGCCCAGACCGGAGCTACTACATCTACACCTGCTCGACCTCCCCCTCCACCTACGTTGGCCGCTGCGACCGCTCCCCCCACTCTGGCTGCAGCTGTTGCTACGCATCCACCGCAGGTGGCACGCCCACCGGCTCCGGCGACAGCGACAACTGCACATCCCCGACCTCCTATGCCGGGTCAGCCTGGGCAGCCAATCCGGCCCGGAATGGTACCACCCGGGATGCAGGTACGGCCTGGTGGTCCTCAGGCTCGTCCACCAGGTTTGGCATTACCCCCCGGAGCAGTGGCTCGCCCACCCCAGGGTCAGCCAGGCATGATGGCTCGCCCGCCACGGCCACCACAGCCTGGTCAGCCGATGGCACGCCCTCCTCACCCTGGCATGCAGCCTGGCATGATGCGACCTCCTATGCCTGGCCCCATGCAAGGTCAAGTACGACCTGGACAGCCTGGCCTACCAGTTCGCCCTGGGCAGCCGGGTCCGCCGGGCCAACCTGGTCAGATGGTCCGGCCAGGCATGCCTCAACCGGGCGTTCGTCCTCCTCCAATGGCTCGTCCTCCAGCACCTCGACCGCCTCCTCCCGCCCCAGCAGAACCCCCTCGTCCTTACTACATCTCGGAGCTGATCGAGAATCCGAAACGACCTGGTCACATCTTGTGCTCTGTGCCTATCCCTCCTTCAGGTGCAGGTCCGCGCAACCCCCCCTCACAGATCCTCGGCCTGGATGGGAAGCCATTCATTGGGCCAGCGCCACTCAAACCTACTGCTACCTTTGCTACCATCATCCACCGAGCTCTGACCAATCTTCCGCGCGGACGTGGGACTCTTGGCGAAGTCTGCAACTGGGTAGCAGGAGAGTGGGAGTGGTTCCGCCTCAATCCCGAGGCTGGTTGGCAGAATTCCATTCGACACAACTTGTCGCTTAACAAGGCATTCTTGAAGGTTCCTCGCATCCCTGAGGACGATCCCGAGTCGAAGGGATCGGTCTGGATTCTTGACCCAGAAGAAGGGCCGTTGTTCGAAGAGAAGCAGCGTCGTGACGCACTCAAGAACGAAGGCAAGGCCAAGAATGCGGAGGAGAAGCGCATGCGTGAACGCATGAAGGCGGAAGAGCGTGCTCGCAAACAGCGCGAGCGTGAGATCCAGATGGCGGAGGCGCGTGGCATGATGCGACCGGTCATGGGCATGGGCCCTCAAGCAGTACGACCTGTTCGGCCGCCTGTGGTCAGCGCAAATCGTGGAGTTCTGCCCCCGAAAGCGAAGATTGTCGTTCAAATCGCGCCTATCACCCCTGCCTTGCGCGCGAAGTCAGTCATCGACAAGACAGACGCCAGTGGTGCTCCACTGCCCTTCGTGTGTGACGGGACGACCTTGGTTCTCGACCAGCAAACTTTCGGTCACCTAACCACAGACATCATCGACAAGCTACAGCTCCTGGGAGCTGGCGGCGCTGTTGATGTGCTGTCCGCTTGGGTAGTGAACAAGAACAAGCAGGCCGCCCAAAAAGCTGCCGCTGCAAAGGCGGCGGGAGCTAAGCCTGGCGGTCCTGTCCGACCTGCAGGTGCAGTCGCTCGTCCTCCTGTTACCCCGACCACTGGAACACCTGCACGCCCACCTGCCGCCACCGCACCGAAGACCGCCACAGGCAAGCCGTTACCCGGGCCTGCTCCACCAGGGGCCAACTTGACCAAGGTGATCAGCATGATTGCAGAGGTCGCCAATGCGCGTGGCGATGTGAACACCGTTGGGCCGAATGCCTCGGCGCTTCTGCGTTACATCCGTGTCGTTGGAGTCGATATCGACCTCCGTGTCGCTGAGCGGATCTGGGCAACTGGTGTGGTCCCACCTCTGCCACCAAAGAAGGTGAATGGGGCCAAGCCAGCTGTTCGACCGCCAGCACCAGGCGGGGCGGTCCGTCCTCCGAACGGAGCAACGGCAGTCCGGCCACCTGCAGCAAACGGTGCGCCGGGTGCACAGGCAGTGAGGCCGAATGGTGGGACTGCAGCTGCACCGACACCAGCTGCAGCCCCTCAGGCCGCACCTGTCCGTCCTCCTGCTGCCGCTGCACCAGCAGGTACGCCGTCTGCGAATACTCAACCTGTAGTACGACCGCCAGTAGCACAAGCTGTTGCAAGACCACCGCCTGCAGTGCCTGCGCAAACTTCAGGTACGCCTACCGTCGCACCTTCAGCTGCCGCTGCGACCAGCGCAACGCCCACCACGCAAAGCGCAGCTGTGCTGCCGTCGGCCGTACCTGCGCCAGCTCCTGCTCGCCCTCCAGCAGCTCCGCCTGCCACCGCTCCAGCTTCATCTGCACCAACTGCGCCAACTGCTTCAGTTGCTACACCTGCGAATCCTTCTACGCCAGGCTCAGCTGTGTTGACAGCGACTGTCCAAGGGGCCGCTGGGCTCGCGGGTGCCGTGTCCGGCGCAGGGGTTAAGCGAAAGCTCGAAGACGGCGCAGGATCCAATGGCCCTTCCATGCCTGTCTCTGCCGTCTCGGCTGTTGATGATGGTCAGACAAAACGACCCAAATTGGAAGGAGCAGTTTAACACAATGCATTGCATATGACACATGATACAAATACCTGACTTTGCTGAGAATTGATTATACTTATGATTGCTTATGATTGCTAACGATGCGCTAAACTCGCTCAAGGAATCCACACTTGAGGGAGCTGAATTCTCGGCGGGCAGGTGGATAAACGCTGGTGCTTTGCTCGAGGACAGATCTCAGTTGGGCGCAAACTTGTGAGGGGTACGAGAGCTGCTCGACTTGACTCGTGAAGCCGGGCAGATGGTCATACGAGCCATCGTGCAGCACTGAGTACAAGACCTTGGCGGCTCTGAGGGACTGCTGGCTATGCGCCGATGGTGAGGTCCGTGTCTCGCATGCTGGCTCACTGTACGACACACGCATGGACGGGTTGAAGAGCCACAGTGCCAGTCGAGTTTGGTTTGTTTCCTCATCTGAGATCACGAAGCGATGACTGGCGTGCGCTTGAGCCAACTCCAGCATGTCGCTGACAACGAACACCGAAGGAGGGAAGCGGATGTGCTCAAAGGTATCGCCTTCTTGCCCATGGAGAAGTGATACGGCCCACTTTGAGAACTTAATAGTCCCTGCGCCCTTGCCGGTTGACTTTTGCCTACCCAAATTCTGGGAGCACGGGCAAGTAATCGTGCGCCAGTCATCGGACTGTGGTTAGCAGTGTAGAAGGATCGAGATGCGAAGGGATGTAGATCACGCAGTAGACCCCGTTTCGTGACTCGGGAGAACGAGGGATGTCACGCCTGATCAATGGGACTGAAGCTTTGATGTAGGGCATTTGTATCGACCGGTTCTCTGAACTTGCAAGAGCTCAGAGACACCCACGGGAAAGGGTGGCGGCCTTCTTATCTGCCCAATGCTAGACGAGTTACGAGATACTCACCTGGACGGCATCAGACAGCTGTAGCGATGTCTCACAGATGTTGCTGTCGGTAACAAGAAGGTAGCTACCACCAACAAGCACGGTGTCTTTTGTGGGCCAGAAACCATCTTGCGTTTGCTTCGCAATGTGAGCGGTGAAAGCTGGATCCGAGTGGCACATCCAAGCCTCGAGCATCTCCGCCCAGTGTTCAGAGGGAAGGTCCTTGAACTGGACGTCCGATGGGAACTTAGCGATGACACGGTCACAGCTTGTGCAGCACAAAGCTCTGGGAGCGAGTTGACGCAGGTGCGGAGCTGAAAGAGCATGCGTTATCGTGCTGCTCAAAGTTAGAGCAGAGCTGGGCGTCGGGAATGCGTTGATGCGCGTCTCGAAAAGACCCTCGGATGGCAGCAGGGACGCAACTTGGCCAAGCGGCACTGAAGTAGGCAGCGTGAGGTGGAAACGAAGTGCTGAGTCGGACTTCGAGGTCACAACCGCGTCTGTAGCCGAGACAACCTCTATGTCCAAATCCGGCGGCGGGTTAGAGCCGTACACCATGATAGCAACCTTCTTGAGGTTTTCTTGGTGTTCGCAGACATAGCCGATGTCATCTATGTCGACCGCACGGGAGGGGTGGGTGGTTGTGTGACTGCTGACTGTTGCAGGCCCGTCATCGGCCATGATGTCAGAGAATAACGAAGCCGATGAGGTCGAAGGGCTCTCTGAATCCCACGGCTCATATAAAGCTGATCCAAAGTTCAGACCTCGAGAACTGCTTGGCGGAGACGCTTCGAACTCTGGGATATCATCGAGTCTTGTCGTAGAGGGGTTGCGAGATAGCACACCGAGGACACTAGGGCGAGTCTTTCGTGGTGATTTGGGCGGAGTCAGAGGAAGCGTTCCTAAGCCTAGTAAGGAGCCACTGCCTCTGAGAAGATTGTAGAACTTCGACTTGAACTTCCCCTTGCTGGGTGTTGTGACAGCAGAGTTGTTTACTTGTCTGCGTGCCAACAGCTCCTCGATTGACATCGGGAAATCTTGCTGGTGGAGGCGGCCAGCACACACATCCCGCTCCGGTTGTGTGTGCTCGCTGTACACCGAGAGACGATGTCCACGTCTTGAACACAACGGAGCGTCTTGATCTCTCAGCCGCGTGCTGCTCGTTGCGTCGACCAGATCTCCGAGAAAGCCGTCGCGCTCGCGCACACGTGTCATGTCACCTGCCGTCGGAGAGGCTGAGGCTGGTGCTGGTCCCGAGGCTCGAAGAGGCTCGACTCCTGTACTTTTGCACGAATCGGCGCTGCTCTGCACTATTAGCGACAGATCAAACAGCAGGAGAACAACACCCACTCTGATACTCTTGCGCTGAAGGAACTCTTGGCTGGCGCAGACCTCGCGATAGCGACTGGGACTGTGCGCTGCTTCGATTCGGTCCCAGATGCCGTCCAATTCTCGCATACGTGCCTCTCGTCGCTGCCGGAGTGTCTGGCTATGGCTTGATGTAGGTCGCAGCTGAGCACGTTGTTCTTGTAGCTCGGGGACAAGACTGCTGAGCCGCTCGATGGCGCTGGTCACGGTGTCAATCCCATGAGGAGGTGGTGACATCCTGTCGATGCATGATGCTGGCCAACGTTTTACATCTCCAAGGCAATTCGTGCTGGCGGAAGCCGGTGCTCCTAGCACAGTGTATACACATTGATGGTCACTGTAGCTGGGAGGATACGAGCCGTGACTGGCCGTCGACCCCGTTGACCATCGCGTGATGCTGCCATACGTTGGCGGTCTGGCACCAGACGCGATAGGATCGGTAAAAGGTGACAGCTGATCATGGCTGCGAACGAGCTGCACAACTTTCGCTACTAGTCCATCGACTCGGGCGTGCGCGATTTCCTCTTGGGTGATAGCAGCAGACGTATGTGAAGCGCTGGACTGTGAAGTTGATCGGGACAACGTTCTTGTAATAGGGAGGTGGGCATCGGCCACTGTCGTCTGAACCTCGAGCAGGACGTGGACCAGGTGCTCGAAAGGCGAGTTCTCCTCAACCTCGACCTCGTCCGGTGGCGAAAGTGGCGAGCAACATGCGGAGGAGGGGTAGAACGTCTCCAGCTCATAGGAGGCCTCAAGCAGCTCACCCAGGGCCGCAGCGAGGTGTTGATCCTGTTCTGAGCAGTGGTGCTCCTGATCCCTCGGTAGGAGCCTTTCCAACGCAACGACACACGCTCGCTGCAGTCCGGCGAGGTTGATCTGAGCCATATCATCGTACTGGTGTAAGCAAAGAGCTATCTTATGATACGCACGTCGTAGAAAGTTGTGCCGCAGGATGCCTCGGAGACCGACATGTTATCCGCCACATCTTGCACGATAAACAAAGGTGGCGACCCCAGTGGCAGTTCCACTTCGGTGCCCGACATCTCAGGTGTTGCTACGGTGCGCTGGAGCTGATCGTCCATACTTGGTGTGATGGTATGTGATACAATATGAGTACTCGCGACTTGCTGTCCCAAGTGTTAACTGTCACAAGGTGAGATGGAAGAGTGAAAAGCTGTCAGCAGTCTCGAGGATGATGTAGGACTCTGCATATCCATCCCGGCGGCTATGCACACCCATACCCACACCGGAGCGGATCGGTGGTCCACCTTAGATGGCCTGTGGGCAATGTGGGACGGTCATGGACTGTACAGACACTCTATGAGAGGTCGTCGAAGGCCATCTGGGCCTGTGGGCGGCGCTTTGACGACGTCTGTGAGCATGACAATCTCCTCAGGTGAAGCGGTCGCAGGTGGGCCATTCCGGCCTGCATCAAGCGGCCGGCATGTTCAGATGTACGTGCAGGGCGTGTATGATCTACAGAACAATAGACAGAACAAAAGAAAACAGAAACTGATCAAGATCACAACTGATCAACGCTTGCAGGAATCGAGCGCCCGGCGGAAAGGGCTTGGCTCCGATGTTGACAGAGGTTCGGTGTTCCTGTATGTCACTGCTACCAGCATGTCTCGGCACCTGATACGTGACTGTTGTGCGATTGTTGTGCGCAAGGCGATGTAGTTGATCACACTACCTCTGCGTAGCTCCTCTTTCTTAGCCCTCCATGCGGAAGACCTCTTCGGCATCGAGCCACCACCCCGGCCCGCTTTCGCTTCCAGTCGCTCCTTGCACAAAACTCTCCTGCATGCCGTCGGTCAGCTGTTCCGTCAGCATCCACTTTCGCACCGGTGTCGGCATCACTCATCACTCAACGGACGGACAGTGTAGCCGACTCGAGCAGACTGATGCCCGCGACAAGCTCGGGCGTCGCCGCTGTCGAAACGCCACGACAAGTCGAGTTTACATGATCTTGGCAGCCATGCTGCAGCTCACCTTCCACCAACGCCGGGTAGCTTCGCTATCCTTGATTCCATTCATGTCCTTCTCGAAGTCAGAGCCCACATATCGCATGTGAGCGATAAGTAGGCTCAATGGCTCAAAGTAGTGGATCGAGTAATCTGCGTTCAGCCCAGTATTCGACTCCCTGATAAAGCGACACACATGATGCCCATGTGCGAACATTATCATGGCAGCTATACTTACCAACGACGTGAGCCTTGCGCAGAGCAGCAAGAACTTCCGGCCACGCGTCCGAGTGCACCTACGGAGCGTCAGAGCAGTGTCCAAGCGCTCGACACACTGCGCTCACCTTTTTGTACTCCTCCAGCCGCTCGGGCTTGACCTTGATGACTTGGCAGATGCGCTTGCCCTGGTCAGTGGTCGGCAGCTTAGGGAATGGGATATCAGACATTCTGCAGAAAAGTGTTACTGTGAAGGCAAAGTCACTGTCCCAACGACAGTCAGTCAGAGACGACACATCGATGCGCGGATCAGCTTCGGCCCGAGCGGGCCGGGGTCATCCAAGATATCCGTCCTCATGTCGAGAACAACAGCGTTGCAGCCTCTGTCTCTCGATGCAAAGTCGATGCACGAGGTAAGGTCAAGATATGAGATACTTCCAATTTGGTTGCGTGCAGACGAGTAGTACTGGGTACATGAATCTGTGAGCTTTGTGGGCATTACTACAGAAAGGTCGTCCGTCGCTGAGTTATTTGGTCCCGATTCATGACGCCAAGTGGAGGTGTCCAGCGCGCAGCGAGATACGAAACCGGAGGACAGCGTTGACGATCTCCAGTCTTATCGCCTCAGCACTTCTGTCTGCACGCGATGGCGCCGACCACAGATGATGTCTATGGTCAGGCGCCATCAGCCGACCCGCCAGGTTCGTCGGCGGAGCGTTTGACTGCCGGGCAAAACGGGCGGTCGAGGGTAGCTGGCGACGTGACCGAGCAACACATCCCACTGGACACACCCGAGAATTATCTGGTTTGGGAAGCACAATCGGACTCCCTGCTCGATGCTATTCTAAGGGAGGAGTCAACTTTTGCTGTCGACCAGGAAAAGGTGATCTCCAATACCACACCGTCCGCGCGACAGGGCGCTCGGCCTTTCGTCGAACAGACTGGGCGTACACAACACGGCAATATCGACCATGCCGACTATGTCCACCAACAGGGCTTCTCGAAACCCCATACACAGAGGGAAGATGGAGGCGCACCTACAACAGTGCCACTGGATACAACGAGGGAGTTGTCGTCGTCTTCTGGAGGACCAACACCGCCAGAATTCGTCGAGGGAGTTGCCGGCCCCGGCAAGCCACGCCAATCGATCGAGCCCACCCAGTCTCATAGCAAGACCAGGCCTGCACCTGCTGTCCCCTCGCCTCCGGGACCGCGGCCGAAGCCTCGAGGCCCACGTCTGAGTGTCAACACTACTCGAGCTCCGTCGCCAACGACCAAACCCGCGGAGAAACCCCTTGCTCCAGAGATGCTGCACTGGAAGCAGGTGCGCGACCATGTGCTGATACCGACGCCGATAGAGGAGCGAGAGTCCACAGGGCAAAAGTCAAAACCCAAGAAGCTAGGTCTGGTGTCGAAAGCTGCTGGACGTTTTGGACTTCGGCATGCAGCGGAGAGTGTTATGGGGTACGACAAGCGTCGCAGCTCGACATACGGTGCTTTCAGGTCCATGTCTGAGAAGATGTCCCAGGAGGAGAGGGAGGAAGCGTCGCGTCAACGTCGCAAGTTTGGCAGGGAGATCAGGCTGTGTCTCGAGGCCTGCTCTGCAGAGGAGTCTCGTCGGCGACTGAGCCGACTAGCGCAAAGCGCTGAGCATCAGCCACTGCCGGTGGGGTCGACGGCTGCGTCAACGAGAGGTCCTCTGTCAACCCATCATAGTCAACATGGTATCAGTGGAAGGCTCAAGCACGCTCCCTCATCGCTTCACTTCTCCTCACATCAGGTAGCTCACACTGGGCCGGAAGAAGTCTCGGCCTATGCACCTCTTCTCATGGAGCTCCATCGACACCTCCCCGATGCGCGAGCTAGACGTGTATGGTCTCTCACATGTCCACATCATTCGGCCATCCTTGCCGAACTAGGTACGACATTTCTGCCCGACAACTCGAGCACCGATGGAGAATGTGCTCAAGCACTCGAGGTATTTGGCGTCTTGATTCGCAACTGGCAGGCAGAGGACGCGGACGAAGAGCTCGAGCGATGGCTATGGTTGTGTCGCGCCGCCATGGTCAGTGATCAAGCGCTGCGAAGTCGCAGTTTGTCGTTGTTGGAGGCTTTGCTTCGCCCTGATGGTAGCCTCCCTGCAGGCCTGGACAGGCCAGACACCGCCGCGGAGTTCATCACCCTCGTGCAAACCTTGCTGTCGTTGCTGTTTGTGCTGGAGAGCGCACCGTATACCAATGACCAACACGAGGAAGTGGTACATCGATTGCTTCGTGATCTGCGCGAGGGAGCGATCATGAAGGTCAAGCACTCCTCCCTGCAAAGTATCACGAGCGGTTCCGAGACGCTGGACACTAGCCACGGAGCGGAGGAGGAGTTGTTATGGCTGGCCATTGCACGGGCTATCGCAACAGAACCTGCACTCGCTACATGGCTGCTGGATCGGCAAGCAGCGGTACTGATGCGATTCGCACCTGGTCCGGCGCTACCTGGTATGCCTGAGCTGCTTCGGAGGTTGCGGATGACCACTACATGTGCCTTTCTCGAGTCGTTCAGCCGAATAGTCCGACACAGCGGTGATACAGAAGTCTTCTCATCCATCGCACACATCGCCGAAGGCATGTATGCGGACTCAACAGATCTACCCGGGCACGGAGGGGCTCTTCCAAGTTACCTGCTACTTCTGATCCTACTACATCTGCGCCTGGCCGGCGACGACGCATCGTCCATGCAACTCCCAGCAGCCGAGTACGCTGACCATGCGCGTTTTTCCGTCCGCCTCAACGCGATGCTCGCTGCATGCGAGAGTACGGTGTTGGATAAGGTTGCAGAGGTTTTGGTGAGTGCATTTGTGATGTAAGGTTGCTGAGCGTAGATGTCATCTCTTCCTGCAACTCACGCTGCTGAGGCTATCCGCAAGCTCTATCTCACCGGCATGGCGGACATGGGCAGACGCTGCATACCTCGATGGCTCGATCGTCTGCAGACAGTGACGCACGAACCGTCGCCTGCCTCCTTCCTATCGTGGCTTCGGGAAACAGAACCTCGCCTGTTCTACAAGTCCCTCTTTGCTTGCGCTGCCTCGGCTCAGGTGTCGTCACTCCCGCGGACACTTGCGGCCGTCCAGACGCTTGCATCGCTCTTGGGACACGAAGAGTACTGGTTGCACGCAGATCCACAGATGATGACCATTGTCCTTGCCGGCAATGCTGGACCGCGCAAGTCCAAGGGCAAGGGTAAAGATGGGGATGTAGCCCACTTGTTTGTCAACCCTGGCCGATATGCTGTATTGGTGGAGCTGATCCTGGCCATCAAGCGGGTTGTGATGCCTGGTCCGGAGGTGAAGAATTTCCTTCTGATGCTCGAAACTCGCTTTGGCGCGATGCTGGAGCTGGAAGAGAAGGATGGTGCACTGCCACAGAGTTATCGCGCGCTGGTGTGTCAGTTTTTCATCGCCTGTCGTACCGTCTCTCGAGTGGTGAGAAGAACAGCTGCCACGCGCTTGGCGTTGTCATGGTTTTTGGAGACCGAAGCAAGCACATCGTCATCCCATTCGATGTCCACCGACACGCAGATCGAAAGTCTTACAACGATGCTCCGCGCCAAACATTCCGATAGCGATTTGGCAAGGCTACACACCCTGCGTGCAGATCTAGGGGTCTCTCTGCCATTGTTGCTTGTAACTCTACAGGCGAGTGTCAACCCCGAGGAATGGGGCAAACTTCTTCCCGTGGCGTGGGACATGTACGGACGAGAGGACTATCCAATCGAGCCTCTGACATTCTTGTTGATGAGGTGTGCTGAAGCGGCCCGCGGTGGCCTCCGCAGTATGGTAATGTCTCAACTAACAACGTGAGCATTTCTTGCGTCCGCGACTGACGCCAGCGCCGGTCCTGACACTTGTCAAGGCGCCCTGCTCAAGCTCGCTCAGCTGTATGGATACAGGTATCAGGTTCTATCGCAGCCCGCGATTGCAGACAAACGAGGCCTCACGTTCAAATTTGCCTACAAGACGTTGGACTTCGTCATGACGGAATTGGGCAACGCGACCTGGGTTCAATCCCGCGATTCTCAGGATGCCGCTCTGAAGAAATATGGTCGTACGCTACCATACGAGCTGCGCCTTCGGCTTATGGAGCTGGGGTGGACCGAGGACCATGATCTGACAGCCTCCGATTTCGAGCAAGTCCCTGTCACATCACTTCCCCCAGAGATCCCTGGTATGGAGATTCCTCTCGCCCTATCTGAACTGCCTACCTTCTCTAATGAAGGAGCTTTAGCCCGCAAGCCTTCCGGAGGCTCGCTCGCCTCGCAAACTCCCAAAGCTCATCGGGCGATCATTCCGCCGGACTTGTTAACGTTAGTGATGGACCAGGCTAGGTTATCCGTCACGTCTAACAATGTCTCGGCCAATACACTCTCGTGGGAACTGGTCAGCATGTTGCAGCGACTTGAACCGGCTCTGTTCATACGCCCCGTCGCTGCTTATCTGCAATCAGATATTCAGCTTGCGCTCTCGCGCCTCAATGCTGTCATGACCCGACCAACTCCTGGGTTTGCCTACGTGGCTATAAACTCCCTCACAGGATTTCTCAAGGCTGCTGTACGAGCCGATCCGTCATATCCTCATTGGGCCGCCGTCTTGGGTTCGATTGCAAGACTTATTCCATTCGTGTCGGAGATCTCTTTGCGGGACGTCCGCAAATCGAAAGCCGAGAGCGTTCTTCTGCCTGTGTCGATACACGAAGATGAGGGCGGTCTGCGGATACACTCGCCCTGGCAAAACAACATGGTCAGTGTGCAGGCTGCGCAACTGGTCCTGCTTGCGAAGCTCCTCCAAGCGAATACAAGGGACGTCTACCTCGTCAAGAAGATGATGTTCAATCTTCCTGTTTTGCAGTCATTGCGCAGTCTGTTCTTTACCAGAGCCTGGCTGGAACTGGAAATCGTCCAGTTCTCAACTGTCAACAGCAACTATAACGACCGGGCTGAGCTGAGGCATTTCCTGTCCATCATCAACACCGCTCTCGCCCTCCATGGCGCGGAAGACATGATCGTTCTTGCCTTGTCTCTGCGCGCCCTCATGATATGTGCTACTCGCTTTCGTCGCGTGTTTGCATCGATCGGCTTTGTGGACATCATGCGCACGCTGTACTCTACCTATTCTCACGGCCACGGAGCGGTTAGAGACGCGATTGAGTACGCGTGTCGCTCGTTTTACCGCATACATCAAGATGTTTTCGTGTATCAGACATGTTTGGCACTGGGCGAGAATACCTTCGATGGCGAAGCCGCATACGACTTGGTGTCCTGTCTTTCCGTGGGAGACACTCCGCAAGCAGGAGTCTCTTCAGGGTTACGCGGTTCCAACGACAAGTTTGAAGTCGAAGCACTCCTTGCGATGAGGAGCGGTGGAGCTCAAGTCTCCTTGTCCGAGCTGGGAAAGCGTAAAGCGGCTAGCGAGGAGCAAAAGCAAGACGACTCTGGTGTGAACCTGGAGCCTGTGGTCTTTCCCCGGCATCACTTGGTGAAACTGATGGTTACGGTCATTGCTGCCAACGCTGCAACCAGACGCGCAGTCCACCTCATGAACCTGTTCGCTAATTCCATGCCTTTCATGAGAGACAAAAAGACTGTCGACCTTCTGGAAGACGCCGTCGACGTGATTGGGCGGTTTGTCTACAAGCGCAAGGTTGGAGACGACTCTGGCATGCAACGTCTCTTGCCCGGTGATAATGGTGCCACGGTTGAGTGGGAGACTGCGTCCCGAGCGTACGTAAGAGTCGTGGACAGCTTTGCACGTCGTGGTGGTCACCTGAACGCAAATGCCACACGCCGATTTTTGGACACCGTTACCACAGCTTTACAACATCCAACAGACGAAATTGGGTCCACAGCCTCAAGTGCGCTAGAGGCGCTGACCCGTAATCAGCTTGCTGGCAAAAACGTCGCCTCGTTCCTTCGGGACCTTGCTCCAGCATATCGTCAACACATCAGCACTCTGGATTTCTCGGGCGTGCTCGAGTGCATCAGAGAGATGCTGGTGACTAGCGAACGCGATGTACGAGAAAACCTGGTGAAGACCGTCGTTCAAGACTACGTCAAGCCAGTTATCGACGTGCTAGCAATGGCTGCAGAGGAGAATATGGCGCTGAACATTCCTCTGCGAAAAGCTGCGGTCGAGCTACTGGGGTTCACGGTCTTCATGCCAGAATGCGATCCGCTGGACGTGCTCGAAACAGTTACATGTTCGCCAGGACTACTGGCAGGTGTCGTGCTTCCGCTGGCTTTGGCGGTTGAACGCCCGTCTGTCAATCAGGAGAGCCTATACGATGGCTTTTGGGTGCGGCTGATCAGGATTGTGTTGAAGCCCAAATTGCCTCGATCTCAACCTCCCCTGGCACAAGCAGCCAGCGCTGCCATGTCGCTTCAAATAATCAAGATTATCATTATCAGAGCGCCTGAAGTGATATCGAACGTCAATGGCCTCTGGACCTATATCTCGCACAGCGTCCTGTCTACCATATCTGAGGGTGATGGCAGGTTCTTCGCAACGAACACGAAGCCGCGCATTGTCGACTGGATGATGTGGTCCCTTTTCGAACTGCTGGCGCTACATCGCTCTCCTATGCATATCGAGATGCGCTTGCGCATAAAGAGTATCTTGGCGGATATCGAGCGAGGCAAGTATTCTCCACCTGCCTCACCCACGACCGCCAAAGATACGCCTCTGCTGCGCAATCCTCTTGTGGATGAACCTGCGCGGCCGTCGTTCTCGGGCATGATGCGGCGTCCATCGGCCCGCCACCCATCTTTCAAGTCTGATGCCTCTCTTACGTCTTACACCACGTCTCGAAGACACCCAGCAGCCAACGAGCCCGACTCGACAAGCGATGCACCCAAACCGGCATCGGGTCTGTTGCCGCCATTGACTATCGACACCAGCGGCTCTACACTTCGATCTCCCTCTCTCGACGGCACAACCCCGCGGTCTCCTCGCAACTTCTCCTCGACTCTTACTCCCTCACGTATCAAACCGTCCTTCTCTGCCCTATCTGCACGACGTGCTTCCCGTCCTCACTTTGACGCCTTCACCACTCATTCTGGCGCCAGCCCGCGTATTCCGTCATTCTCGTCAAGATCAGGCGAACGCGGTCTCGGTTTGAGTTTGCTAGGCTCCGCTGCGGTGGCAGCCGCAACAGGTGCGGGATCAGCCGCCACTCATATGAGCCGTGGACGACCTGATGTACTACAAGACCGCATCAAATCTTCTGAACTAACTGAGGCCGCCAACAACGCTCTCAAGACAGTCCGGGCGGTATACGGATACCCTTCTGATACGCCCCCTAAAACCTGGAACCTTTCGGACGCACTACACGACATCACTGAGCAATCTCGCATCCTCATCGAGCAAGAATTCACTCCTGTCTTCAGCCCATCCGCCTCTGACGGCCCGCGACAACAGCCGCAAAGACTGTCATTTTTTTCCAGCCACTCCAAGGCGGAGAGCGGTACGATGGCTACTCCAGAGGCAAAGGATAAGCGTTCATCCTTCGGCTCCTTGTCATCAGCGCGGTCGGACGAGGACAAAGGATACACCCTCGACCACACTTTCTATGACACGACATCCCCTCTCCGTGAGAAGTTCGCATACGGCGGGCGTGAAAGCGGCTTGTCGCCGCTATCGCCACTCACACGACTGGGTGTACCGTTGTCACCCATTTACACGACTGAATCCGATTCATCGACAGTCGGGCCGCATGGCCACACCCCACTTCTACCTTTCAACCGAACGTGATACCCCGCATATCATGCCACTACCGCACTGTACACACATCACAGCATGGAATCCTGTATCAATTATGCTTCTACCGCGAGTCATGTCAGATGTTCGTAAATGTGGGAGAATTGCCGCTTTTCCATGAAACTTGCATTGTTACAATATCTCTACAGCCAAGTGACTACATGACTACAATTAAGACTTGTACTTGACTGCCGCTACGCGTATTGACCTCTATCACTTCGACCTCCTCCCATGAATGACTTCGTTTTCGGACAGTGCTTTCGCGTTGGTGCTCTGCTTGCGCTTTCGTCCAGCGTTGTTGCCTGTTTGGGGTCTCTGGGGACTAAAGTTAGCTTGCGCACAGTCATCTCGATCCATACACAGCAGCTCTCTTGGGTACCAGAGACACCTTTTTGGCATGCGTGATCTGACCTTCCGACACGACGGTTGAAGAGCCGGAAGAGCTATTCACTTCTGAGCGGGACCGTATATGGGGGACGGTGAACTAGTCATCAGCGGGTCCCATCTCACCGCTGCGCACGTTGGTCTTATCGTTGAGCACACTGGGACCGATCGTCCGCAATCTTGAACGTCCTTTGTCGTTGCTACCTACGAGCGTGTTGCCAGAGGTCGAAGTGCTCTCAGCCTTTGTCTTCATCACCTTAGTGCGAGACTTGCGCCTCCCTGTTGCAGGAGCTCGGTACACTGCCGTTGCAGCATCGTGTGGCGCGGTTGTATCCAAATGGAGCACGGTAGGGTCTGGCACATCGTGCGATTCGAGCGAAGTAGTCATGCCCGTAGCTTTACTAGGCATAGTCTCCTGCGGCACCACTTCGTCATCCGCACTGGCCATGGGCATTCCCTACTATCAGCTCAACAGCATACAGTAACGCACAGTGATAGGCGAAAGGTAAATCGGCCTGAGAGGTTTGATGGCCTTGGGTATGCGAGGAACGGCTGCGACTGTCAGCTTACACCCGCCATTATCATACTCTTAGACGGTGCCTGCATGATCAGGATGGGCAGGTCTTCCCATTGCAAGTCGCGGCTGCGTTCCCAACTGGCAAGCATGGTTGCCCATCGCTTCTCCCAACATGGATCCCGAGAAGCTAGGCGCTTGAGTATGAGTTTGGGTGTCTGGCAAAGGAAATGGGTTCTGTTGAGATACGACAGGAAACAAATGTCTTGTATGATGTCCCCGCTGATGGGGCGAGGTACCTTCGATGACAGGCGCATAGGTGGCACTGTGTAAAAGTCTGATTTGTCGCCAGCGTCATGCAGGTAGCGATGGGCGAGGATCTGAGGAATCTGGCATGATCAGTGTCGTGCAGCACGCAGAGCCTCACCGTGATCCTCGTAGTGGGGTCACGGTCTAGCATACGCATGATCAGGTCAGCGCGACCTCGCCGAATGTCGTCGGCAGTCCAATTCCAGACGGACGGTTCAGCAAGAATGCGCCTGCGAACTGTGTTCTGGTCATCGTCCTTGCCGATGTATGGGTGACTGATGTTGAGCATCTTGATCAGAAGGATACCGAGTGACCAGACGTCGTTGGCGCAGGGATCGTACTTCCCGTCCTGGTATGAGTGAAGATCATGATACATGAGACGCACTGCAACCTTCTCGGGACTGGAGTAGTCGAGAGTCCCTCCCAGACTGACGACATGGCCTCCGTATGGGACGAAGTGAGAGAAGCCATAGTCGGCCAGGACAGGGCTGATGCCGTCTTGCTCTGGGGAAAGGAGGACATTGCCGCGTTTGATGTCCTCGTGACTGAGTCCTAGCTGGTGCAGTGCGTGAACGGTGCGCAGAAGCTTGCGAAAGAAACGGATCAGGTTGCGGCCTCTGGGGTCGAACTTGCTGCCCAGCGACGCCTTGTGCAGTGTGAGGAAGACGTACCTATGGTGAGTGGGAAGTGGCGATCGGAGGCTCACGTCCATCCCTCCTCTTCGAGCACACCCTCGAGTCCTACAACACCAGGGACATTCCCGCCATTGAGAGCCTTCAAGAGAACGACCTCTTTGTGAGCTTCCACTGCATCGAGGACGCTGTTCCAGTCCCGAGGGCCTGGAGCAGCATAGAGCGCTGGCAAGATTTTGCAGGCCACTTGTCTACCAGTGAGGGTGTTCGTGGCGCGGCGGACGTGGGCTGAAAGTAAGCAGAGGCTCACGATATGTTGCGCATACCGTATGCACCACGACCGAGAGTCTCCCCAAGCTGCCATGGGCCGACCTTGGTGAGCCGGCCTCGAGGAGTGTTCCACACGGACATGAGGGGCAGTGGCGGGGATGAGTGCTGCCGTGCGATGCTACAGTAGCAGGGCAGCTCGTCCCCCAGTAGGCAGGAGATGAGGCAACCCACCCTCTAGACTGAGCACAGAAGAGCAGATGTGGAGTGTGTGATGAAGATGAAAGCAAGAAGAGGCGTGAAGGTGGAAGGCAAGCAGTCAGACAGGAATTGCCACAAAGAAGGTGGCACCTTCCTCGGACCTCGCTAGGGTGAGAGTACGGTACTATGCAGATGATACATGATACATACTGTACAATTATATGCCAATAATTCGATGAGCTGTGAGTAATCTACTCTACATGTACAGTACAATCTTACACTACACCTCCTCCTGCTTGGCGTCTCTCGCGTGCATGCTTGTCACGCTTGCGTCTTTGTCCGGTGCACTTGCAGTAGCTACGAGATCGTCGCCTGTTGCCTGGTTGCTAATGTTGCTCTCTTCCTGCTTCGCACGCAGCCGCTCGTTCCGCCTCGCTCGCCACCTTGGGCCATACCTCAGCACGATGAGGGGCAACGGCGTAAAGAGCAGACACAGGCCAGACAGGAGCACAAACATCCACCCCGCACCCATTCTCTTGTTGATCAGCTGCACAGTCGCCACCTCAACGGCGCCACAGAGGCATCGCGTGAAGTTGAACTGGGAGTCAGCACGATGCACTTGTTCTGGCTCACAGAAGCAGTGACAGCCCCGCCCTTGCCAGGCATGAGGTCGATGGCGAAGATGGTTGCTACCGTCGTAATGCCCGTGCCTAGGCCGAAGATGAAGTTGAGGATGATTGGGACAGAGACATGAACGCTGTAGTACATCGTCCATCCGATAGCTATTGCACAAGCTATGCTGACGCCCGCGTGGAAGGGGAGGATGATGAGTCGCGTACGCTCGAGGCGGAAGGCTGGCACCTGCTTGTGGTCGCCGCCTGCGCGGGCTTTCTCGGCCCGGTAGATGCGGTCGAGGATGAGGCCTGTGCCCACACTGCCCAGCGAGACGCCGACGCCGTTGGAGCTGCGGGATCAGCATTGAAGCCCACACGACAGAGTGAAATCTATCGCTGTCGGGAGAGAAAACAAAGCCAAACTCACATGTATCCCACGCCGATGAGAATCTCACCCCATCCGTAGTGCTCCTTTAGCAGTGTAGAGAAGATAGTGAGCACAGCATAGTAAAGCGAGTAGTATATACTCGCCCAGATGAGGATGAGCAGCAGATCAGGCTCAAGCAACAGGCGGAACGAGGTGAGTGGCGCAAACTTCGGCCTATCGTTCACGACGACTTTGACGCCACGCCGTTTGCGTCGGACACATGCCATCGGCGTGCAATTGAGCAGCGGCGGAGGTAAGCTCCCATCGCCGACGAGCGACCGCAGCGTCTCGGGGAGGAACAACACCATGGGGACGAGGATAGTGCCTCCCATGATCGTCAAGAACCAGAATATCGATCTGACTGTCAGCTGCAGCTTCGCTCAGCATACCCTACCGCCAGCCAAGAGTACCCGCGAGCACACCTCCTAGCAGGGGACCAATACTTGGCCCAAACGTGGCTGTCAGATTGAAGACGCCGAGGTACTTTCCCCGCTCTTGGGGGAGGGAGATGTCGGATACAACGCCGGCGCCGATGGCGATGGTCGCGGAGCCGCCTGATGTCAGCCACGAGAGATAGACGGGCGTACCTGAGGATTGCAGTATACGAAGCAGCATCAGCAACCAGTATGCGTTGGTAGGACACAGTGCCGTTCCCAGACAGGCTAGTGTCCATATCAGCACTGTGATGATGTAGATCGGACGGCGGCCATAGGCATCAGCTGCCGCACCCCAGAGTGCCGGAGTGAGGGCCTGGAAGATCCTGGTGTCAGCAGGCAGTCGAAAAGGTGTGCACCATTGTCTGTACAGCAAAAGGATAACAGGTGAGCCTTGCTGTCATCGTACCTGCTGCCAAGCTTGCTTTCACGGCCTTACTTACATGAAGATGGTGATGGTCAGATTGATCATCGTCGGAGAGACATGAAACGCCTCAGACAACAACTGCAGTTAGCGAGCTTCAACACCTCATCCATACAGGTATGGCAGGGACATAGATGTTCGAGCTGATGGGTCTGGCGTCAGTCACTCCCCAACCACCCCCACTCACGATGTGATGCTCCCCACCGCGCTGAGAATGATGATGCCCCACTTCGCGAGATCGCTGAAACTCGAGTACGGCGCGTCTGCCTCCATCGTTACAGTCTGACCCGACCCCTTGTCGACCACACCCTTCTCGACGTCCTGGGTGTTCTTGCCATTCTCGACATCGAGGTCACACGTCAAGGTGGGCGACGCCTCCAGATGGGCTTGGCCCTCCGCAACGCCTAAGTCCCCATCACCAGGCGCGTCGCGGTCCGGCGGCTCGGTGTCTCCGCCTGTCATGTGTCGATGTGTAGTTGCGAGTTCCTATCCTGCTATCGCATCCTGGCAAGAGTCGTGATAGTCATAGATGGCTTTATGTACGTTCCAAAGACAACAGCGGACTGAGTTATTTGTCTTCCCAAAGTGCCGTCGGATATGTCCGAGCCACATCGGCATGCGGCTCAGTCGATCGGCTATCAACGATGGTGGCAAGCTCATCCGTGATTCTCGTGATGGTAGCGACGTCGCTGACACTTTGTCGCCTCTCAAAGTCCGCATACCGTGTGCATGTGGTCGCGGGCTGTCACCGCGGGTGAGTGTTCGTGGGTCTTAACGTTCTGGAGATGCGTGCAGTGCAGCATCGGTCGGCAGATGGTGGTGCCGGTTGGTATGAGGTGGATCTCCGTAGAGCGGTAGGTTTTGGAGCCATTCCGGAGAGGTGGTTCGAAATGCAATCTCGACTTGTTTCGAATTCTCAGCATCGGCAGCCGTTGTGATCCGTTCCGTCTGTAGGCCGTTGAGGATGGCTGTTGAGCATGGCTGTTGAGGACGGTTGTTGAAGACGATGATGCTGATGATGAGGAGGCTGAGTATCCGGTAACCATTCGAGCCGTGCGGTTGGTCTCACTTTTTCGAATGGCTGACGCTCGACTGCATAGCGGCGCAACATGTGCAACGGAACAGTCGCTCTACAGCCATGGCGGGATGGCCTAGAGAGTGGTAGTCTGCGTCAGCGGGCTCCTTCGTACATGTTAGTCAGCGAGTCCTCGTTGCAAACAGGAAGCAGCGACATCACTCACGCAGGAGGTGCTGGTAGTGATACGTTCAGAGGTCTCCGCGATTGCCGGATGTGCTGATTACTATTCGATCCGACCTAGAATCTCGCACATACGTGCATCGTGACGTGCCAGTCACCAGGTGAGCTAGAGCTACTTCACGCTTGGAGCCCAGTGAATGAGGGATATGAACATGCCAGTCAGTTCGACTGGAAGCCACTGTAAAGCAGGCTGCTGTCCGGTAGAGATGCGTGTGCATGTCAATCGCCATGCTCTAGAGCTCTTGGTAGTGATCCCTGTGCCACTGTGATTTAGCAGGCCCATTCGCGCGTCCGACGCACAATCCAAACGTCTTGCAATCCTATGCATGTTTCCTCGAGCGAGAACTTATCATGTCACTATGCCACATACATCATTCGTACAGCACAGCTAACGACATTGATCACAATGCCATATCCTACATGTCCTACCACGGCCCAACAAACAACGCCCTCTCCAGCCTCACACTCGTCTCCACCTCGCCCACGACCGCCGCGTCCCCCTCCGTCGGCGCCACGGCCCACTCGACCTGCTGCCTGCTGCCCGCGACCCACATGTCCGCGGCGGAGTACACATCACTCGCGAGCGACGAGGTGGACCAGTCGCCTGCCTCGGAGAGGGTGTCTGGCGTTGTGGTGTCCGACCACGACACGCTCGACACTGTG
This sequence comes from Cutaneotrichosporon cyanovorans, assembly GCA_002335625.1. Taxonomy (NCBI): domain Eukaryota; kingdom Fungi; phylum Basidiomycota; class Tremellomycetes; order Trichosporonales; family Trichosporonaceae; genus Cutaneotrichosporon; species Cutaneotrichosporon cyanovorans. The sequence continues at coordinate 788,243 of BEDZ01000002.1, read as the reverse complement.
GCCAGGTCGAGGAGGAAGCTAGCGTCGCTGGCGGAGGAGGAAGTGGAGGGCGAAGGCGTGGGCGAGTCCCAGCTGTCGAGGAGGGACGGGGGGGTGGAGGCGCCAGTGCCGGGCATGGGCGAAGGTACTGACTCTTCATCCTCGACCTCCAGCACTGCTGTGTGGTCCAGAGTGGGCATGATGAGGTCCACTGTTGGGGACTCCGCTGGGTCCTCCATGATGAGATTCACTGCGGTCGCCTTCCACACAGACCTACGAGGGACACGGTCCCACTGCTCCTCTGTCTCTGGTAGTGTTGAGCGCTCAGAGAGGGTGAACCAGGTGGCCAAGGGCCGGTGTTCGGCGTCAACCTTGTGTCCTGTCGTCGGCTCATAGGCCATGTCGCCTAGAAGCGCTATCACGTCCTCGGCCGACCTCGAGTCAAACACCACACGGAGGATGTCTGGCCTTCCATCGCGCATCTCGAGGTCCAGCCTTGTCCGCGGCCACGCCGTGTCGTCCAGCACAGCGAGGTTCTCCAGCCGCGCAAGGAGGGGGAGCACACGCGCGCTCGCAAGCGAGATCGCATCGCCGAGGGGCAGCAGCGTCGAGAGGACAGCAGACCCCACCTCCGCATCGGCATAGGACACCTCCGGCGTCGGGAGGGCGGAGAGGAGGCCATCGAGCCCAGGCGCAAGCGGGAGGGAGAGCACCGTCTCCACGCCGGGGGTGGTAAGCGTCTCCGGCGTCGGGGGGAGGATGAGAGGCCCCTGGGCAGGGAAGAAGTGGGCCAGGTCGGCCAGGATGGATGCTCGGGAGGCGAGGGAGGAGGTGTTGGACGTGCGACGAGCTGCCCTGGACTTGGTGGTCATGCGGCGGCGCTGACGGCGTGCCCTAGGGGGTGGGTAGGGCACATACCGCCTCCCTGCTGGTAACTTTGTACGATACTCCTCCTCGTCGTCGAAGATGTGCGTGAACGCGCGGAGGACTACGGGGACGTTGTTTGCAGCACTGGACGCTGGGCCCGAGGAGTAGTTGCGCGCGGTCCCCAGGCCAACGGGGTGGTAGCTATACGCCGAGGGGCGGGGGAGGCGCGGGCGTGCAGACCCGCTCCGGAACGCGGGGTAGCGCTCTAGGCGGGCAAAGTGGGGCGCGGGCTGCAGGCGGGGGGCTGCGGCTGCGGCTGCGACGTGCGGGTTGTTGAGCACGGAGCGCAGGGCTGCTCGCCAGTGACTGGCGTGTACGGCCCATGGGCGGGGGCGTGCCCTCACTGTCCGCACCGCACGCGCCACGCCCCGCAGCAGCGTCCCCAGCGAGGTGGTGGTGTACCTCTGCATCGGGGGTGGGTGAAGCGGGGGGCCGGTGTGTGCTGGATGATGGGTTTACTCTGTGAGTGGTGAGTAGGTGTCTGGTTTGGAAGGAGCTGGCATCGCAAAGGCGTCTGATATATGGAGGAGGATCCAAGGAGGATGAGTTGCCGGGAGGACGCGCGTTTGCCACTCAACGGTGCCGAAGTGATCGGCAGGGCAAGGCACGCGGCTGTAGTCGGGAGTTGGAGCTGGACTGAGTAGTCTTCAGCATCGTTTGCATTGCAAGGTATGCTCTAATCAAGGATTGATGTATGACCATTCCTCTGCGCTGCTCAGCTGAACAGATGTTGCGGGGCTGGTGCATATGGCATCCGAGCTGAGGGCTGAAATGGGACGGCGGATAAGAAGTGATCCGGAGGACGACTGATAAGCCGTGCGTGCCGTGCCGATCACACAGTCACCGAGATAAGGCCGTTTCGACATAATCCACCTCGAAAAGCGACTGTGCGTTGAAAGTGGCCATGCGTAGGTGCGACGACTACCCAGCATTAACGGAGCTGGTAAGGGACGGACATACGTTCCTCTCGCATATGGCCTCAATGTCATGTCGAGGCAACTGCACAACACTACTATTAGGCGAGCCTGTATCACTAGCCATGGTGTCGGAGACAGTACGAGATATGGTGTACTCGATCGCACGTCGACGTCGACTCCAGAGTCCACTAACAGTCCACGAACGTCTGTCCTTGCAGTTGTATGCTGTTCCCAAGTGTAGCAGACTCGTGCTGAGCGCTAATCGACGTACGACAATCCTGGGGTCTTCGCGACTCATACCAATGGTGCTGACCAGCTGATCATCGTGCTGCTCGCGGTCGCAACTGTCCGAAGGTCCCACAGAAGGTGAAGTCCTCCTCTGCTGCACAGAAGAACGTCCTGTGTCTGGTGTCATCCATTGTTCGTCGCCTTCTCTAGTGTATCTAGGCATCCAGGGCGAACAGCGTCCCCTCTCTCTGCTTCTGAGCATGTCGTTGACTGTCCCCCCAACCCCTCCTGTGACTCCGAGCAAGAGAAATCGATCGCCTGCTGCTGTACGGAGGACCCAACCTCCTGCGTGAAAGGATTGCCCTCTGTATACTGTCTTGATCGTCACTCCTTTCCGGCCCTCTGTGCGTTGCCTCGGTTATCAGTCTCACGATCAGTCTCACGATCAGTCTCACAATCAGTCTCACGATCAGTCTCACGATCAGTCTCACGATCACACCTACGACGCACGTCCCTCGCATCAGATACACTTTCCATGATCTCCACAATCAGACTCGCACTTCGCACCTCGAGTCTACCGTACCTCACATCCCATACAACTTCGCTTTGTGTACAATCCTCTCACATCCCCCCTCTTTACTACACGGATACCCAGCAGCTACTCAGCTACTGTACCATTGACTGGCTGTCGTAGGCAGAGTTTCAGGACATACTGAAGTTGCTGGTTGCTGACACTGCTCACTCCTCCGGGTGCACGTGAGCCAGCCCTCCCTTCCTCACCCCACCCCACCCCACCCCCATATCAGCACCCCGCCACCAACCACACCCACCACATATCAGTCCGACCCAGTGACCACACCCGACATCAACCCAGCCTTTCACGTGGCAGACACGCTGCATGCCTCTATGTATTAGTACAATGTCCCAGCGCGCCATTGCTGCGAGCGCGGACGGCAGTCCGAACGACCCGCTATGAGATAGAGTGTCCCAACCGCTACTGTTGCTGCGATTCAGGTAAAGGCCAAACCCGCTACTGCTGCTGCGAGCGCGGGATGGAGTGGTAGCTGATGTCAGCGAAGTCCTCCTCATGTGTACCTAATCCTCTGCCCGCCACGCGAGTGCCGCGCACTCGTGTGGCTCGCTACTCACTTTGGCGGAATCTCGCTCATCGCATCCGTATGCTGGTACACATCATCAATGCCCGTGCCCTGGTGCTGCTGCTGCACGGGGGACGTAGGGCTCCCCGGCGTCGCGTACCCCTCGTACCCCTCATACCCCTCATAACCCGCTGGAGCATACCCCTGGTGCCCCTGCGCTGACTGGAAATCATGACCCTGCGCAGAATAGTAGTCATCGCCGTACGTCGACGACAGCGGCCGCGACGTCGTCCCCGATGCCTCTGGGGAGATCGCGCGCTCCGACATGGCCTCGCGGTGCTTTGCGGCAGCTGCGGGGGTCATCCCTGCGGTCTCGTTGGCGTTGTGGGCGGCGTACGCTCCAGCACCTGCTCCAGCGGCGCCAGCAGCACCGACACCATACGCTGCGGCGGCGTAGGGCGAGTCGGCATATCCGGGCGTCTGGCCCACACCGCCCATGTAGTCACGCGCATCGGGCATCTGCATCTGGTGCTGAGAGGCATGTTGGGTCGGGTACTGCGCGTACGGATCGTACGTTGCTGGGTCGTAACCCGTGGCACTGGCATCGTAGGCTCCGACACCTGCTCCTGCTCCCGCTCCCACGCCGGCTCCCACGCCGGCTGCTGTACCTGCTGCGGCTGCTGCGTCGTAGCCGCCGTGCTGCATCGGCGGCTCATACGGGAACGGGTCGACGTGCGCGGATTCAGTAGGGAGGTGGCCTGAGGGCGCCGAGGGAGACAGCTGGTCGAGGGGATCGGCAGTCGAGTGACGCGCCGAGTGGTGGGGGTCGAACATCTTCTCATCAAAGGCCTTCTCGCTCTTCCGGCGGTGCCTGCGGATGATGTAGAAGAGGATCGCGGCGAGGAGGGCTGCACCGACTACACCACCGACCACACCACCCACGATCGCACCGACATTCGTATGGCTGCCCTTGTTCGAGGGAGAGGCGGTTTGGACTGTGCTGCCCGTGCCTGACTCTGTTACATACGTCGTCGAGTACTCTGGGGGAGCGACGCCCGACGAGCTCGAGGGGGCAGCAGTGGGAGACGAGGAGGCCGAGGACGAGGGCAGCGACGAGGAGGCAGACGAGGGCGCGCCAGTGGGCGATGGTGAGGCCGACTGGGAGGACGCAGAGGAGGGAGGAGCACTCGGTGAGGGAGACGCAGACGAGGGCGAGGGCGCCTGGCTCGACGAGGGGGGAGCCGACGACGAGGGCGGAGGTGCGCTCGACGAGGGAGGTGGTTGGGAGGAGGGAGGGCCATCAGACGAAGGAGGGGGGGCCGAAGACGAGGGACCCGGGTTCGACGAGCTCGGCTCAGGCTGCGATGTAGGCGGCGCGTCGGACGTCGGAGCGGGGTTCGAGGTGGGCGGCGCGGGGGTTGTCGGGTGCTGCGTCGACGGCCCGGGGATCGTCGTCGGCGCAGCGGTCGGCACCACTGTCAGTGCCGGTGGGTCTGAGGATCGGTGAGCCATGAACGGGGATGGAGATGGAGATAGGAGTGTGGAGTAGAGAGGTAATGAGACACAAGCAATGTGTGGAAAATGAGTGAAACTGTGTCTGAAGCGTCTGATGCCGCTGCCTGGCACAGGAAAAGGGTTGTAGCTTTGTAGATCGCTTGTTGCACGAGGTCGCCCTATATCTCCCATCTCCCTACACCACCCTGCGATCCTGTAGCAGCTTACGATGCAAAAAGTGAGCAGCTCGGAAATGATAGCAGCTCGTTGCTGGCACCCAGGAGCTCAATCTCGGCCAAACTGTGCGACTGGCGACCCCCACACTGCCTCCAGAGGCACAAACAAGCTGCTAAGCGTCTTCTGCAGCATCACTGGTCATCGTAGACGTTGTTACTACTGATGTGACTCGAGCGCAGCCTGACCCTGGCACCACCAACTGTGCTTTTGGCTCCAACATACGAGGACATCAAGGAATCGAGGGATCGAGGGAGTGTTACTCACTGGCCATGGTCGTCAAGTCCTAGATGTCCTAGATGTCACCGAATGTGACCAGGTGGATGCGATAGTGAACAACACAATCCCGTCCGTGCGCAAGAGTCGTCTGGAACACAAATGAAGAACTGCTGATGTTGATCAAGACCTCTGGTGAGTCAAGAAGGCCGTTGACGACGAGTTGGAGCTACTCGCTGCTCGAGTGAGGAGTTGATGGACGTCGTTGGAGGATGGTGGATTGCAGGGGTCATGAAAACACAGGGAGTAGTGCAGAAACGGGGGCGATGCACACACCGAGGGCGCAGATGGCGCAGCATTCAGGGACCACATCGGAGGGCGGCATAGGCACACCGGCTGAGGGGGTAGGGAGCAAGGGTGCAGGGCGGCCATGTGGGCACAGGGTCTGCACGTGGGCAGTCAGGGTAAAGCACGGCCTGGCCGAGGGAGCAGGGCGGGCGCGGGCAGGAGCGACGCGGCCGCTGGGTGGGGTTTGGTAGCCCTGACCTTTGCCTACCCTGATTTGCATTGCATTCCCTGATGCCAGATTTGCGTCCGTCCTTTATGTCCATACAATCGATACAATCGAGGGACATGAATAAATCGAGAATTTATCTGGCAATTTGGAGTGAATTAGTTGTCTTATTGTTGCCGGATTGTGGCGGGCGGAGGAATGGCTGTGGCTCTGATGCAGAGTACAAGAAGGCGATATAAGGAGGTCTGAGGTCTGAGAGCGACGAAGCATATGGGCTAGAGACAGAGCTCCGACATGACCCACTGCAGTTCTGCTAGACACGAATGAGGAAAGAAGGATATGAGTATTCGAGCTTGCGCAGGCCTGGCGACTTGAAAAGTAGTGATAGACCGTCATCCTCCACGCCTCACTGCTGCTGCGAGGGGTGCTTGTTGCTGGGCAATCGGTGAGGTCGTAAGATTTGCATAAGATTTGTGAGCATGATCTCGCGCGAAGACATTCAAGAATGTCATCGGAGCGAGGGCAAAGTCATCGCGTGTTCCAAACTGGAAACAGGTCGCAGTGGTCTTCAATGGCAAGCAAAAGGTGTTTTCGGAGAGTGCATCGATAATAGGATATGCTGCACGTTGCATGGTATGCAGGCATTTGTGTAGTAAGGAGGTATACAAAGCAGGGCAAGCTAGCAGGAGTTGCACTGACAGAGACCGTTGGCTGGTGATCATGATATGTACGTGCCGCCCTCGAAATAATCGTAACAAATGCATATGCAAAGGAGAAATCATGCTCATCAATGTCTCTTCTACTCACGCCAAGGCCTAGCTGCACACCTACACCCTCGAGCCATACACCGCTCCTCGGATTCCACTCAGTACGGCAGCCCCGCATCACGCCGCGCACGCTTGTCCGCCTGCCACGGCTCCTCTCCCGGCCCACGTTTGTGTGGCCCTCCTGGACCTCCCGGACCTCCTGGACCTCCTGGCCCACCCGGCCCTCCTGGACCCCCCGGACGCGGCCTGAAGCTCGGCCCAGCAGCCGGCCGGCCGCCCGCGAGCTTGAATGGCGGTGGGGGAGCCGCACTTGGCCTTTGTGGCCCACCAGCAAGCCCGAACGGCGGCGGTGGCACCCTGCCACCCTGGAACCCCTGCTGGAAGTTCTGCTGTGGAGGGCGGAAGCTGGGTGGGGGTCGTTGAGGCTGCTGGAAGTTGGGTTGTCCGTAGGGCTGGGGTTGTGGGGGGTATGACTGGTTTTGGTATGGTGGTCGGGGTTGATATGGTGGTGGGCCGTTGGGTCCTGATCCGCCGAGCCCTCCTGGCCCTGCGCCCGGTCCCCCTGGCCTGGCATGTGGACCTCCCGGGCCGCTGTGAGGTCCTCCTGGTCCTGGTGGTCCCCCGTGTGGCCCTCCTGGCCCTGGTGGTCCTCCATGAGCTGGTCCTGGTCCACCTGGTACACCTGGACCTCCTAGCCCTGCTCCGCCTCCTGGACCCCCTTGGAGTGAAGGTCGCGGCCGCGGTGCGCTCCATGAAGGATACGGAGGTGGTCGGTACTGCGGTGCTGGCGCCGGAGCCGGAACATGCTCCCTCCGCGTTGTCATCTCGTGTGACGACTCGACGACAGGGATCCGGCCAAGCTTGGCGGGCATGGGGTCGACATAGAACCAGACGTGCTCGAGCGCAGCTTCGGCAGTTGGGCGCTTGCGCGGGTCGAGGCGGAGGAGCTGGATCATGAGGTCTGCGCCGGCGCGGTCCATTCTGAAGTCAGCGGTGCTCGGTGCAAGGTTTGAGGGGAGTGAAGATCAGTGCATTGACAGGTCGAAATGACAGGTCGAGAGGAATTAGAGTTGGTATCTCAATGATATACCATGATGAAGTTCACGGTACACATGACCTCGCCAGAAACCACACTTACTGCCACTTCCTCGCGAGCTGCAACAGCGTCGTCTCGCGATGCACCTTGTCCCACGGGTGGCCCTTGGCGTCCGGGAAGCCAGGCAGCTTCTCCCACCCGGGCCAGCTGGTCGTCGTCGGCGGGCCGGCGCGGCTGAAGATCTTGAACAGCTGGTCCCTGTCGCTCTCGCCGGCGAAGATCGGCTCGCGGAGGTACATCTCCCCCAAAATACACCCCATAGACCACAGGTCGATGGCACACCCGTAATGCACCTCGCCCAAAAGCAGCTCGGGCGCACGGTACCACCGCGTGACGACCATGTTCGTGTACTCGTGCTCGCTGTGGCGCGGCATCTCGGTGCCAAGCGAGCGCGCGAGCCCAAAGTCGGCGATCATGACCTGCCCCTCCTTCGAGACGAGGATGTTCGCAGTCTTCAGATCACGGTGGATCACATTGTTGCTGTGCATGTAGTGCAGGCCCTCGAGGATCTGGCGGAAGAGCAGCTTGGCGACCGAGTGCGTCATGCGGAAGTCCTTGTTCGAGAGCAGGCCGCACAGGTCATGGTCCATGTAGGGGAAGACCATGAACACCTCGCCTCGGTGGCTCCTGTCTGCGGGAACCTTGCGCTCGACCACCATGTCAAGGATGGGCACGATATTCGCATGCCGCATCTCCTTGAGGATCTTGATCTCGCGCACAGTCGTGACGCTCACTCCGTCGCGCGGATTGTGGGTGATGAGCTTCTTCAGCGCGACCGCACGCTTCGTCGACAGCTCCACTGCGCGAGTGACGACACCGAACGTGCCTTCGCCGAGCTTGGCACCGATGTTGTATGCGGCCAGAGTAGTGGTGCCAACGAACTCGCGGTTGAGATTCTCCTTCTCCTCCGCTGCGGTCGGGAAGCGGAAGTGCTTCGGCGGCTGGTGCTGGTCATGTTCACGCGCCCCGACAGGTGTAGATACTCGCGTAGTAGGGTCGAGGAGGTTGCGGTTCGGCGCCGATGGCCGAGGGCGAGGCTCTGCAGCCTCTCCCTCCTCGCGCTCGCTCCCACCCTCGCGAGGCACATATCCTTGCCTGGAGTGCGGCTCGGGCGTCGGGTCGCTCGGGACAGGCGGAGGCGGAGGCGGTGGAGGCAGCGTGCTAGGCGAGGGCGGGGGCGGGGGTGTCTCTGGCGGCGGTGAGGCAGGAGGTGGGGGTGTGGGAGGTCGAGAGGGTGGGCTGGGGGGTCGGCTCAACTTGCGCTGCACGGGCTTATGCTCTTGCGGCGCTGCCTTCTCCTCAGCCACAGCCTTGGATGCAGGGGGAGGAGGAGCAGGTGCGTCCTCCACCTCATCCTCCTCGGCGATCTCACCCTCCTCCGGCTCTGTTGCAGGCGGCTGTGGCGGAGGCGATGACCTGGTTTGCTCAAGCTCCCTCCCCCTCCTCTCACGACTCCGCTCACTTGCCCTCTCGCCGCGAGGCTCACGAGGCAGCGGCGCCCTCTCGTCTCGCATGTCTCTATACCGCCTGTCGTCGTATCTGTCGTCGTACCTGTCACGAGGGTACCGGTCGTCACGATACGAGTCCCTCGGCCGTGCATCGGCTCCGCCACGATGGTCATGTCCCGACCGCCGCCAGTCGCTCCCACGTGGGCTCCTGCTCCTGCTCCTGCTTCGTGGGCGCCTCCCCTCGTCGTGAGCATAGCGATGCCGGTCAGATTCGTGGCGGTACGCCTCACGCCGGTCATCGCGGTAGTCGCGCCTGTCGGGGTGAGTCGGTCGCGACTCCCGCTCATCGCGGCGGTGGGGAAGATTGTGCCTCTCGTCTCGGTCTCGTTGATCTGTAGACCGTCGAGGACTTGCTGGGCGCCGGGGACTTGCTGGGCGTCGAGGGCTGGCCTCTACTTCCCCCTCCTCGATCCGAGACTCTTGCGCACGAGGCGGACTCCGGCTCCTAGCCCTTCCACCGATACCGCTTATCCTGCCCAGTAACGAGCCCTTCTCGCTATGCCGCGACTCCTCCCCTCCATTCCTCTTTGGCCCTGTGTCCTTCGTCCCGTCTTTTGACTTGCTATCCTCGACTCGGGACCTCGCATCACCTCCGCTTGCCCTATCCCCTGCACTGCCCTCAGTCGAAGCAGCCCCGCGTATACTCAAGCCCGCACCTGCACCCCCAGAGCCAGTGGCCGTATCCGAGCTCTGCCGGGAGTGATGTGCGCCAGACCTGCCTGGCGGGGCTGGCAGAGCATGCGTCTTCGGAGGCAGCAGCTTTATCGGCGAGCGGGAGCGTGAGCGCGACGCAGTGTGCGACTGCGAGTGCGATGGCGCGTGCGAGCGGCTCCCAGATTCGGACGCCAGCGGACGGGATTGTCGCTGGCTTTGAGGGTGGGATGTGGACGACACGGTCGACGAGGACGACTGGCGTGGTGATGCCGGCCTGCGTGGCTCGTCGAGCGGGTTCTTCCACCCCATGGTCAGCTGGGGTGAAGGCTTAGTTTGCGATGGACAAAGTCAAACAATCTCGGACCATGCTGTCGATGTAGTCGTGTTGAGTTGTGCCTTGTAAATGTCTCCGGAGGCAAGATGCTCCGCGACCGCATCGGGAGGATGGTGGCAGCTGCAAGCGTAGGCGGCTTTGTTGTCTTGCTCATTCGCAGATCCGAGATTGTTAATGGGATAGAGCGTGCTTCTGGAAGTGAGGACAATTGCGGAAAAGAATGTCACTGTGCTGGTGTAAGTATGCACGATGAGCTGCCTCGCCATCTGGATAGCCATCGAGTGTCAGTCGAGTGGCACTTGAGCAGACAGCCACAAGTGGCATCAGCGTAGTTTGATCCAGTGAGTAGTGAAAGTCAGCATTATTCATCACCTCCTCAGCTGCACACTCTTCACCACATTCAGCAGGGCGTAGCCTTTGCTCGGGTGCATGAACGACGACGCCGTGGTTGCTGCCAATGTCGAGCCAATGCTGGACCTCGACTACCTGTCGAAACGGCTCATGAGTAGCGTATCCACTTGTAGCCACTTCCAGCGGTTTCCAGGAGCCAAGGAGCCGAATGGAGATGAAGCGTGGTCAAAGGGCGTTGTCGCTGATCAGCCAATGCTATGTTAAGTCATGTCGAGAGACGGGGGTTAGGTATTCGTTGGGTTCGGCCAGCAGTCGACGACTGTGCGATCAGTCTTGAGACGTAGTCGTCCAAGCCTTGAGCCGGCCCGTGCTCGCAGTCTATGATACATAGCAGTACAACCAGCTAGTCCCAAATGAATCAAAATCTACGCATTGTCTACTCTCAGAATCTTCCTCGACAGCTCGCCGATGCTGTTCCGCGGCAGCTGGGCGAGGGACACCTTCGTCGCCGCCCGGGTATGCCGCCAGTGCTCGGCGCGTTCATCGCTCTCGAGCGAGGGGCCAATGTCCACGGCGTGTGGGGCGGACCCCCCCTCCTCCGCGGGCGAGGGAGCTGGCGACATCGGCGACGGCGACACGTCCTCTGACGGCGTCGTGGCCGCGACCTCTGGCTCCGCCTCGGCGAAGGAGTACGCCAGCTGCCGCTCCATCTCCTCGCGCAAAGACGTGGTCGACGCGGACATGTAGTCCCGCGCGAGCTCGTAGAACGACCCGGACGAGCGCGGGGACGTGGGCGACAGCGCGGACGTCGAGGAGCGGCGCGCATCGGGCGCGGCGCGCATGAGCTGTGGGGTTTGGGCGGCGGGCGTGGCAAACTCGGCCGTCTCAGGGCTGAAGTTGGAGGTGGATAGGGGTGTGACGAACTCTGCCGTGTCGGGGCTGAGGCTGTCGCGGGGGTTGGGGTCGGCCCCTGCACCAGCACCAGCATTGGCACCGACATGGTCGCTAGGGAGTGAGAGTTTGGGTATAAGGTCCGCACGCGCGCCGGAGGTGGCGCGCCGGCGCTCGGCGAGGGCGAGGTCGGTGCGGAGTGTCTGCGCTGCGGCTTGCAGGGCGACGTGACGTACACGTGCCCAGTCGCGCTGGTCGCGGTCCTGGTCTTTCAGCAGGAGGGTGATCCACAGGTGGAGCTTGGAGAGCTCTGCGCGGTCGGCGCGGATCCGCTGTGCGAGGTCAGGCAGGGCCGCCTCGACGCGGTCACGGGTGGATTTCTGGAACGGCGTCAGGATAGCGAGGTTGCGAGCAATACGCAGGTTGGCAGACAAACGCTTCTCGACGTCGGCGGCGGTGGCCTTGAGCGCCCTCACACGCTCGTTGATGTGTGCCGTGCGTGCGGGTTTGGTCGCGGCGTCGTCGGGTGTGGGCGAGATCGAACGAAGTGCAGTCCCTGCTCGGCCGGCTGCAAGCTCAGCCTTGACTGAGCCAATGACGGCTTCGAGCTGCTCCCCGTCGTCGACGACGACCGCGTTGGCCCCAGCAACGTCGACAGTGGGGACCGGTGCAGTGCGCATACTGCCCACGCGGCGGAGTATCGGCCGCGACGAGTTGGAGTTGGCAGCAGAAGCAGCAGTGTCGACGGACTCGGGCTCGTCGGCGACAGGCGCGTCGGCGAAGAAGACTGCTCGGGGAGCCAGAGGCGGCGTGTCGGACGGCTGGCCGCTTCCGCTGACCAGGTCCTGCCGATGCAGCTCGGCCGCCGTCGTGCCCGCCTTGACTGCCTTGCCACTATCCAGGCCAATAGCGCGCATGCGGATGCCCGCGGTCTTGAACGTGCTCGCATAGTTGATGAGCGACAGCCACTCGTTCATCTGCTCCTCGTCCGTCGCCTGCATGAGGTACTCCCGCGAGTTGGGCATGATGAAGCGGAACGTGTGCTGCGTGGCAGAGTAGTCGCGGTCGAAGACGGCCACGCAGTCCTTCACGGACAGCACCTCGTCGGGCTGGAAGCTGGCCATGCGGGGCGCTGCGGAGGGGTCGTTCGACTTGCGGGCGGTGCGGATCTGCTCCATGAGGGTGAGGGCCCAGATGGTGTCCTTGAAGAAGAGGAGCTGGGCGCCGGTGAGAATCACGCTCCAGCTCTTCCATTTGCGGCCTGTCGTGCGGCGCCCGTTGACCGGGGAGTCGTCTGTGGTGTCAATAGGGTTTCTTCCTGAAACCTGTCGGTGGCAGCCTTTACTCACCCTTCCTGCTCAGCAAGCCGACCTTGGCCACCTTCAACACCGTCACCTCTTCGCTCTGAGCCAGGCTCGACGGGTCGCCAACCGACATAGGCCGGGACACAGACTTGCGCCGCGCCGCCGGGTTCTTGACAAACCGCAAGGGGTGCGCATTCGCAAACGCCCACTGCATGCGCTCAACGTCCAGGAACGGCCTGGTGCCCATGCACGAGAACGGGCTCGTGGCGGGTATGACGCGCTCGATGTCTACACGCAGCTGCCCCAGCTGGCCGCCGACGATGAGATCGTACACGTCGATCCTCGAGTTGGCCCGCACCTGCCCATTGACGGCAGACAAAGGTGTGCCGGCCGCAGCGAGGGCTGCCTCGTGGTCGTCCTCGATGAACACGAACGGCGTGAAGGTTATGTTGTCGAAGAACACCTCAAGCACAATCTCGTGTACGCCGTCTAGGCGCGTGTTGCGCACATAGTCTGGCTTGGACATCTTGTGCTTGTTGTGCCGGTTGAAGGCGTCGGTGTGCAGCATCATCATCGAGAATGCGAGCACGTAGGCGTTGTCTAACATCAGCTTTTGGACAAGCATCCCACTCACCCTTGGCCCCAAACAAGCCGGGCTCGCATGAGTCGTACCTCGACGCAAACGCCTCGATCACACGGTCTATCTGCTGTGTCTCCTTCGGCAGCGACATGTGCATCAGCAGCCGCCGCAGTGCCACGTCGAGCGCGATGTGGGTGAAGTCAAAGCGCGACATGTAGAGCTCCAGCGCGTCCATGTAGAACCTGTCAGCGCTCCCGGCGAGGATGCCAGCCAGCTCCCTCCTATTCACGCCTGACAGCCGCTCGAGCCATGACTCGGGAGTATCGCCGTCCCGCACTGCAACGTCCTCCTTCTTAAGCGTGGAGACATAGGGCACAGGGGTTGTGGGGCGCGAGCTAGGCCCCATACCCGGCACGGGACTGGGACCCCGGCTCGTGCTCGGCGGCTCATCAGACTGCGGACCAGTGCCACCACGCACAGGCAGGGGGAAGAGGTTGCCTGTCCCTGCTGGCCGGGGGGATGAGGGGTTGGAGCGGAAAAGGCCAGTCGACAGCCGCCTGATTGACCCCGCACGCTGACGAGGAGGCGTCGCTGACGTCGGGAACGTCGGCGTCGATGGCCGGTGTCCCGAGAAGTGCTCGCCGTGGCCGTGAGCCCCAGTCGTCGACAGCAGCGAGTTGGATGTAGTCCCCTGCCATGACACAGCACTGGAGGCGATCGTAGACGCGCGCGCACGAGCAGGGTATCCTGCCTGACCGGACCCGGACGTCGTGTCGAGTGTGAGGGACTTTTGCGTCCACAGCGTGTTGCGTGATGACAGAGAGCCAGCGATTGACGACCGGGGTGACCGATCAGGTGTCTCCGTGAGCACCACACGCCGGTCATCCTCCCCTGGCTGCAGGCCCATGCTCGACACCTGCGGCACGTCCTCTGGCCTGATGCGCACAGGCGGGAGTGCAGGCGACTGCGCATAGGCAAAGAGCCGCGAGTCAGTCGAGTCGCCTCGGCGTGGCGACTGCGACAGGGGCGCGTCCTGCTCGTCAGACGTGGCGTATCTCAACGCGCTGTTGCTGCGCGGTCGCGACTTGTTGAACACGTTGCGGACCTTGTCCATGACTACAGAGTTGCCAGAGCTGGTTCGGCCGGGCATGCCTGGCCGGATGGGGGGGTAGCTGCCATCTGGGGTCGCGCTGAGCGGGGACGAGGACATGGATCCGTCATCAGAGCGGATAGCCTGTGCTGCGTCGGAGTGGGATCGCCCACGGCCTACCACGGGTCGGATGGTTGCGGGGCCGCCTTCGGGAAGAGACCCAAGGTGCGGAGAGGAGGAGATTGTAGTTTTCGGTGTCGTCGCTTCAGAGCGAGGACGCTCTCGCCATGTAGATGGTGGTGGATGAGGCTGGGAGTGCAGATCATGTCCGCTCTCAGACATCATTTCCACCTCTGCAGCCGCCGGGCTCTCCACTGTCGGTGGCCGATGGGTCTGCTGCTCCTCATGCCGCCCGGACAGAGAGGACCTCGAAGAAGACGCAGCATACTGCCGCCGCCCAGGTATGGCCATAGGTGCGGAGGGCGGAGCAGGCTTTGACAGCAGTGGCGTCGACGAGTTGCCCGGCTGCTTCGGCGCCTGCTTTCCAGCGGTGTTGCTCGCGCCAACCTCTATATTGCTGGCACCAGCCTCGGTGTCAGTGAGGAAGCCACCCCTCTTCACCCCCTCATTCTCGGTGTTGCTAGCACCACCTTCTGTGTCCGTGAGGAAGCCACTCCTCTTCCGTGCCAGCTTGGCCTCTGATCGGCGCCGCTTGATCGTCTTGGCCTTGCCAAACCAGCCGAGCTTGGGACCAGACCCCTCGTCGTCTGTCGGGTCCTGCGATGCAGCAGCGTTGCGTGCAAACAGCGCAGATATGCTGCGCGGCCGGGGTTTGGACTCTTTGCTGCCTCCTCCTGGGGTGACGGCTCCGTCTCTACTGCCACTCTTCTCCCTGTCGTCGCTGTCTGCGAACGACACGCTGAGTGCAGGCGTGGGCGACCGCATCGGCAGGGGCGAGGAGACAGCTTGCGGTTTCGACGCAGGCACAGGCACCTCTGGAGCCGAGCTCCGGCGTATGTTCTCAGGCAGGCCAAGCCCTAATGTCGCGCCGAAGACGTTGGTCCGCTCTGTCACTGGGGTAGGCGACACTGAGCGCCCAGAGCGCCCAGAGGGGCCCTCAGGCCGCCGTACCGTCGATGGCGAGCGAGACACTGGCGCCGATACTGCTCGCGGTCGGTCCTCTGGGATGTCGAGGCCGAACAGCCCATCGAAGGGGTTCTTGTCCAACGGGCTGCTGGGCGTCACGACGACGGGCGGTGCGGGTCCACCTGATGCCGAGCGCTGCACAAAGAGGGGCTGTGGAGGAGGGAGGTCGGGCAGGGGTTTTCTGACCTCTGGCAGGTGCTTCTCTGGTGTCGCAGTGTTGGTCGGAGACTGTGACAGCTCCCTGGCAGGCAGGAATGACCTATCTCGCAGTGATCCGTTGACTGACGAAACGCGCCGTGGCACCTTTGACGGGGTAAGGACATTGAAGTACTCGGTCTGAGGTTGAGCCAGTAACGATGACGGGCCGGCAGCAGCAGGGGCATCCGAGTTGGTATCATCTGCGCTTCGAGAGAATATCCGCGGTGCTGACGGTTTCTGCATGTCAGCGTCAGTCACAGCCAGAATAGGGGGGAGGCGGAGGCCACACCCACCGGCTTGACCGTGTTACTCCTAGACAGAATGGCCAGCGTCGCGGGGTCCTGCTGCCGCGGTCGTCCTTTCTCTGACGTTTCAGACGTCGGCGTGCGCGTCGACGCCCTCGACCTCAGCGTCCCCTCTAGATCACTCCCATTGTCGGTATCCTCTGCATCTACCCAGGGCGCTCTCCGCCGCCGCCTGGAGGTGGAGGACAAAGTTCCCGCCGCCGACCCCGCCGCCGACGACGACCGCGTTGACGACCCGGCCATAGGCGTAGCATCTAACTCCTCCAGACTGTCCGATGACCCCTCGGTCGAGGACGACGGGAGGGCATCGGGGAGGGTTGAGGCATCCTCCTTTGTCGGCGGGAAGACCGACGCATGTACATGCTTGCGCTTGGGCGTCACCAGCCCGAACCACGAACGCCTGCGCTCTTTCGGCCGCTGCTGCTGCTGCTGCTGCTGCTGCTGCTGTGACGGTGACGGTGACGGTGTAGCGAGTGTTGACGGGCCGGCCGCCTCGGACGAGAGCATTTCTTAGCGGCTGGGGTGTGTTCGAGTGCCGGCCATCAAAATACAAGTGGAGGCGGCGACGGCGAGAGCGACAGGGGACGGCGCAGGCAACGGCTGCTACACGCTATGCAAGCAGTTCTATGCTTGAGTATAGATGCGTTGGTAGTAAAGAGTGACTGGAAGGAGCGCAGACTTGTCAGACTTGTCGCAAGCGTACGTGGTATGTAGGTGTAGGTCGCAGATAGAGTCGTCGTTCCCGCGTGTTCGTGGTCGTGTCCGTGTCCGTGTCCGCGTGACAAACCGCTGACTTTTGAGGTGACCAGGTAGGAGGGTTGGGTTTGGGGCAGCCCGAGGTTCCGAGTGCCTCGAGTCTCTGGGAAGGGGTATGTAACGGGATTGAGTCTAGTTGTGAAACGGTGAAGAATGCTGAGGATGAAGAGTAGAGACATACAGCACTTGTCCATAGACACGGCCATCATGGACAGACACATGGACACATGGACACGGGTGGTGGATCCTCCACGCGTCTCTGCACGACCCTCTTACTCTTTCTCTTTTCCTTTCGCGTCTTTCATTCAAACTACTGCATCTATACTTGTGCTCTCGACCACGACCATCAGAGCGAATGCGTCGCTTTGAACGTCTTTGTTAATGTGTATCAATGCTTACAACATCTGCCAACACAAACTGCACGGTCACAACCACCGCCGTCGTCGATATCATCGCCATACCGCCTCGCTTCGCCGGCCGGGGCAACGTTCCAATCCCTACCCTCGCCATGTACCTACGCAGCGCTAAGCTTATAAGCCACTGCACCAGATCTGACCTTTGCACTATACACTCTGGCCGGCCATCGCCCGTGGCTATCTGACTCTGGCGTCCACCCTCGTCGCTCTCGGGGACTATCCACTCTCCCCTCCTCTCATTCATCCTGGCTGCGGCCCGAGGGAATTATGGACACGGGACATGGGACACCGCCATCGTCGCATTCCATGTCTCCCGTGTCCTTATACTCGTCCACTTGTCCACCTCGAGCCTCGTCCGTTGCCCGGAACGCGACGCATTCACAGTCCCTTGAAACTGCATACCCGTCCCCTGACCGGCATTTCTAGGGGGGTGGGATTAGGTTGTGGCACGGTCAAGGTTCCAAGGTTCCAGTACTAACCTCCGTCATATTGGCGACTGACTGATGCAGCTCCTTGATGGTTCGTACGGTGTGCGTTATACGTCGAGGACGACTCACAACTAGACGCAGGGAGTGTGAGGGGGTTGGTTACCTTGCAGCTTGCGGGAACTTTGAGTTGGCTGATGAACGAACAGCCCCATACTGTATGGGATCTGAGATTACTGACGACAAACTTGACGAGATTAGGAGGGCTGGGTTCAGCGCAGTTACAGAAAGATCGAGTTGGTACTTCTTCTCAAGACTGTCGACAACTTATCGTACTCGAATCAAGATACAATCAGGTAGGTATGGATGGCTCTTGACCAGCAGTACCAGATCTGATACTAGGGCGAGTAATAGAGTAGCGGCTGGCCATCAGGCGACTATCCCGTTTTATGAGCAGCCACAGAGCAGTCGAGGCGATATTAGCCCAAAACCTGTACTCTACCACCCAGCCAAAACATGCTCCTCTCTACTCTATGGATCTTGGAGCCGTCTTCATCGTATCTCACTCACATCTTGAGGTCGTCTCAGAAGCTAGCTCAACCGATACTCTCATGTCGATCTAACCCCACCCCCCGCTCTGACCCTCTATTAGATGTTGGTCCTAGTATTGTATTGCAATGAGACGGATCCTATTACGACAAGTTGCTATTACTATCAATACAGTGCCTGACCACCAATATCGGCGAACATCCGGCAGCTGTATCTTATCGCCCAACGTCACCGATGCAACCGACCTTTACACTTGCCACTACTGTTCAGAACAATACTCGTTAGCAACATCTGTTCAACCTGCCCGAGGACATTTCCAATCAAGCAACGATCACAACGACAACAACGACGACAACGACGACAAACGCAGCGGGCCCGCACCCGATAACACCTCATCATCCCACTCTCTCTCTCTCTGATCCAACTTCTGCCCCACCTCTTTACGCTTGCTTACCCATGACCGACTCGCTCTCCTGCCAACGATGCCACCAGCCCCTCCTACGCGACCCCTCAGTCGCAAACCTCACCCCCTCACAATACCACCTCATCTCCACCACGCTCCCGACCCCACCGCCGCCATCGGCCCTCTCTCCCGGTGCGAAGCTGGCATCAGTCCCGCCCGCCTCGAGACCCGCAGCCTCAGCCTGGTCGACAGCGAACGGCATCTCCGAGAGCTTCGTGCTGCTTCCAGATCGGCATCAAGATTCCCACAAGGCCTCTCATTCCCACCGCAGCATCAAGCACGCCCCGTCTTCCTCTCCGCCCGCTTCTGGCTCTGGGTCGGGCTCTAGATCTCCCACGCCGTCGCGCGCCTCTCCTGCTACCCAACCCCAGCTCGCGGCCCGCCTCGACGCCCTCCTCTCAAGTAGGACGAGTATCGACCACCCGCTCTGTACGGAGTGTACGGGGCTGTACCAGGCTGCACTGCAGCGAGAACTAGAGGGCCTGACGCAGGAGAGGGATGCGTATATCGCGTTTGAGAGGGGGGGGGGGGGGGGGGGGGGGGGTGGGGGAGGGGGGGGGGGGGGGGGAGGGGGAGGGGGGGAACCGAGTGCGGATGATACGGCGCTGGTGGGGACGGCGGATGAGTGGGATGCCCTCATGGCTCGGAAGAGGGAGCTGGAGGACGAGGAGAGGGCGTTGAGGCAGACGCTGAAGGAGAGGGAGGGGGAGATGCAGAGGGTCAGGGAGGATGAGGCGAGGGTGAAGGCTGAGGAGGCTGCGGTGGAGCAGGAGGAGGCAGAGTGAGTGTCCCGAGACGTGGCGACAGCCACGGCTCGCGTCGTTGACCGGATCGCGAGTAGTGTTCGGTGTGGGATAATACGAGGACTGGCAGCGTCCGACCCAGATTGCTCAAGGGACGTTCGGCCCTGCAAGCAACTATGTAGCATCCTACGTTCCACAGCCTCGTCCACCTTGTGCTTTGATTACACAGTTGATTGTCCTTGCTGAACCCTTCGCGTCCCATTATCGCTCCAGTGCCAGGCTGACCCCAGCTTCCTCAAGTCCCAAGCCGCCCTCTCGGTCCAACTGACCCACCTCGGCCACCAACTATCCAGCGCCAAGACCCAACTCGCCCTCAGCACCCAGCTCCTCCAGCACCTCGAGAGCACGAATGTCTACAACGACGCCTTCCAGATCGGCCATGCGCCATCGCCGGACTCGTCGCGGGGGAACATCGGCACGATCAACGGGCTGCGGCTGGGTGGGCGCCCGAATGTCGAGTGGGACGAGATCAATGCTGCGTGGGGGCTTGTTGCGCTGTGTATTGATCGCCTGGCGGTCAAGGTGGGGTGTGTTTTTGAGACGTGAGTGTGTCGGGTCAGGAGTGGAGAACTGTGGGGGTGTCGGGTCAGGAGTGGAGAATTAAGGGGAGTGGAGGAGGAAGGCAGGGGAGGGGCCGGGTGAAGACTAGCTGAGAAGGAGTGAGGTTTAGGTCGAGGAGTGACAGGTGGAGACCAGTATAAGAGGGTAAAAGAAACAGGACTGAGGTGATGGTGGATAGTGATACGGGACTAGCAACGGCACTGTGCAGCGAGGAGGAGAGGCTGAAGGCTGCAATATGATGCAGATCAGAACGACGAGGAAGGTGTACGGGAGATACGGGACACAGAGTTGAGAGTGTTAACGGTCACTGTCTTTCCCCCAGGAGCTTCACCCCTTGGCCTTGGGCCCCACTGACGGCAGATACAAAATCGTCCCCCTCGGCTCCTTCAGCCGCATAGAAGAACTCGCAAGCAAGGGCGCCTACGAACTCTACGCAAGCGGCGACATCTCCCCCGCCCGGCTGCTGCAGAACAGGCGCTTCAGCTACGCCCTCGTTGCGCTGCTCGACTGTCTGAGGCAGCTGCTCGCGTATGGGAAGGAGGCCGGGCGGGCGTGGGGCAGTGGTGTTGAGTGAGTCGGGCTTCTAGCGTGCTGCTTGGGTTGAGGTCGATGTGCTTGGTGTGATTTCCTGTGAGGAGCTGTAGTGGCGAATCAATACCCGTGTGCTCCCACAGGGATTCCCAGATCTGTGAGATCGCACAACATCCAGTTGGGCTTTGTGGGCTTTGCTCTCCGAGTCTGAAGCTCATTCGGGCTACTAGAACGTACGATTAATCTCTGTCCCCAGCTGGTACAGGTGCAGGGCACAGAAGGACGGCCTCATACAGGAACGTCTCTTCCAGTATCCATTGTGCCGATGTGCAGAGTGCCTGTCGAGTGCATCATTCAGTGCTCATTGGCACTTTGACGTACTCGAAAACTCGGTTGACACCAGAATCCACAAGGACAAGATCAACGGGCACTCGATCCGCCTCCCCGGCTTCGCGGGCCTGCCCACATTCGGGACGATGAGCTTCCTCGGGTCCGGCGGCGCAGAGGAGACAGGCGCTAACGCCGACGAGGCATGGACCAAGGCGTGCAGGGCGGTGCTTACTGCGCTGAAGCGGATACTCGTCGTTGAGAGCGAGGCGGAGCGGGGGGTGTAGCGCGAGCGTGGTCGTGAGCGCAGCAAGCGAGGTCATGAGTGTAGCAAGCGTGGTCATGAGCGTAGCGAGCGTGGTCATGAGCGTAGCGAGCATGGTCGTGAGCGCAGCAAGCCCTCGTGAGCGTAGCAAGCGTGGTCATGAGCGGGAATGGGAGCCGGGATGCGTTTGGGGCTGTGGCTGGACGTGTAAGTAGCTGCAAGCGAGAACGTGAGCAGGGGTGTGAGATGGTGACAGAAGAGGGTTGTGGGAGCTGAGATGAGATGATATCTGAGCTGCGCGGGTATCTGCTCAACGAGAGAGAGTGGTTGTGGAGATCCTTGAGTGAGGTATGAGGAGTGTCCCCAGCGAGGTTAAGTGGGAAGCTTCCGTTAGTGATCGTTAGCATGGGGTAGACAGCATGATGTGGTACTTAGGACTTGCTTATGTGCATTCATTTACATTGCAGAAATTCGAAGTGCTCGTTGTTGCTTGTGTTTGTTTGATGCGTTGGTCTTCAGAATGACGGATGGTGGTGCTCCTGATAACTCGAGAATAGGCAAGGGTGATGGTGTGCTGAGTGCTTGGGGTGAAATTGCATGCAGTGGAAGGATGGTGACGAGAGCCCGAGCTCTGGCTACCACGGCGCCGTGAACCTCGGATCATCATCATCCCCACCCCCACCCCCAGCCCCACCCTTATCCCTCGCACCAAGCTCCCCACCCATCCTCCTCTTCGCACGGCTCTTCCTACCCCCGAGCGCCTTGTACCCCTCCCTCGCGGCTATCTTCCTCTCCGTCGGCGTCAAACTCCCTCCATTCGGATCACCCCACCGCCCACTTGCCGCGTGCCCGCTCCCACTGCCGGCATGTGTATGCCTCGAGGGCGTGTTGTAGCCTGACGAGTGGAGGCTGGCAATGTCGACGTGGTATGGATGATCCTCGTCGTCGTCCTTTGTCTCTCTTGCCAGTGTCGTGTGGAACACCGACTTCCATGCGCGCTTGGACTCTGCTTTGCTCCACTGCGGCGTGTTTGAGGTTGGAATGGGTACTGGTGCGAGGGCTGCTAGCCCCAGGCTCTTGTCGTAGGGGTCGAAGAACTCTGTCCCGTCGTCGAGTTTGCGGGTTGCGCCGTCTTTCTTGGGTCCGGGGGCGCCTAGCGAGGGGAGTTGCAGTGCCCTAGTCTGGAGGAACCACACTGGGTGTTGGCAGAACATCACAAAGCGAGCTTCAGACGGATGTCATAGCGAGCAGTCACTATAGGAGGCAGAGAGTGACGACAATGTGGCATTGATTAGATGTAACTGATCGGACACGGTTTGACCATTGCCACCTTCCACCTTGACACTTCCGATCCAAACCTCGAGTCACACTCACCATAGTTCAATGTGCTGCTCTTGTGCCAGCGCTTGCACACACGGTCGCAGCGCGCAAGCGTACGCACATCCAGTTGCAGGAAGATGCGCACACTCACATGTGTGGGGAACAGACGCAACTGATGTCAGCCCACACCCCTCGTCACACCCCGTCCCCGTCCCCGTCCCCGTTGCCACCCACTGGATCCCGTGCAGAGTTGTCCTTGCGAATCCGCTGCCCCAGCACCATCCCCCTGCCTGGGATGGGCGTGCCCGGCGCCGTACCCCTTCCTACTGCGACATACTCGTCGTCGTCCTCTGAGCTATCGTTGCCGTTCTTGCGCGACGAGGTGGACGACGGCGCGCGCGGCGTGTGTGACGGGTGATGGACCTGCTGCGCGACGTGTAGGTTCTGCAGCGCCGTGTGCAAGAGCGAGGTCGTGCTTGTCATCGTTCGTAGAATAGATGGACTGTGCTGTTAGAGACTAAGATACTAAGATACGGCCTGTCTTGGATGTTATATGTCTTGGACGAGCAGTTGAGAAGCAGCTGATGGATGTATCAATGGAATGGACAAAGAATGGAAGGCAGGTCGTGTGGGTTTATGACGTAGTGTAATACCCGGGGGTGGTTACTAGATACCCGGATTGATACCATTGTGTTATTGAATACAGGCAATACGATTCGTTACACAATCAGTTACGTTCCGAGATATCAGCATCAGCTGATACATGGCCAGCTGGCCGCTTCTGGCTACGAACGAGATATCGAGACGTGCCTTCTGGTGTGGCGAGTGGTTCGTGGCACATCGTGCTTCTGGGAAGCAGAAGGGTGTCGGTGTCCTTGTGATGGTCTTGGATATATTGTCGAAGCCCAGTAAGCGCGTCAATATCTAGGTGTATGTGGAAACATGCAGATGCTACGTCGTGATGTATGATGGCTGCCCTGCAGCCGGGGGTCGAGGCCCCTGTGGTCTATCTATACTCCTCTATGTGTCAGGCCATGCCTGGCTTTAGACTAGCTGTTGCCTCTTGCCCTCGCTAGTCTCGCTCGCGGCCGACCTTGACCAGCCTATCCCACGGCAGCTCCCCGTCATATACAACAAAGCCAGGCGGCGGGTCCATACCCTCGTCTCCGTGCAGGTTGGTCGGCACAGCGATATCACCCACAGCCGTGCTGGGCGGGCACCACTCGAGCAGGCCAGCGAGTTCTGGCGCTGATGAGTGGTATGGCGGGTACCGTGCGAAGGGGTTGCGGTCGATGCGTTTGTGCGATAGTGGGGGGCGGCATCCGCTTGGCGAGAAGAGGAATGGCGCGTAGCCGTGCTTGAGCTGGGTGTCAGCGATGTTACTCTCTACATTGATCACTTCCTGACATACTCACCTCGCCAGTGTAGTGCTCGTCGGTATCACCCTCATCGTCAATGCCAATGTAGTTGAAATGATTCGCAGGGAAACGGATAGCGCCTCGGTGCAGCTGCTCGAACCTAAGGTCAGAGCTGCTCCTTGACAAGGTCATGTCACCACACTCACCGCCTCCGCTTCATCCCGTATCCCACGACAGTCACCTGCTCTGGCCAGTGCCCAGTGACTTCTCTGAACCGCGCGATTGAGAAAAGCAGGTTCTCGTAGCTGTCCAGCGCGAACTCTTCCGTCACGGCTCGCCTCAACGGAGGCAGTGTCGATGCCGAGTCAGAGCTCGAGGGCAGCAGGCCCTTTGCAGCTGCCAGGCGGTGATACGAGGCACCCTCAGACAGCGGCGTTGCCAGATGCGGCCGCGTAGCTCCCCTTATCATCAGCTGATGCCTCTTGCACGTCCAGACGCCCACTCACCCCGAAAACACTAGCAATGACATCGGATCACTCTGCAGCAGCTCCGCACCCTTCTCGATGTGCGCGATGAACGTCGGCACACTCCTCCCCCTCTGGAAGCTCTCCAGCACCCAGTCACTGTCGTCCTCCGACGTCGACGCATCAGACCCCAGCCACACAGCATGCCCCGGCACTACCACGAGGTGGTTGACATCGGCCATACGTGGGTCGCGATGGATCGTCGTCTCGACACTCGGCGGTCGTCCAGAGTCGAGCACAGTGGAGTCCGCCAGCTCGTCCCATGCAGCATGCCACCTGAAGTGGGGATGTTGGCCGTCCGATTCCAGGAGGTGGTGGACGTTGAACAGTAGGGAGACGCCTAGCACTCCGAGTAGGAGCACAACTGCCAGGTTGGTGAGCCGCGATCGTGTCCGCAGAATTGCCATGACATGCCCGTTGCTCAGAGGCGCAGAGGCGTACGCATTGCTCACACCCGCGCCGCTGAGGCGGTCGAAGCGCTTTCCGCGCGTCGAGCTCGGCAGCGGCAGCATCGAGTCGTAGGTTGTTTTTGAGGTTTGAGATGTCGATCGCTCAAGATTCTGCGACATACCGTATAGGATCGGTATTGCATAAGAATGCATTCGTAATGAACCTAACCTGCTTTATTATTACATTCTGCTCCCGCTATACGCGACGTTGTTTACATTGCTGATTGTACGCGTCAGACGCGCCGAATATCTATCTATCTCTGCTACATGACTTTTAGCATACATCTCCTCGAGCGCGCATGGAGGCGCTCGACCTGTCAACAGGACTTGTAGTATCGCAGATCCGACTCTCGCCTCCTCCAGCACGCCCGACGTTTCTGCCGCAGTCGTCACCAAGTCAACAGCGGACGGCTAGCGACAAGACGACAGACAACGGAGTCGACGCGGGCGCTATGCCGCCGGTGAAGCGGACTCCCCTCTCAACTGTGTCGAATTCGCTCATCCCTACTTTCTTCACTCCCAAGCAGTCGACTTCCACCCCGAAGCAGTCAACGTCAGCTTTAAAGCAGTCGACATCCAAGTCCACAGAGCAAACCCGCCTCGTCTCTCCCTTCACGCCGCTCGAGATCGATGGAATCCAGGAGCTATCCGAATCTGACTTCACGGCGGAGGACTTGGCGCGCTCGGCACGCAGGAAGCAGGACCGTGCAGCTGCAAGAGCTTGGAGGACTCGTGAGTACTAATCCTCTGCCTGTAACTGACGCCAGGCACATCAGATGCCCTTGGAAGCGACGAGGTAGAGCACATCGACCTCTCATGCTCAAGCTCTCCACCGTCACTTCGGCGATCAGCCCGTCGACAGGTGGCAGGTTCCACACCCTCGCGGCTCTCACAGTCGTCACCAACATCGGGGAGCAAGCGGCCGCGCCGGCGCGTGGTGCAGTCCGACTCTGACGATGACGACGACATACCCCTCGCTGCGAAACGGAAGGCGAAGAGCAGCTCAGGAGCGGACAGCAATGCGCAGGCATCAAGCTCTGCGACCAATGCAGCGTCGAGCTCCGCGGGGCCCTCGGGAGGTGTCTCCCGAGCACAACCTCATGTCGACGAACCTGACGAGTACGATCAGTACGACGATGTGGACTACTCTGCTGTGGAGTGGGACGCGATCGACATCCCGGACTTTGCAGAGCTGCCAAGTACATTCCCACAACGGTCGCCAACACCACCAGTTGTGCTGGACGATGAGGATGACGAGCCGATAGTCACGAAGACGAGTGCTCCTCCTGTGCAGCTGCTGGCGGATCTGAAGCTCGTCAGCGATCTAGATCGGCGGTGGCAGGACTTTTACGCCGATCACTGGAGACGAGGAGCAGACGACGAGGACAGCGACCACGCGACCTCAGATCCAGAAGGGTTCGGAGGCGTCGCAGCAGTAGTGCAGAAGCGAAGTAGTGGAAGAGGAAGAGGCCGGGGGAGAGGCAGGGGTCGTGGTCGTGCATTCTATCGCAAGAAGCGATGACCGGTAGCAGGGTGGATTTGTTGTTGTATTCCAGTAGCATGAAGCATAGGGCGTGTTGCATTCCGCATATTACCCGACATTCACCCGCGATTATTGACATCTGCTCAGAGCGACTGGTAATTTCGACACCACGCCCACCATGGCCAGCGACAGAGGAGAAGCGTCTCGCGACGCGGCTCAGCTTGCAGAGGTGAGCGGTACTGTAGCAGCACTGACGCCAGCTCATTGCGACGTTGACTGCGTCCGAGGATCCGAATGTGTCAGCTACAGGGTTCGAGCTGGAGGCGCTCGAGTCGATCTACCCCGGCGCATTGCGGCTGCGCTCGAATACCTCTGCGTCGTCCTCGTCTGCCTCGTCGTCAGCGTCGTCCGATCGCATAAGGTACGAGGTTGACTTGCCTGCCTGGGAGGACTCGTCGGCACCGCGTATCACTATACTCGTGTCGCTGCCGCCAGACTACCCCGAATCTGCACCTCTGCTCCAGCTCCTGGGGCGGTATGTGGGTCCATACCCTATTGACGCGGGGTTGTGTGAGTGAGAGCCTTGCAGAACAGTACTGACTCCAGTTGGCGACGTGACACGGACATACATATCGGGCGCAGGGGTCCAGTTCACGCCGGGAGCAGTCGCCGTCTTCGACGGGCTGGTATATGTTGCTGACCTGGTGGAGAAGTGGTACCGCGCGCGAGAGGAGGAGGACAGGGAAGGCGAGGAGGCGCGTAATGCACACGTTGCTCAGGAGGCACACTCGGCACCTCAAAAGGCCCCGGCCCCTTCTGCACCACCGAGAGCTCCCTTTCAGCCTAGAAAGTCCTCAAGACCACTCCCAGCGATCACGAGCTCCGAGCCTATCGTGGACAGGAAGTCATCGTTCGTGGGACATGCCTGCCGCATTGTCGATGAAGAAGATGTAGCTGCTGTCGTGGCACATCTACTGGAAGACAAGCGGATCGCAAGAGCAGCACATCCTACAATATGGGCGTACAGGCGGGTACGGGAAGTAGGTGGAGCTGCGGGGCGGATAGTCGAGAGCGGTGGGTGAACTCAAATAGGTGAACCAAGCTGACAAGCACAGATTATGATGACGACGGAGAGACACAAGCAGGATCACGACTCAAGCACTTGCTCGAGATTCTAGAGCTGGAGAACGTGCTGGTTGTTGTCACCAGGTGGTTCGGTGGCATTCACCTAGGCCCAGATAGGTTCAAGCACATCAACCAGGCAGCAAGGGACGCCATGGAGGCGGCGGGGTACCTAGAGGCAGCGGGGAAGAAGGGCAGGCGGAAGTGATGCACGACTGTAGAGTTCACCCCCATCATGGCGACTGCGACGCCGGCTCACGCTCCGTGCTGCTGCCCATGCTGAAGCGGTCGGCACTTTCCAGCTCCTATTTATGGGTCTGCCCTCCTTCTGACATTCCAACATCATTCCCTCTGACCTCCTCCTCCCAAACAACCTGCTTCCTCTCACTTGTCCCTTTGAGTCTGCTCCCTCCCGCGCCGTCCACGCCCCTGCCCATGCCCGAGCCGATTGTCATATGCTGCATACACTAGTGGTGGTCGTCTCCGTGGCCGTGTCCCTCCCATGGGTGGCTGAGGCCGATGAGTGCGGGTCCGTCTTGCCTGTGGAGTCAGCCTGTGCTCAACGCGAACGCAACAGTGGAACGTCAATGCAGAAACCCCAACAGCGCGCTGACGATCACACGGTCGCAGACGTGCTATCCCAATCAACGCGTCCACCTCTCCTCCTGTCCCTCTACGTCCGACCGTACCAGTCATGGCAGATAGACAAGTCCACGGTCAACACCCAATTCCCTGCGACCCGTACACTCGCCCCGAACACTGATCTGCCCCCCGCTCCCCCTCCCGACGTCCGCCTACCCCTCCCGATACCCACCTTGCGCGGTAGAAGATGAAGAACCACATGCCGGCTCCGAGGGTCTTAGCGAGCCCCCGGTAGAAGAGTGATGGTCCGTGGAATGCTGCTCGTCAGTGCCCGCACCCTCCTGCGCACTGCACGCATGCTCACCTGCTGCGCCGGCCATTGTCGTTGATGCGGTTGCGTCCAATCTCGGCGTCGTGATGACCACAGACGTAGAGTGGGTGATGGAGGCGGTCAGGACGATCGACACGTGGCGGAAATATCATAATGCCGAGGCGAGGCGAGGAGCGTCGCTCGATTTCGAGTCCTCACATGTTCCATCATTTCAGCCAGCTCGAAGGTCTACTGATCGTCATTGACATCTCTTATCCATCCCAAAAGCGCGACGTAGAAGCGCACGACAGACGCAAAACGGCGACTTAGCACGAGGACCCGAATTTCTGGCTTTGAAAGCGAGGCAATCCATTTTCATCCCATTCGACTGCACCTTATTGTCCTAACTCAGTCACCATGGCCGCGGTGAACGACACAACGGCTGCGTTCGCAGCCGGCGACGCTGGACTTCCAGCACAGGAGGTCGAGGTTGACCTTACCAAGCTTACCGCGCTTAGCCCCGAGGTCATCAGCAAGCAGGCTACTGTGAGTAGGACCAAGCAGGCGATCGAACAAAGAGGTCGAATGGGTGGCAACTTGACAGTCGTTGCTCCGTTCTGTATACCGTCTTTGTCATCTGGAGTAGCACGTCTGACAGCAGATCAACATTGGAACCATTGGACACGTCGCACACGGAAAGTCCTCAACAGTGCGCGCCATCTCTGGTGTCCAGACCGTTCGTTTCAAGACCGAGCTGCAGCGTAACATTACCATCAAGCTGGGTTACGCCAACGCGAAGGTGAGTGATGACGGGTCAGACAGAGACAACTTTACAATCCGTGCTATCACTGTCGCAGCATGTGTGGAGAGGCTGTCTGAAGTACTCTACACAGCAATAGCTACTCTGCACCTGCTATTGAAGAGTATAGGAGCTAACGCCAGATCTACAAGTGCCAGAACCCCGCCTGCCCTCCCCCCACCTGCTACAAGTCCTACCCATCCTCAAAGGAGCTCCACCCGAAGTGCGAGAGGCCAGGATGTGACTCCCGCATGGACTTGATCCGACACGTCTCGTTCGTCGACTGCCCGGGTCACGACATTCTCATGGCTACTATGCTTACCGGTGCCGCCGTCAGTGAGTAAGACTGGTACGAATTGTGTTGACATATCTAGTGAACGGTGCCCTCCTCCTCATCGCTGGTAACGAGTCCTGCCCTCAGCCCCAGACTGGTGAACACTTGGCTGCGCTCGAGATCATCGGTATCGACCCCCACAACATCATCGTCCTCCAGAACAAGATGGACTTGGTGCGCGAGAGCGAGGCGTTGGAGCACAGCGAGCAGATCAAGAAGTTCGTCGAGGGTGAGTGCAGGCTACATGTGACGGTCAGCTGACGAATAGGCACCAACGCCCACCTTGCACCCATCATCCCCGTCTCCGCCCAGCTCCACTTCAACATCGACGCCGTCGTCATGGCGCTCGCCCAGATCACCCCTCCCCAATACGACTTCACCGCCGACCCGCGCATGGTTGTCATCCGTTCATTCGACGTCAACAAGCCAGGTTTCAGCGTCGATGAGCTCAAGGGTGGTGTTGCTGGTGGTTCGATTCTGCAGGGTGTCTTCAAGGTCGGACAGGAGGTCGAGATCCGCCCAGGAATCATCTCGCGTGACGCGAACGGCGTGTCTACCTGCCGCCCGCTCATCTCAAAGATCGTTTCGCTCTACGCCGAGCAGAACCAGCTCCAGTTCGCTGTTCCAGGTGGTCTTATCGGCGCTGGAACCATCATCGACCCTGCACTCTGCCGTGCAGACCGATTGCTCGGTATGGTCATGTCCGCGGTCGGCAAGGGACCAAGCATCTACGTCGAGATCAAGGCCGAGGTCTTCCTTCTCCGTCGGTTGCTTGGTGTCCGCACCGAGGACTCCAAGAAGGCCAAGGTGTCGAAGATCGTCGTTGGTGAGACCCTCCTTGCCAACATTGGTGCCTCGCAGACAGGTGGAAAGATTGTTGCCATCAAGGGCTCCGAGGTCACTCTTCTCCTCACCACCCCAGCATGTTGCGAGAAGGGCGAGAAGATTGCTCTGTCCCGTCGCTTTGAGACCACCTGGCGTCTCATCGGATGGGGTAAGGTCAAGTCTGGCGGTGTCCTCGCGGAGGTCAAGGACCCACGCGAGTAGATGTGTAGTACGAGCAGGCATCAGGGGTGTAGCATGCATTTCATCTATGTACGAGGGTCATGGAGGGCTTCGTATCTGTGTCAGTTGCGACGTCGTCTCGGGGCGATTAACATTTCATGAAAGCCATACAATCGGCACATGTGCCACTCTCTGGCAGTCCTGAGCCCAATCTGTACGCTAGTATACCATAACCGCTCTGACTGATCACTGATCGACAGCCTCGACCCCACCCCCTTGCATTACTAGGTCCTCTCACAGGAACATGCTAGCAGAATGTAGATAGAGTCTGTACCATGTATACCACGCACTTACGCATGCACAGATAAAGTCATAGAAGATGTACTTATGCCACCCTCCATATAAGATAAGATTGTGGGGATAATCTCCGCCACGAGTCGGAACATTGAAACGCCGACAGCTCGACACCAAAGTCCGCAATGACTTGTCAATTCTCCCACCCGTCTATCAGTGGGCGAATTCTACGTCTAGCGAAACCGCTCGTCTTCACCGTCAACCTTCAACACCACCTCAAAAGCACACGATGTCGGCCAAGTGTGAGCATCAACAGCGACGGCAGCATGCGCAGCGTTCTTCCCAGCGAAACATACCGAACAGACTCGAGTTTGAAGCAGCCAAAACCGCCCAGTGAAGCCGTTGTTGGACCTCCTTTGCGTCAAACGATTGATGTCGTGCGCGCAGGGGGCGAAGAGGATGGAGTGTGTTGGGAGGGCAGGAATGCGCTAGGACGCAGAGGTGGATGTTTGGAGGGGCTGGCTGGGCTGTTTTAAAGAGGTTGGGACGGATTGGCCGAGTCTGAAGGTTGTTTTGCTGGGAATCGGTAACGCCTGCCATGCTGTCGACACAGAGCACGAGCGCACCCAAGCTAACATCTAGCTGCTGCCACCGGCACCAAGTTCCGCATGTCCCTGGGTCTCCCAGTTGGCGCCGTCATGAACTGCGCCGACAACTCGGGTGCCAAGAGTGAGTGGAATGCTTGAAGGAGGAGTCAACAGATGGCAGAGACTCACGTCAGACCTCTACGTTATCTCGGTCATTGGTTTCGGTGCCCGTCTTAACCGTCTCCCTGCTGCCGCTGCCGGTGACATGATCATGGCTTCGGTCAAGAAGGGTAAGCCCGAGCTCCGCAAGAAGGTCATGCCCGCCGTCATCTGCCGCCAGCGCAAGCCCTGGCGCCGTCGTGACGGTGTCTTCCTCTACTTCGAGGACAACGCCGGTGTCATCGTCAACGCCAAGGGCGAGATGAAGGGTTCCGCCATCAACGGCCCGTAAGTTCTGCGTCATGAATGCGCATTGTGTATATGAGAGCTGTGGCTGACTCGCAGCGTCGCCAAGGAGTGCGCCGACCTGTGGCCCCGTATCGCCTCTAACGCCGGCACTGTCGTCTAAGCGATGGGTGTGGATGTTTGGGGTTTACATTGTGTACGATGCACGAGATACAGCGCATGGGAGGGTGATGTTTGTTGGACAGGGCGAGAGTGAAGAGGCGCAGTGGCCGGGAGAAGAGGTTGCGGATGAAGAGTGGCTGAGTCCACGTGTTACTGACAATAAATCTGACCTTCGCGCATATGGAGGTGACATACATGCTCATGCCAGTCGATGACAAGCGAACCCTACAGAACGGAAGTGATGATGAACACGGAGCTGGAGGTAGGGGGACGTGCGCTGTGCGATCTCGGGACTGTGCTGTGCTTGATCGCATAAACGGCCATTCTACAACCTGGTGAGGCCGTAGATGAAGCCGGCCACACCCGCCAGGTACGCAATAGTCAGAGCTGCTGGTTAGCAACATACCATCATGCAGCACTCACTGAACTTGTGCGATGGGTGACGACGAATGGCCGTCCCAGGAGCGTATATGCCCATCGCGTTGCAGAACATGTGCGACACCAGGGCAGGAAGGATGGATCCTGGGACATCAGCAAGGTCAGAGTGAGGTCACTCACCTGTGCGGATCGTGACATAGGATGCGAACCATCCGAAAAGCGTAGTGTACGTCAGCTGGAACACTGAGAAGTCAGCAGAGTAGCCCTCAGTCACGCACGGCAGCCTAGTGTGGCCCGGAGAGCGGCATCTCGTGTCGAGCCATTGTCACGGTAGCTTTGCAATGCGTGGTGGGCGTGTGCTGGAGTTAGCCTCCTCCTTAGCGCTGCCGCACCTAGGCCAAACCACAGAGGTGTGCCGAATACCAGCCATGCCGACGAAGCGTGGCCGAGGATGGATACAGCCAGTATGCATGAGCGGAAGAGGAGCTCCTCCGTGATCGGGCCCTTCGCGTCAGATCCGCTGGAAGGGCGATACCTACCACGACATAATTGCGCTTCTCTGCCAGGCCATAGCGCATCGGCCCGAAGTACTGCTGCCAGGGAAGTGATCTGTCGAGCCAGCGAGCGTACAGCGGCCCAAGGAACAGCGTCGGAGCGAGAAGATAGGATAATGGCATTGACAGACCAGTAGAAGCTAGTCCAAGTAGTCGCAGAGTTGGCAAGCCCTTCGTGTCAGTGCTTGATCAGCTGCCCAAACCCACTGCGTCCTTGAGGTCGTACTGCCCGACCATCTTGACAGTCGCGAACACGCCCGCCAGACACAGTCGCGTCGCAGTGCCTACGGCCTTCATTCGCAGCCTCATAGTATCCGGATGATCACGATGTCCTGGTGGGAGACCATACGCTGCGTCTGCCGCCGAGGTGCTTTTGCCTTCTGGTTCAGACCCGCGGCGGCGGGGACCGACCAAGTATGGTGCCAGATATAGCGATCCCACATACGAGGACGCGAAGACGAACGCCAGAGCATGAGCTGTGCGAGGGGCGATGCCCAACTCCAGCGCAGGCGGCAGCGAGAGAAGGGGGTTGAGCTCGAAGCTCATGGTGAAGTGGAAGATCGAGGACAATGAATAACAACGAGACGCCTTTCATTGCGGCACGGTCAATCACAAACCCGGTTTTGGGCCCCGCATATCGTACGCGTCTGGTCAGTATCCGTCGCAATCAGCTATCGCTATCTCCCTCTTCACTAGACTACAAGCATATCCCACACCTGTCCTCGCTGGACACCAATGAGTCATGACAACTGCCTGAAGAGAGTGGGTGTTTGCTGCTAGAGGTTGTGAGCTAACATCAGGCGCACCAGCTCTCGGCAGAGGCAAGCGTGCTGGTTCGACCCCCAGACGCTGATGCCGCCACCCTCTCGCAGGGACTCAGAGCGTACCAGGAGGCCGCAGACCTGTTCGAGGAGGCCAGCAAGGATGCAGATGAAGGCGTGAGTGATGCGTCTTGTGCTCTGCTGATGATCCTAGACGCGCGGCACACTGCGCATGCTAGTCACTCAACATCGGAAGCTGACCCGGGACCTCGATCGACGCATAACGTCGCTGAACTCAACTCCACCATCTCGCAGAGCATCGCTCAAGCGGGCTTCGCCCCTCCCGTCGCCCTCTCTGAGGTCACCGGGTGATCCGTTTGCTGATGGCTCTCCTCTCACACCCTCCCGGGAGAGCACACCTGTTCCACGACCGACACTCTCGCCACGGCACTCGTCCAACTCTGTAGGGTTGGCTGCAGGGCGCGGGGGACCGCTGGGAGGAGTAGGTCTGGGTAAGAAAGTACTTGGCTCCACTGCTGACGGTTGCAGTCCACGCCACATCTACGAGGTCCGTCCCTCCTTTCTCTATGCGTCCTGTAGCGAGCCCCTCTAGTGGAGATGGCCCACACCCCCCACCACCACCATTACACCCATTCGCTACCCCTGGGAGCCCACGCTCCCCACTGAACTCCAGCAGTTCCAGCTCTGAACCTCCAGACGAGAGCTACTTCCTGCCCGGCACCGTACCTGACTCTGGCGACCCCTTCTCGCGCTTCTGGGGCATGCTGGAGAATATGCTCGAGGAGATCAGCTTCCCGAAGGCACTGACGACGATGCCCATGATCGAGCAACCTGAAAGTGGACCGTCTCGGCAGCCAAAGCACAAGACACCCACAGCAGGCAAGGATCAGCGTCGCGCCTCTGCTTCTGGAAAGGCCAGGTCGCCGTCACCCGCAGAGTCGTTCTACGTCGTGCCCCGCCGGAGCGATGCAGCAGACAAGGACAAGCCTCAGGCAGTACCTGCGCGCCGGTCGTCGCCTGCCGCCAAAACACCGGAGGAGCTGGCTCTTGAGAACGAGTCTCTGAGGGCATCGCTAGATGCGCTCGCAGTCCACGCTCACAAACTCGAAGTCGCCAACAAGGCGCTGACGGAACGGGCAGCGGAGCACGACAAGGTCGTCAGGTCTGTCGTGCATGGTGTTCGTCGGGAGGTGAGGTCGTGGTCGAGAGGTTGGCTGAACTCAGGCACACAAGGCAAGGCAGGAGCAAGAGGTCCTGCGGTCACAGATGCTGGCCTCCTCCACACTTCCAGCGCAGCGCGGAGACAGCCTACACACACAAGGTATGTGGCAGTCGTGAGCTGTACTGACATGGCAGCTCTGCGCAAGCGTATAGCGGAGCTAGAGGATGAGGTGAAGAGGCTGCGAGATGACAATGGCAAGCTGGTGAGTGCTCTAACCACTTCCAGACTGAATGGCAGAATTCTCAGCTCGATAAGTTCAAAGAGAAGGTAGGCTGATGTTTTTCTGAGCGCTGACGGGTAGTGGGAGAAGCTCAAAGCGAAGAAGGAAGCCAAAGTGAACGCCGCGAAGGCCAAGGCGGCTCCCCGCGCTGCGAACGAGTAGACCCTGGGTTGCTGCATGTTAGTGAAGGCCTTGTATCTTGCGCAATCTGTTGTAAGCACACATCATAGAGCGGATGGACGTAGTTGAACTACATTCCTCATGTATACAAGTGTTTGGTTAGAGAACCTACTCTATCGGTCGATCATGTCATCAACTATCGAAAGCAAGTGCAATCAGTGGGGAGCAGGTGCAAATCAATCGAGAGTAAGGGCAGAGCAGTTGAGAGCAAGGACAGCAAGGGTAGATCAGTAAGGAATGAGGGTGAATCAATCGAGAGCAAGGGCAGATAAGCATAGGTGAACATCGTGTGCTCTCACTTGGAGCAACTCGCCTTCGCTTCTGCTCCTCATTACTCTCACTTATGTCACTGGAAAGATGTAAGTCCAGCGATCGCTAGTCGATCGTCTGCAGGACAACTTCCTCACTTTGTCGATCAGTAATATTCTGTCGATCTGTGATACTTTGGCGCTCAGTAACGTCGAAGACAGTCGCTTGCGATCCTGGTGCGTCGATAGCAAACATACCTGAGTCCATCCGATCGACTCCTCCTGTTGTGCAGACGTCAGATTCCGAATGAGCTACTGTGAAGCACGTTTCGGAGCACAGATCGCTCGCGAGTTCGTAGCAAAATATGAGTGGTGGTTGTGAGAGAGTCGTCACACACTTCTGCTGGAACGTTTGCTGGATCGTACAAGGCTAGCCCGCCTCAAAACGGTCATGTACAGTAGTTGTATTCGTTTCCAGATTGACGCACATGAAGACTCATATGTTTCGCCTTCATCGCGCGGGTTCGTCATAATGTCCTCGTTACTCGAAGTCTGGTGCAAAATCATGCGAAGGTGAGTGCCTTCAGATCGAAGCTCATCATCTCATAACCCTTGACGGAGAAATGAGATAATCCTCTGTTACATGTATGACGGATGTCGCAAGATGAGTATATTTACAGTAGGAAGTTGCCCCCAAGCGAGCATCATTTTCACATAAAGACATAACATAGCCAAGACACGCTCTCGTTTGTGAGACTGGTCGTAGTGTGTATCTCATTCCCTGCCGAGTACAAGCTTCCTATTCTTTAGTGTATCTCATGAACTCCAGTCGACAACGTAAGGAAAGCCCCCGAGCGAGTGAACGCAGCCTGCCACCTCAACTGTCAGCTGAGGTCGCCACATGTGGCACACCTCATATTCATCCACAGCACGTCGCATAACTTGCTGAACTTTGCCGAATCAGTCTGCGAGGTTCAGTGGCTTGAGATCTCCCAACTCTCCAATGACCACAAGGTACACATCTTGATTCCAGCGGATAGACCTCCCTGGACACGGAAGAAGTCATGACTGTCGTATTGATCGACGTCGGCTTCTAGATCTCCGTAACCGATAATAGCAGCACTGTCCCCTCAGCGTATTCAGCAGAGCAGCTGGTAACGCACGGACGTGCGCACGCCACACGACAGACCCGGCTAGATCTGATCGAGCGCACCCTACTCACTGCCGGAGGCTCTATGTCTTGAACCAGCGTCGGACTCGATCTGTCATTTGTCCGGTGTCGCTAGGTGTCTTTCGGAAACGTTGTGCAGATCTGGCTGCAACAGTGCCACCTGAGCCATATGATCGTTAGCAGTCTGGCCGTCTGGCCGTCTGGCCGAGGATAATCCTCGCGAGAGTCGCTACGCTGCCCTGATGTGTCAACGGGGTGTACCTTGTTGACAGTGGTCGTGATGTTACGAGCAGGCTTCGCTAGGATATCTCGCCGTGTCCGCTAGGAATTCTGGCTGTCGAGTTGTTCTTCCCAACAACAAACCTCTAGTGTCATCAGTGTACATCCTTCCGGCTGTTTGACAACAAGGCGTCCATCGCAAACTCATGTTCAGGCGAGATGAGATGCGTTGGCGTCAGACTCATGATGCTACAATTCACTCATTTACCTCAGGTGACATCGTGTTCAGCCTGTTCTAGCGCCCTCTCCGTGAGTCAATTGCCGTTTATCCTTCGGCTGTGTCACATCAGCGCGCCTGTCTTCAACTGGCGAGGCAGAGACAGCTCGTGACTGACACCTGCGCAACACGCGCATATGGAGGACTGCCATTAACATCTCAGCAGACCTCAGTCAAAATCGCCGCGCTCTCGGTGACCAACCTCACGACATAGCCCTGCTACGCGCCATGCCCTGTCGCTTAGTTGCTATCTGAATGTCATACACGGTTTGCTTTCTGTGCTTATCGTAGATGTATGAAAGGAATCCTGGCACATGGAATCCTGACACATGTCTTGATCCCTGACATGGAAGTACCATCGAGTTGCGGCATTTTGTTGTCCCCCGCTAGTCCATACCAAATCTGCTGGACACACGATTACAGCAACGCTCCTCGACGGCAGACGACTCACAGATGGACTATGCAGGGTGCTTCGTACTTCGGTGGTCGTGGGGTATGTTATCGATGTGGTCCTCATTCTGATA
This sequence comes from Cutaneotrichosporon cyanovorans, assembly GCA_002335625.1. Classification (NCBI taxonomy): domain Eukaryota; kingdom Fungi; phylum Basidiomycota; class Tremellomycetes; order Trichosporonales; family Trichosporonaceae; genus Cutaneotrichosporon; species Cutaneotrichosporon cyanovorans. The sequence continues at coordinate 750,808 of BEDZ01000002.1, read as the reverse complement.
GAGTCGGCATGTGGCCGCTCAGCTCGATCACCTTACCAACTCTCAGTCTTGTGTCACCATGGCTTTGCCGTGGCCATGCTTGTGCCAACCAGTCACCACTGCCTGTGCGTTCTGCAGTCACCTGCATTGTGGCTGATAGAGTTCACAGTCGCACAGCATCGTCGCTGGCACTGCCCATGTAGACTTTACAGTTTGCCGGTGTGGTCCTGGACAGCGTGGCATGCCACCACCTTGTGGTCTGGAAGCTTTTGATCAGCATAGGTAACAGGTGGCTCCCCGCATCGTGACTCTTGTTGCTCGTCATCAACACTTATTGTTCTGCGGGCGGACTCGACGCTTGATGTTCTTAAAGGACTTGCACGGTGAAGGATACAGCGCCTAGCTGACATTGTCTGCCTGATCGCCCCACCCATCTACAGTCGCCTCGCCCACTTGCCAGTCTTCAAGTTTACAATGAGTCTAGTGACCTGTACGCCAACATGGATCTGAACTCTCCGTGTGCCTGATTCCAACGACGAGGTGACTGTAAGCTGCAAGATAGTTATCCTCATGGACGATGAAGACGGGCAAATGCCTCAACATACAGCCTGACGGACGAACAGCTCATTCACAAGCGAACCAATCGAACCCGTCTAACGTTAACTTTTGCTTTCCGCGATGAAGGCCGGGCCTGTATCACAATACGCTTCCAACTTCCATCACCACATCCTCCCCTCATGCAACACATGTTCACTCGCCCAACTCGTAACGTGCGCGCTACATCCACTGAGGACGCGTCATGCATTGTTGCGCATGTTGCGATTCCAATGACAAGCCCACAGGCACCCACCTGGGACGAAGAAGGGTCAAGCCGTACTGTAAATTACAAGGTGGCGCCACTGCCGACTCGAATCTCGTCTGCCCGCTCATCTGGCAGCCCACCTCGGCCGCCAAGGTGCCAGAGTTGGCCGCCACGGCTTCCTGCCCTGTCCGACGAGGTGCCCGACGAGGTGCGAGCGAGTCCTGGGCCCGCTGTACGTTGTTGCAGTTCGCCGCTGCTCACGACGCTGTTGTCTGCCATGCTTTCTCTCCTCACATGGGCACAGGCACTAGCACTGTTCCTAGATACTACTACTGTATCCTTCTGCCGACAGCTGCCTCCTTTGCCAGCTCTGCGCTTCTGTCAATGTGGTACCAGCAGGTGAAGATGGTGGAAATCAGCAGCGGTGGGGAGCTCGAGTCCCGACCGATGGGAGGTAGCGGAGGTTGGGGTGTAGGGGTAGACGACGACACAGGACAGGACATAACGAGGAGGAGGCACGATTGTGGCATCATTGATCCCAAGCGGCCAGCCGCCTGTGCCCCCAGGCTCATCGACGGTGCAATCCCCCGTAGATACGACATCCGTCGTCGTTGTCCTCCCTCTCCTCCACCCCTCTCCCTCCCCAAAACAATTCTGCGCACATGCATGGGAGCACCGATGAGCAAGGAGTAGCTTGGAGCAATGCATCTTTCATACATCTGACAATCGTCTTATCATCACTAATCCTCACTCACTGCGACTAGTTTGCAATCCCCTCATCTGGTCGGTCACGCGAACTCCCCCCGCCCTGCACTACGACTTTCCATCTCGGCCATCGCCTCACCTGGGATTACGACACTCTCGCGAGCAGCTGTTATACGGCGATCACAGCCCTGCTGGCCCGTGCGCTGTCTCGTTTACTAAGCCATCATCTGCGGATATTCCATATTGCGGTTCCAGCACGGGCGTGAAATCAATCTCCTACGAGAGAGCCCGCCCTGTCTTGTCGATATAACAGAATACGTGAGTGGCATTCTGCGCCTGACAGCTCCCTTCCTTTCCGTTTCCGTTACCGTTCTCGTCTCCTTCTCCGTACTGCTCGCTGCCAGACTCCTGGAAATCGCTGCTGCTGTAAAGTGCAAGGGATAGTGTCGTTGTCGTTAGGCGAAGTGTTACAAAAGGCACGACGAGGCTGTCGAACTCGTCGAGATGTCGAGATGTGATTCGACCACCTTTGTCTCTATCCGACTTGCGCTGCCCTTCTGCTTCCGCCTCTGTCTTCTGCCATGTTCTTCCTTCTCAGATCCTGCTCGGCCGCAGGCAACGACTTGGGGACGATGGGGATGATTATGGTGGCGGAGGCCGCGGCGTAAGGCGGCAGTTACCTCTGTTACTCCTTGTCACTTTTGTCAACAACACGGCCAACACGGCCACGGCGGCTAAGGCGATGATATGATGATGGCGTGCATGTGTTTCAACCACGGCACACGGCACAAAACAGTGCTCTGGAAGCTAGCTAAGCTAGCCAGCTACCACCAGGAGCAATTGGCAGCCTCGTACTCCTCCCTATCTCGGGTGATTGTCCCTGCTCAAAGCGTAAACTTTATTCCAACGCATGTCCTGAAGGTGCGGCAGTAGTTCTGCCATGCGAGCATGCGAGGCGGAGACGAGGTCGCTAGCCGGCGCCGGCACAAGGAGAGGGCAGGAGAAAGCACTCTCCGCTCCCCTCTGCCTATACTTAGCGTCTTCCTTTCAGTCCAGCCTGGTCCTGCATTCTCTACCATTTTACCAGGCACGCCGCGGGTGTGGTGGGGGCTATGGGCTATCGGCTATGGGTATGGGCTGTGGATGGGCTGGGTGGTGTGGGGGACGAAGGACGAGCGGAGGAGTTGGGGTATTAATTCTCCAACGTGGGGGGTGGGAAGCGCGGATGTCACGGAATACTGAAGAGGGGGGGGGCAGTACGCCTCTGACCCTCTGACCTGAGCGAAGACGAAGGAAACGAAGGAGGGCAGATATGGAAGAGGAGATTTTATCGGATACAGTGGTAGTTAGTGGTCAGGACATGGTGGTCATTGGGCGCTGCGCGGTGGGATGGGCCCCGACAGCGCGGGGTTTACATCGCATGTTGCGTGCTGCTGCTGCTCCAGTCGTCACTGGCAACAGATGCTGCGGCTGCTCTGTTGGTGGGCGGGTGCAGATGCATGCGTGCGTGCTGCTCGAGAGATAGAGATTCCTAGGTCTCCGTCGTGCGCCGATAGACGGCCTGGGATGATAGGGTGATAGGGACGGGCGGTTGGATGGTTTAGTCGGTTGATGCCATTTACCACTTGCTGCCTCTTGCCGACAACCTCTATTCCATCACTCTCGACGTCTACGACCTATCTCTCTTCCTTGTCCATCTCTTCACCCACTCCACTCCTACTGCACTCTACAGCCCTCTCCCGGGTCTCAGCGCGCCACTCCCGTGCGCCACTTGAGCTCTCTTTCATCCATCTCCCCCCTCCACCTTTGAACGCAGCTCTAATTGAAGAGTGGCGCCGCTTCTGGATCTGGAAATCAACTCGCCGGAGGTGTAACCCAGTTGTCGGATCTCCTTCATCCACCACTACCATCCATCCCATCATCAACCGTCACTGGCTGGCACCGGCTTGTCTGACTCTTCAGAACGGACACTCTCAGCATCCACGATTATTCTCGTCGCCAACTCGTCCCTTTTCAGCCCACCTCCCAGCAGCATTGCAGCTCCGAACACATCGCGACTCACACGCACACCACACCCCTCACTCCAATCCATCGTCGATCCTTATTTATCAAGGCTGATTCAAGGCGGGCTGTTCTCGAGCACATCAACCCCAACACTCGCACGGACACGACGATCCCGCGACCGTGCACGTGTACATCGACTGGATCGACACCGGCGATCTTCCATCACATCGATCTGTGTATATTGGTCTTCGGCACCTGCTGCGATTAATATACAGCATACCAGTTGGTGATCACGTTTCATAGGCCTACTGTCGGCCTTATCGAGACCACTGTACACAAGTCCCTCGCTCTCGCCAGACAGACGACAGACGACCAACTGGTCCTGCTAGTCCCAGCACCCGCACAGACCCGCGCCAATGGCCGACGACGGGAAGACCGAGGAGGTCTCGCCGCCGTTCCACGGCTTCATCGCCACGACGTACGATGCGTTGCTGGTGTTCGAGGCCGCGCGCCGCGGCATAATCCCGCGAGTGACCCGTCGGCTCAATGACTCGGAGCGCAACATGGTCCAGTCTGGGGCGGTCTTTGTGTATGACGAGCAGGAGAGTGGCATTAAGAGGTGGACTGATGGGCATTCGTGGAGTCCCAGTCGTATATTGGCCAACTTCCTTGTGAGTAGGGTGTATACTTTTATTTTATTTTATTTGGCTAGCGGTGCTGACACTACTAGGTTTACAGAGAGACGGTGAAGCCGTCTGAGGGTGGAAAAGAGGCGGAGGAGGCAGTGAAGAGGGAGGCAGGAGGGTCGCGTCCAGGCAGTTCTCATGGACGCCCAACGACTGCCAACTCGTCCCCAGGCAATGTATCACCCGCAGGAGCTGTTGATCTGAACATGGCGCAGTCATCGCGCATGGCGAATGAACGCCGGACACTGCCGACGCTTGCCCATGGTCAGATGCGGCCGCGCAGCGCAGCCGAGGCTGCAGGAGGAGGATGTCGACTGGAGAATGGCATTGTCATCAATCGGAATCAGGAGCGTCAACTCGTCGGTAGCTTGACGAACAGCTATCTCTTCCAGCCTGGTGGATTGGTCAAGAAGGTGAGCCTCCCTCCCCCTCCCCTTTCCCCTTCACCCCCACTCCCGCGCCCGCTCACACACACCCAGACCATGACCCTCATCATCTCCGGCTTCCACCAGCACGTCGTCTCCTACTACACACTCGAGGACGCTGTTGCCGGACGACTGCGCCGCCCCTCCATGATACCAGAGTTTGCATCCCTACAAATCAGTCCAGACTACCTCAACATCGCCAATTTCCGCTACCCCCCCTCCATCGAGGTCGGCATAGACGGCATCCCGCGGTATCACGGCGAGCCGGACGACCGCCCCGTGTCTCGCGGGGGCCAGCCACCAGTCTGGAACAACTCCGAGATGCACGAGGGATACGGACCCCCGATGCCTCTCGAACCCCACTACCAGCCCCGCATGCGTGCCGTCACTGTCCCCGGCGTCGGCGGCGGGAATTTCCCAGCCACCCCCATGACACCAGGTTACCCCGTCCCCCCCTCCTCAGCAGGCAGCCACGACATGCCCGGCATGGGGCACCCCATGCCACCTGCTCCTCGTCCCTCCTCGGGGCCCACGCGGCCGAACACAACAGGTTCACGCAGGTACGACCCCTACGGCGGCTCCTCTCGCGGAGATGGAACCGTCCCCCTCTCTGGTGGAGACAGCGGGCACGTACGCCGGCAGTCCCAGCCCCCCTCAGCGAGCGACGGAAGCTACTACGCTCCAAACGAGTACAACTACCAGCCGCCGTCGACTGCACCAGGCGCATTCCCGTACTACCCACCGACGCCGTCTAGCGGACCACCCGCAACACAGGCAGTGGCATCGCCACTTGTGTCCCCCTCGTACGGCCCGGGGCAGTACGGCGGGTGGCACGGGCAGGGCGGCGCCTCTGACATGAGGATACTGTCAGCGCCTGCGCCTCCCAGGGGGGGCGTGCTCGGCGACCCGCCCTCGTCGTCTGGGTCAGACAGCGCACCGGGCTCGTCGGGGCATGCCATGGGCGGTGGTCCTGGTCCAGAGGGATGGCCGCAGCAGATGACACCGGCATCGACGGGGGCGCCGCCGCCGCCCCAGGTGTGGGAGAACCATTCGGGAGCTGGCCTTCATCTCAACACACATCAAAACACGCATCCTCCACACCCGCACAGCCATCCGTCGCATCAGTCCCATCCGCCCGTGCCGCAGCAGTATTCCGTGTCGCAGAGTGAGGGGTGGCAGGCTGGATTTGCATGAGTTCGTGGTGTGTGTATGATGGCATTAGCATGTATGCGGCCTCTAGCGCCGTGGTGACACGTATCTGTGAGCGCGAGGTTCTCATCAGAGTCGGAATCGCTAAGGTGTGCACCAGAATTGGAGTTCCGTGATCCGACAAGACTCCTCGCCTGCCGGACTCAAGACAGCACTTTGACTTTGTCCGTCATTCAACATCCACAAGCCCGCCGGCCATCACTCGCGCTGGACACTTCATTAACGACCCATTGATGCATATATGATCACGATTTAGCCCTGCCGCAGGCGCCGTCTGCTCAGTCATCGTACATAGATGGCTTTCGCTGCGATCACTCAGCGCTGCTCAGTAACTGCAGCGCTAGATGAGACAGTCCGGGTCGAGCAAAGCGACAGCAGAGTCGAGAGATGACTACAAACGTTAAGCTTCGCGCTCACTTACCACTGACTCTTTGTTAAAGCTGGCGTCTCCCCGGTTGATCTCGACATCTGTCTGCATGTAGAGAACTCCTCAACGCGCTTTAGAGTGACATGCCGTGAACAAGCCTTCATACGTGAGCATCAACTCAGCCGCTGTCTCTTGTTACGGCACACAGACAACTAGTCTTACTGCATGCATCAGACATACATCCTCTACCCAGCCGCGTACAGAGACGAGTGCCACACCGCTGGCACCACCAAACGTCATATTGTCGCTCGTGCGACACGGCTCCCAGCGCTACCCGCTCCCTCCTTGACGTATCCCCATCACAAGCTCACAACCTCCCATCTCCCCCTTCCCGCCCAGCGTCCTGGATCGCCTTGATCATCTTACTCCCCATCTTCGCTGCCTCCGGGAACCGTGGTGCGAAGAAGTCTGGCGGTCAGTAAACTTCTCTTCAAGATCTGGAAAAAAAGTACATGGATGTCCGGAAGAGGTAGACTCCTCTCCTGAGCGCTGCAGATATCCGCACACAACAACAGGCACAGAAAGCGTGCTACGCGCTGGACATGCCGAACATAGCGGGAGACCCACAACCTAGCAGGCCAGGCTATGGCCATCATCCGCTCGCTATTCAGATGGTGCCTGACTCTGGACGAGCTAACACTAGCGCAGTACTGCTGGTGGTGCCTGGAGGGGGAGGGGGGGGTCCCATACCAGACAGCCGTTACCATACCCCTTGTTGCGTGTACGTCTGCTAGCGTTATGCAACGCAAGAGGCACTGGCCGGGCTGGCACCAAGGTGATACACCGAACAGCCCCATACAAGACACTCCAGTTCACAACTTGTAACGCTGGCCACATCGGCCTGTGGCCGGTAGCCACATGGATCTTTACGTGACTCCTTCCGCGTGCCTTGCCAGCCTGACGACGGGTGTTCGCTCTTACGCAAGAGTTGAAAAGATACGAGATAGAAGAGTGACTCACCGGCTGCCCTCTTGAAGCGTCGCTCGTACAGGTCGAAATTGCCGAAAGAGACACACTCGTCCCAGCCACGTGCGGCTATCACGAATTCGATGTCGTCTGAGCGGAAGACGCGGTCGTTCATGCCAGCAGCGATGGCCGACTCGAGGCGTGCTCTTGAGCGGAAGAGGTACTCTGCGACGCCTGTGGTTAGAGACGAGATATGTGTAGGATCTCTGTGTGTTGGATCTATGTGTCTTGGCCGGAAGATGTGCTCGGCCGGCCAGGAATGTGGATGAGGGACTTGAGGTAGTGGGACTAGCTCATACCCTTGCCATTGCCTCTCGGCACGTCAACGCTGTCACACTCACCAATCCAAAGCATGAACACTGGCGTGCCCGCGACCTCGAGATGCTCGAACGGATGGATGTCCAGTGCCGCCCAGCAATCCACCATGGCCAACAAGCTCAGATGTGAGTTGGGCTGGTCTGTGGCAGGCTTATCATGGACGCCCAGTGAGAATTGATTTAGAATGTCCTCGGACAACAAGATCGGCCGCCGTCCGCCATCCTCGTCGTCTACTGCGTCCTGATCTGGCTTCCAACCAAAGACGCGTTCCCTAGCAGCCCACACGCGAGCAGAGAGCTCCTCCTTGTGACCTCCCACCATGAGCTTGAAAAGCTCTGTTGTGCTCTTTGCGTACTGCCTAATCTGGCGCTGCGCCGCGGGGTTGAGAATGGCGAGGCCGGCGTACACGTGCCACTTGGCCGCGTAGATGCGCAAAGCGATGTTGACCTTGATCACCTCGATGCCAGACACCCAGCGAGCCTCCTCCCATGGGTATGAGCCGGAGCCGGTCCATGCCATGCCCATACTACCAAAGTCAGCGAAGTCTACGACGCTGTATACGATCGCAGACACACCTCAAGAACGCCGCATGCGTCACGGCCTGTGTGTTGGCAGTGACCTCGTCGTGCTCCTCGTAGGTCAGGTAGACGTATCGGCTCTTGAAGGAGCGAAAGAGGTCCTCGACCATGCGGACCTTCTCCTCCGGGCCACGGTAGTGGATGATAATCTGGCGTCAGCGCGTCTTTCGAGCAACTCGAGGTGTTGAGGGTGATCCTTGTTCCAACGCTCCGTTTTCTCATTGACAACACCTCCTTTCATAAATGTTCTCCATGAGACCTTTCAGAATTCACTGACAATATCGTCGTCACTGAGTCCTCTCCGCTGCCGTACAGTGCAGTGGCCGACCCTGACTGTAACCTCAATTGCGCAACGCCCTCTACCTCACTGCTCCCTACTCCTCCTCCTCAACGCAGACCCATGCGTTGGGTGACTCACCAACGGCTGCCCCTCTGTAGTAACACTAGGACCATGCAGACTGTGCACAGACACGATATCCACATCCTCAGGTAGGTACGACTCGAACGCGACCTTCTCCGGCGCCTTGACGCTAGTCTGCCCAGCGACCGTCGCACCGATCTTCGTACTCGGACCATACTCCCTCACTACAGCACCGATAGCTGCCGCCTCAACTGAGTAGATGATAAAGTCGGCCACACGGGACACTGCATGCCCATCCCGAAGAGGCGTGATACCCGTCCCTTGCAGCTCGGACGCCAGCTTGTCGTAGAACTCGGGCCTGTCGCACACCACGACAGAGTGGCCCGCAGCTACCAGTCTGCGCGCGTACATCCTGCCCATCTGCCATTAGCCTGAAGCCGATCCTTAGGGAAACCGCTCACATCTCCCATGCCGATGATGCCCACGACGGGCGAGGTGGGTGTCTTAACTGCCGAAGCGGACGCCAGAGTGGACGCGCTCATCGTGAATGAGAGGCGAGTGTGTAGACAGGAAGGAGAAGGGTGGACGGTCAAACGGGGACCTCGAAACGCTACAGCTGAGCGTGATAGAGGTCGTGCAAAGCTTGCGAACACGCGCTGGGCCATTCACTACTGCATAACATCAAAAGTTGGACGAAGTGGTCGACTTCGAGCTTCGCGGATCATTGCCGAGCCGAGTCGCGCTGCTCGCGTGGCAGCCACGAGGCGATATCATCCTGGACCTTGGAACTGAGCTGTAAGATTTGGATCGATCGTTGTCATACTTTGACTTCAACTGCCTTGCATGCTTAGGAAGCTCTCATGACGGCTCAGGAAAAGGTCCATACGGGCATGAAGCTCTGACATGAGAGAGTGTTTGTGCTCGAGCTAAGACGAGAAGACGGGAGAGACATCGAGGGCTTCTGTGGTTGCCAAAACTCGTGAAGCGTGCGCGTGCGGAATACAGAGTCTAGCATAGCATCCATCGTACTAGAAATACAGTTGACGACATACAGTTGACAACATGACCTGACCCATCTTCTCAGTCGCTGCCGCGATCACGCTTGCACAGGTGCCACAGGTGTAACAGTGTCGGCTGCAGATGAGACAGTGGACCACTTCGGCAGATCAGACAAATACTCACCACGGAAGTAGCCCCCTCTCTCCCACTGACCGGGGCGGTACAGCTCGGCATTGCGAGCATCGCTGCTCATCAGACCCCTAAGTATCGCCCTCAAGCGGCTGATGTTGAGCGGCTTGAGCAGCCACCCGTCAAAGTTCTCTGCCAGGCGCACGCGGTCGTCCTCGTACAGGCTCGCACTGAGCGCAAAGATGGGTATACGGCCATCCACGCGTACCGGGTCGATATCCTTCAAAGGCTCGAGCGTCGACTCCATCTTGCGTATTGTCCGCGCAGCCTCGTACCCGTCCATGATGGGCATCTGGATGTCCATGATCACCGCGTCGACGTCCCAGTCCTTTTCGAGGAGGTCGACGGCCTGCTGCCCGTTCTCGGCTTGGAGGACAGTGTGTTTGTCCATCTTGAGTCTATGGGTGAGGATCTGCATGTTGACAGCATCATCCTCCACCACCA